>VZTU01011774.1:426334-685416 GCA_013400835.1 Zapornia atra | reverse complement strand
TGTGTGCCGTGGGACAAGGTGTGGGGGGGGTGGGTGTCCAGTGGATTTTACTCATGCTCAGACCCTTGTTTGAACTGGGAGTTTGCAGGAAGCTGCAGTTATCCCCTGCTGCCTCTGCCCTGTGCTTGGGAGCCATTGCTGCAGTATCCCATGAATTCTGGCCATCACCTGGTTCCAAAGGGCAGGGGATGTATTGTCTCTGGCTTCTGCTGCCAGATGAGGCCTGCTAGGAGGCTTTCTGAATTGCTGTGCATACCTAGAACTCCTTGCTTGACCTGCCATTGTTTTCACATGTTTGACAAGCAACTCTGTGTCCTAATTCTGATTTTTATGGTTCACTGCTGCTTCCTACAGACTCTTCATCCCTTCACTCCCTCTGAGGCTGACCCTTTCGTTGATTTGGGATTGTTCTTTAAGTTCCTTGCAAAAGAACAAATTATCTCTTGACATTTCACATAAGAAGCTTTTAATTATAAATAAGGGAAGGAATGAAAAAAATCCTGCAAAAAAAATTAACTAGAATCTAAGAGGTTTTCTCTGAGAAGTTAATTGAAAAGCAGAAGGGATTGTTCTACAGGTGTCATAAAGGAGCTCACTCAGACATTTTAGTTCTCCTTTATACCTGATGTGATGTGCCAGTGAAAATGAACTCGATGCTTTTATGGATATCCCACACTAGACTGTTTGAGACAGATGCCTATAAAATTCTTGGTGTGTTGTCTAAGTCTAAAGAACATAACTTGTGTTGTTCTGGAACTTTTTTATTCCCTAGTCCTGGTGCTATAAAGTGGTGGCAGTTGTTCTTGCCTGTGTGCATGCCTTCAGGTGGAGATGTGAATGGGAGTGAAGCTCTGCCTAGCCTGTGCCTGAACCCACGATGCAGCTGGAACAGGTGACTACCTGATGTGTGCATAAACATAATGCAGAGTTATTGTTCACATTAATTAGCCTTGAACTAATATGCAGGGAGCTGGGCATACTGCTGGCAACTAAATGCAATTATGAATTCTGTTTGTCCATAATGACTAAATATGGCTCGATGCTGCTCACGTGGCTTCAGATGAGCTGTGCTGCAGGGTACAGGAGGCTCTTGCCTACTGAGACAACATTTGAGCCCTTTTAATTTGGCTTTTTAGAAACAAATCTTCTCCTTGTTATTCACTGATACTCTCAGCTACCCTCCTCGAGCTCATGAATGGGTATGAATTCTCCTGGCTCAGTAGGATGTCTGTTGTTAGATCAGCACCTGCTCTTTCTTCAGGGAAATCACAGAAACTGCATCTCTGGTGATCTGATATGAAAAATACATTTTTCCCCCCCAAAAATGCACATTAAGAGGAAAAGCAAAGATCCCTGCCATGACTAATTAACAGGCACCTCATAAGATTTTCTAGAACCTCTTTTATTTTATCAGGAAGCTATTCTCTAAGGAAGTTATCAGTAGGATTAGTCTAGTCGTCTTTTTGCCATGAAAGTAGTTAAGTATGTCCCAGAAAGTATGATCAGACAGTGATGGAGATGGGTGTTGTGGCCCACTGGTACCTGTAGAAGTGTTCACAGGGCATCTGAGCCAGTGCCAGGATCCTTCCAGCTCGTGATGGGTTGCTATCCCCTGGCAGGGATGTGAGAGAGCTGGTGTGTGGATGAGCAGGATGTGTATCTGGGATTGATGAGGTATAGGAGGGGGGTCCATCCAGGAATTTCAGAGGTGTCCCCACACCAGGTCCTTTGTGCTGGTATTAAATCTTGCCCTGCTTGAGTGCTGCAAGTGCTTCTATCATAAATATGAAGCAGCCTGCTGCTGAGATGCTGAATTTCTTATCCTGGATGGAGCTGACATTTAAAAAACCAATTAAAAAGCATGTAAGTCAAGATGACCAGTCCCCTGGAGCTATGGGATAAGATTTTGGCTTCACTATCCCTGTGGTGGGTCACAGCAAGAGCTCCCTGTGAAGACAGTACAGTGATTTTGGAAGAGGGAGGCTTCAGCCCCTCTGGTTTCCACAAGGAATGGGGCAGTGCCCAGGTTCAGGGCTGGTTTCCTTGTGTGTGTGTGTGAGGTTTGGGGCTGTATGCATGCATGTTCACCATCATAGAAAGCCCAATTTCCTTCCTCATGCCAGCCTTTTCCCCAACGGAGCACAGACCCAACCAGCCTTTACCACCAGCCATCTTATTTAAAGAGAAATACAGCCCAGAGCAGAAGCAGGAGGGTTGTTTGCATCGTCAGCCTCGTTATGTGCAGGTTGGGCCCAGAGTCAGTTTGTCAGATTGGGTTATTTTTTTAACAAAGGCAGAATCACCAACTGCACTTTTTAGCTCTTCCCTTGGTAGGAAGATATTACCCACATAAACAACCCCCCTGAAGCCTGTTTGAGTGCTCCTGGCTGGCTGTGTTACTTTTATTAGAGCTTCTGGCTCATCTTCAGGCTTGGTTACAGCTCTGAAGGAGCAGGACAGGCTTTACAAAGCTGTTGTGAAGCTGGGTGGGGAGGGGAAGGGGTACGAGGAGGTGCCCAGAGTCCCCTCCTGGTACAGGGTGGGTGGCTGGCAGCTCGAGTGTCTGCATTTCACTGCTCACAAACACTCTGCAGAGGTACAACAGATGTTTTCTATGAGAACTTGTTCAGGTATTTCACCTCTCTTCTGTTTATGATGTGCATGGTCGCTTTGTTGGATAGGATGTTTCTCCAAACAGCTCCTGGTCTCTTTTGGGTGCAATTTGAGAGTTTTCTTTCAAACCTGTTCTGTTTCGTTGCCTCTGGAGGGTTTCTGTCTCCTCAACAGCAGGTTCTGCTTCCAGGTCTGTGGAGACACACACCATTTGGCTGTGTAAATAAGTTAGTAGCAAATCTGACACAGTCAATAAACTACTGTCTGTGGGGAGAACTCAAATGTTGGATCATAAAGCTGTTGGATCCTTCCTGTGCCTCAGTTTCCTCTAAAATAAGCTTGTTGAGCCATGTGGTTGAGAGGGTAAGGGAAGCACTGTTTTCAAATGGTTTGAGATTTCTGTAGAGGTAAATGAGTTACTGTAAAAATAACACTGGTAAAATGAATTATACCTGGGAGGTTCACAAAAACCTTTACAGACTTACAAGGTAATTAACTAGAAATATTCCATTACTAGGTAATTGGTTTAGGATTTAGTTTTCAAACTAGTATTAAATTGCTTAGGGACTTGTTTTTCCAGTTCCTCTGTATCCTCATCTTACCCTGCAGTATTTGATACAGTCATGGAGCAGGACTGGCCCCAGCACTGAGCCCTGGGCTGATACTTTGAATAAATGCAACTTATTCCTGCAAAAGAATGGTGTGTGCCAACAGAAGGGGGCTTGACAGGATGCCCAAGAATACATCTTGTAAGTGCAGGCAAACTATTGCCCTGCAAAGAATGTAGGTAGATGACAGGGTGGCCATGAGCCAGCAGTGTGCCCTGGGGACTGNTGAAGGGCCTGGAGCATCTCCCCTGTGAGGAAAGGCTGGGTGAGCTGGGGCTGTTCAGCCTGAAGAGAAGACGACTCAGGGGGGACCTTATTAATGTTTATCGATATCTTAAGTATGGGATGCAGGGGGAAATGGCCAGCCCCTTCTCAGTGTCTGTGGGGACAGGACAAGGGGCAATGGCTGCAAGTTACAGCATAGGAAGAACTTTTCCCCAGTGAGGGTGCCCTGGGACAGGCTGCCCAGGGGGTGTGGAGTCTCCTTCTCTGGAGAGATTCCAGCCCCGTCTGGACACCGCCCTGTGTGCCCTGTCCTAGGGACCCTGCTTTGGCAGGGGGTTGGACCCCATGGGCTCTGGAGGTCCATTCCAACCCCTGTGATTCTGTGAAGGCTCGTAGCACTGTGTGTTGTGTGCTCACAGCACATGGCTTAGTGTGGTTCTGGGCTGTGACTGACTTGCTATCATGGTGTAAATAACACAGCCCACAGTGAGATGCTTCCAGCTGAACAATACACACGTTTGTGGGCACAGAATAAGATGATTGTTTGGGCTAGAAACTGTGTTATGCTAATTTATTTCTGGAAGATATTTTAGTTATAGAGATACAGCAACACAAAACTTTTCTATATATTCCCTTCCTAATCTCAAGTAGCAATAAGTATGGTAATTAGCTTTCACAAAAATTAGGTATTCAAAGGCAGCTTAATTGCATAAAGTCAAGTGTATATATAAAGCTGATAATTTGCTTACACAAGGCCTGAGGCAGGGCAAATATTTGAATAATTGCATTTGGCCAGGAGCCTGTGAGTTTGTGAAGGAGGCACAGTTAGCTGCTCTTCCACCTGAGCGATGGTGTTTGTGTAAAGCTGTTGCAGAGAGGCTCAGGCGTGTGGATAAACAATAAAGCAGAGTTATTCCCTGTCGGGGATTTGGAGTCATAGCTCATTAAGTTCTCTGGCATAGTACAAGTTATTCTCTCATTGTGTGAGGGGCAGGTAGTGCTTTGTTTTGGGCTGATTCATGTGGCTTATCCCGAGGTGCCGGGTTGGAAATACCTGCTCGGAGCTGCGAGGTGTGCTGGTGGTGCCTGGCAAGTTGTTATGCAACAGCAGAGCTTGCTGAATTATCCTGCTTTTTTGTTTTTATTGGGCTTCATGTTATTGTCATTAGAGAGATGGATGCTTTCCTGGTAAGATTGATGCGTGGGGCTGGATGAGATTTAATTTTACATTTTTAAACGTGGTTATTGTATTCTGGCTTTTATGACAAACCACCAGATATCAGGCTCCTTCCCAAACACTGCTCATCTTCCCTGGAGAGGTCTAACATGTTATCTTTAATTTTACTGTGTGTATTGTATTTCCTGAAAAAAAAAACCCAACCCCACACCAAGGCAAGCCCTACAGAGCTGCTGTAACAACTCTGCAGGATGTGGTCTGGTGCTGTTGGCTGTGCAGGTTATTTCAGTGCCCATGATCTGCCTCCTGGGCTGGGGACTTGTTGCTCTAAGTTTAATGTGAACACATCTGTGACAGGTCTGCACAGGCTGGCTGCAAGCCCTGGCTCTAAGGTAGTTAAACTACATAGTTTTCCTGTTCCAAAAGTCATATAGCATCGTATAGCATCTGTAAAGGGCATCTTTGGGTTAATAAGTAATTAGATATATAATATATAGTACATATAATAGAAGGATATATAATATATAGTACATATAATAGAAGGATATATAATATATAGTACATATAATAGAAGGATATATAATATATAGTACATATAATAGAAGGATATATAATAAGTAAGACATTATATATATGATGATTTAATGTTTATGTTGGTGAACAATTAATTCATTCCATATGAAACCCTTGGCTGTCTCCTGAAATACCAATGATATTTCCCAGGGGTTTGTTAATTTTAAATGTTATGTGACAGTAAGGAAATTTTGCTGCCTTCTGTGCCATGGTCACACCTTGGTGTGAGGGTGCTTAGAGGGGAATGCGCTGGGCTCTGCTTGGGGATGAAACTGTAGCAATGAGAATGGAAGTGTGGCTCTCCTTTGCCTCAAAGCAGTGGTGTCCACTCCATCAGATGATGCACTGAGCCACTCAGTGCTGCGGGGAAGAAATGTAAAGGGCTGTGGGTACAAATCTCTATCCACTTTGCCATCTGAAGGCCTTTCTAGGGCCACCTGCAAAGGCCAGGGCATAACTCCCAAGTTCTCAGGGACTCAGACTAAAATGTTAGTACACTACTTGATCTCTCTAGGAGTTTTCAGGGCAGGATGGGTATGGGCAGGGAGCCTGAGGGTGAGCCTGTTGCCTCCAGAGGCTCCTTTTGAGCAGCAAGGCTGTCGATGCAGAAACTTCTCAAACAGGGGTTGTGTCTCCCAGCTTTGGTTGCCTTGAGGTGATGGCACACAACAGTCTCTGGAAAGCACTCTTGGTGTAGTATTCAACATTCATCCCTTGTGCTTGTGAGGTCATAAAGTACTAAGAAACATTGTTTTTCCATACTATATTCCACTACTTTTTTTTTCAGTGCTAACTTGGAGGGAACAGTCACAAGATGGTAATTTTATATCAGTTTTATTTGAGTCACAAGCATTTGGGCACAGAGATCATAAGCTGCTGGGGCTTTGTGTTGCATGCTGTGCTCAGCAGTGTCTAGGTGTGGATGAAACACGCAGTGAGCTGTCACAGCAGTAACCGTGGCACGGCTCTGCTGTGAAGGACAAGCTGGGAGAGCTCTGTGCATCAGCACCTGAGAGAACAGAAGAGTTTGGAAAGTGGGTCAGGCCAGAGGTTCTTCAAATCCAGTGGTGATAGTGGGTGGTGGAGCATGAGGCTGGTGCAATCGATGTTCTTGGTGTGTTCACCCATTTTCTAGCTGTTTGTAGCTCTGAGATGTCCTCAGCTAGAGATGGCAACGCTGTGTTTAACAGCCTTCATTAAGTTCTCCTCTGCTAATTCCTCTGAGTACTTTTCTGAATTATGTTCAATTTGTTATCCATGGCAATGAGCTGGGTAGACTGAAAAATCGTGTATTTTTGGAACCATCTCAATCATTTTAATTTTCTCTGTTACCAACTCAAACAAAAGGCATTTCCCCCTCTCTACATGCAAACAGCAGCTCCAAATTAGTGTCATAACTCTAACAATCAACTGTGCCCAGTGTACAACAGGAAAGCGACTTGCTCCAGGGAAAAAGTCCCTAATTAAACTACTGGGGGAAGTCTCTGTAGAGATTATGACTCTATAAAAATGCTTGTTCCCCTGACCTGATCTGTGGAAGTCACAGTCTTTGTATGACTTCACTGTCATCTTTACAATCTATTAATCCTCCTGGCTTTTCATCATGTTGCCTGTCCTTACAATGCTTTCCAGGCATTATTTTTAAAAAGAAAATAATCAAAGGGCAACAAACATTTAAAAAAATAATCCTACTCTTTTTTTTTTTTGTGACCAAAGTACCCAAGCCCTGGAAAGTCTGAGGTAGCAAGCATTTAATGCTAGAGCTTGGCTTTTTCTGGGCAGCCAGTGCTTGAATAGACTCTGATACGAAGTTATTGAAAGATGGAATTGTTCTTGCAGCTGTTATCTTGTCTGAGATGAAATGGGAGAAGTTCTTGTGAATATATGCTGTTAAACAAGGACAAAAAGAGGAGGGTACTAGTAGTTTTGCTGTAATTTCTTCAAGAGGTGATAGAAATGCCTTTATGCAGTAACTGTTGCAGCAAATTAACACATGAGATAATAGTGGGCCATTTAAAATGGAAGGACTGAGGAATGATCTTCAAAATGAAGACAGTTGGCATCACTTCAGACGTGTTGTAACATTCAAATCCTGGACTTCATGAATTTACTGGAAGTGTCTTTGCTGAGGGTCTCCTTTGTGCCCTAGGGATCAGTTGTAGGTGAGCTGGCTGTCGCTGTCTCTTGCTATTACAATTTTTATACCCTTATTGGAAGTCCTACAATAATCTGCTTAACACTTTAAGGGCAGATAGACCCAGTTTTCCCAACTGATGCTCAGTTTGCATGCTGGTTATGGGTCACAAATAAAAATAGGGTATCGATCTCCAGGCCAGAAGAACTTGTAGATCCAGATCAAGAAAGTAATCCAAAAGCTGTTCTGCTCAGGGAACCCCTGAGTAAGAGCAGAACGGGTTGGTCCTTATGAAAACCTGACTGAAGTGCTTAAGCCATGGGTATTACTCTCATGGTGTGAACGATGCTCATGCCTTTGCTTTGCTGTGTGAAATCATCCAGCACTCTTGTTTCTCTCTACCACTTCTGACACAGCTCCACATCTGCACTGCTTGTGTGACCATCAGTGGGATGTTCCAGGTTCTGTTGGTCTTGTGGCAATCCTGACCTTGGTCACTGTCACCTGTTTCTGGCCCAGCTGAAAGTACTTTCTTTGGGTCTTTCCTGGCAGGTTGATAGGGATTTGGGAATTGAGAAGCAGCCTATCAACCTGCCAAACCTTCCTGGCAGACTTTATAGAGAAGAGTTTATACATAACTGCTGTTGGCAGATCCAGTGTAGACAGACTGCATGTTAATTCAGATGTTTTATTCAACAATACCGACCAAAAATCAGAAGCTATATCTAAAAGAAGAGGAAGTAAGGCCACAAGCAGGATAACAGACTTTCTTAAGGAATTCTATTTCAAAAAAGATTTAAACATTTGGAGGGAGGTAGACACAGCTATATATAGCTGTATATAAATCTAGACAAATGCTTTTGTTCTGACTTTAGAAGGCAGTTTCTGGTTATTTCAGGGTGTTGCTATTTCTGTCATATTGTTAAGTGATCAGTTAACTGACAGAAAATTGTCTACTCTGTCTTCATCTTTTCATCATTTTAAATGCTTGGACGAAGCTGATCCAAATGCTTTTATTGAGGCTTTTTCTTCAGAGTTCCTGAGAAAGACTAAACCCTGTGCATTGCTTTGAACCAGCAGCTCTGTTCTAAATTGCAGTTCTAGTTCTAGATGTAGATAGCAATAGCAGCAACAGCCTATTGAAGAGGCAAGTATAAAATCCTGTATTATTTTTGTATCCTGGCTCTATATTATTTTGTACATAATATAATTTAGAGTGTGTATCATCATTTAAGCTGGGGAACACACATGTGAGCTACTTAACACTTGATTGGTTTCTCTGAGATCAATTGAAAGAGTAAAATGGAACAAGTAATTCCATTTTGGGTCAAGAGAGTGGCAGAATGGAGTTGGCTGTACTGCTCAAGGATACAGCAACTTGGGCATCAATAATACATAACGTGCAGCTATATGAATAAATCTCTTTGCTATTCAATTCGGTGGCTCCTCATCCTTAGCAGATTAGTTTTGTAAACGCATTCTGCAGCAGTGTGGAAATTATTACCTTGGGCCAAGTGTGGTACATGACTGGAGAAGTACTTGGCAGGCTCAGCAGCACGGCTCCTCAGTGCTGTCAGCAGCACTGGTGCTGGGGAAACGCACCAGGGCCAGTTCTGACCACCATAGAGTAGAGTAAAATGAATACAAATGGACAAGGAGCCCATTACTCTAATAGTAGTGCTCCATGGATCATGTTGAATTGTGCAGTAACAGGGCAAAGTGCCTTATTTCTCAGCCTGGTTCGAGTTCATCTGAACAATAAAATGATCTTTACACTTTATTGTGGTAACATTGATATGAGCTGCCAGAACGTTTTCTTTGTGCTTTATTAAAGGATTCAAAGCATGCTTTCTGAGGCCTTTGTATGGCAGGATCTCTTAATGAATCACTTCTGAAGATATAATCAATCATCTCTGGGAAAAAAATCAGTATATATAGTGGTCATATAACACTGTGTGAGGATGGAACTGTAATCTCTCCCAGGCACAAATAAATCACAGTCACTACTCTTAATAAAACTGGATTGTTCTTGGCAATGTCTCCTAAGACAGGGGCCTCGATTGCTCTTACTGCTTAATATTGGTGTGTTGTGGTAACTGCCATGGCCTGATGGTAAATGAGGTGAGAGGTAATAAACAGGGGAATGGCTTGTGTCCCCTGTTAAAATCGTGGAGGTGGCTCCACTGGGTCAGACCAGGGGCTGTTCTGCCCCGTGGCTTGGTTGTGGTGGCAGCCAGTGGTGAAATCCTAGGGAGCAGATGGAGAAGACACTTCCTCCTCCTACACTCTCTGCCTCTGTTTTCAACTGCAGGACTTCCTAAACTCGACATGGATTTAATAATTCAGTGATGCTGTCTGACAGCAAAGAAATTACCATCCCCACAAACTTCACCCCTCTCTGCTGTGAGGCTGTGGTGGGTGCTGAACTGGCACATTAACCTTCGAAGTTCAAGTCTCTTCAAACTGGGGATGATTGAAAATGCCTGGCAAACATTTGCTCTGGTAGGATTTTCCATCATCAAAATGAGGGCATGGCTCTAGATCGCCTTCAATTCAACTCCTACCTGGGTGAGTGGCAGCTGGGGCGGGCGGCTGGTTTTGAACCTGATCGTTGACCAACATTTGGGGCTTCCAGAACTGCCCGGGGCTGATCCTTAAACCCTCCTGTTGTCTCCAGGATCCCTGGCCTTGAGACAGGCAAGACTCCCATTCTGTTTTCAGGAGTGGTTTGGAAATGGGGAAGTGTGCTGTTTTCCAAACTGGTCTAAAAATTGGGGTTGTTTCTTTTCCTCTCCTTGTCTCCCTTCTTACGAGCTACAGCAGTACCAGATGAGATGTATTCTCTTTGCTAAGCTGTAGTGACAGGCTTCACAGGGGTGTAAAAGTAGTAGCTGGGACTTGGGCTTCAGAGCAATACCACATCAGTATACCATAGCTCTGCAGCACTGCTTGTTGGTCCTCTCCTTAGTCCTTCAGAGACTCATCTTTTGCCTGCTATGACCCCAATGTTTTCTCTCCTCTTCTTCTGAGTACTTAATGCTGAAAGCCTTTTCCCTGCTTTTCTGCCCCAAAATTCAGGGCACACCTTTCCTCATGCTGCTTATCTAGGGGACTGTGATTCCTATGTATTATTTAACAGCCTTTCCTCTGATAAGACTTTTTTTTTTTTTTGGAAGATCATAGAGCATTCATAGTATACTGGTGGAAAATATAAGCTGAAATGCCAAACATCTTTAAAAATACATACCTTTGATCACAACGTGGTGGAGAATTCCCACCACGCTGCTCTGTGCAACGTGATGGTGTCAGGAGCACTGAAAGACTCTTCTGGAAAGGTTAGTCAGGGTAGATCTCAAGTACATGGAAGAATTTTTGGAAGTAGTGTTGCAAAACACAACAGTCTGATTTATGAATAAGGAAATTAAAGTGATATAGCATACGGAATGATTTTTGGGGTTGACGTAGAAATATCATAACTGTCATAAAATGAAATTGTCTTTTGATGGCAGCAATAGGCATTGAAATAACTTGTAAGAAAGTTTAATTTTCTGAAGCTTATGAAATATTCTTTGTACTGAGGATACCCTTCTAGAAATTTAAACATTTTAGATGGGGGGAAAAAATAATTTTAAGAGTAAAGCAGAACTTTGGGTTGCACAGCTGGTGTGGGGAGATGTTCCCCCATAGTAGGGGGCTGGCTAGTAGCCTTCTGCATGTTCACTGTGAATATCTGCATCTGGGAACCCCTTGGTGTTCAGTTACCTGTGTGTCGGGGACCGAGCACTGGAAGAGGTGAGACCATCTCCAGTTCAAGACTGGTCCTTGCACTGGTTTTCCCATAGGTTTCCTCCCTGACTGTGAGCAAATCACATCAGCCCGTGTACCCTTCAGGATGTACCTATGGGGCAAGTCTCACAGCACCTCTTTACAAAGATGTTGGTTCCTTTGAGGATGAGACACACAAGCCCAGGGAGAGCAGAAACAGTGAGCGTTCCAGGCTGTATTAGACGTTGTAGAAACACCAGGCTCATCCCCTCAGCAGCCCTTCATGCTGCTGCCTGGTCTGGTGGCAGGGGTGAAGATGTGAATATTCCTCTTTGTGCATTGCTGGCCAAATCAGAATTGACTGATTTATATTCAACATGAAACCTGGATTTCAAAGCACCTTTAGGAGTGTTGCAAGGAGGCAGCTGGCCTGAAGAGAAGATTATTCTGCAGTATCAATGAATAATGAAGCTAATGAGTTAAATCTAACCACCTAAGGTTAAATCTGTTCATGATGCATAAAAATGTCCATGAAAATGTGGTTTTCATTAAAAATATCATTTACTTTAGTCCAAACATCTGTTACATAAACACATCATATGTACAGCTGTAAGGTGAATGCTATTATATCACACATTTCATCTAAGTATCAAAACAAATAGTTACTGTCTAATTTCTGTTATAAACAGAGTGGCTTTTCCCAGTGCATCTGTGTCAGGAGTCATGAAGCAGTGATGCCCAACACAGGTACGTTGTTCACCTGCTCAGGGGACCTGTGTCATACTAATTTGGATTATTTTTAATTCAACTATTTTCTCAGGTTTGTTACTTGAATGGAAAAACACTTTTCCTGGGTAGGCATGTTATGCACAATAGGAAGAATTTATAATGAATGATTCATTAAAAGGTTATTTTGTTAATGGCTTGACTTCACTTAATAAAAATTCTCAACTATTACTTTATTTATACCAGTGAAGTGTAGTAGCTTGTGCCAACCCATTTCAATCGATGCACTCTCTGTGGAGAAGGTAAGGGGGCTGCTCAGTCACTGAGCTGTTCACAATATTGAAACGTGCACTGGTGTTTTTAACAAACATTTCCTGAAGTGTTCTTTTGTTGATATACTTTTTTTTTTTTTTAAAAATAAAGTTGAAGATTCAAATGGGGCAGTGGGGTTGAAGTAACAGCCAGCGGAATGAATCATTCTGGGCTATCACATAAATGATCTCTCTATTAAAAATGGATTTATTCATTGAACCGTAACAGCTGCTTCCAGAAGCCTTCCCAATTTATCAAATTAATAAAATTGTGCCTCTGTAAAAGTGGCAAGATATTAACATTAAAAGAAACTGCAGATATCAAAAGGTCAGGAAGAAGCAGGAGGCTTCGGGGGGATGTACATATGTTTTTGTTGTAACTAACCCCAGGCCCTCCTAGACTCTTGAGCTTGTGGCTTGTGTGTGGTTACCCTCATGCTGCATCTGCCTAGCTCAGAGAATCCAATGGGGCCCAACACAGTCACATCTAAGCTGCTCCTCCATCAGCAGCATGCCTGTATTGCCACCTCCATACCCTTAACAGGCACCTCAGTTGTATTTATATCATTGTATGGATGTGATGTGGGCTGGAACAATTAATTAGGGGTTGTTTTTTTCAATTAGCAGAGTGGCAAACAGCATCCTTGCAGGAAGTCCTTGTGGGAAGCTCTGAAGCTGTGTGTTCCTCCTGGATGTGGATGTAGGCTCCTCACCACAGGAGGTAATGAAGCAGTGCATGGGCTTGCAGCAGACCCCTTCTGATAGGAAATATAATCCAATATTTCTACGTGAATGTTGATCCTAAAGGCAACATCAGGTAACCTCAGCAACTCATTTCTGGTTGATCTCACCTACCCATGAGTATTTTGAGCACTGGCAACTAACTGATGGAGCAGATTGACTTGGTGGCAAGGTCGTTTATGTTTTTCAAAGCTGTTCTGAGGTTGTAGGACTTTATCATCTCATGACTTTAAGTTTAAACCCTGGCTTGTATTCCTGAATATAATTTCACAGGGGTTTGAGAACCTCTGTCTGTAGCACCATGCTTCTTTTGGTTTTAGAGTTGTAAATTTGAGTAAGCTAAAATGTTAAAGTTGTAGGTTTAGGTGTCCTGAGGTTCTCTGTGGCTTCAGTGCCAGTTTGGCTCAGTGTCAGCCTTCATTTCAGGCACCATCTCTCATCTCTGGACAGTGATGGGCCATCAGGTACCTTCTCCTCTTGCATCCTTGTTCTACAAGTGTCAGAAATGCAACGTTGATGTGTTAAACCTCTCGTTTTCTGTGTTTCAGAAGTGGTAAATTAGATGTTATTAAAGGCAATTCAGGCCATTGTGTCTTCCTGGTGAGCCAGGATAACTGCCAGGGAGGCAGGAATTAGGCTCCTCTGGGTACAGCACAGAGATGCTTATGTATTGCAGTGAGAGGTGGAACAGAACACGTGTGGATAGGTTGAAGCTAAAGCATGTGAACAAGCCTGGCTGTAATGAGATGATGTCTTATACCAGCTCACAATTATATTCCCATTACTAAAATACATGTAGGGAATGGAGACAATTATGCTGCAATTGCTGTGGGGCTACAAACACGTTGCAGAGTATAGGCAGGAATCAGGCATGTATTTTAGATGTTGACATCTGTGCTGGAGCTCTCACACCAGTACACATCAGGAATCTTTCTTCTGGAATCAGAGGAGCAGGAGGAATCAAGTGGTGGAGGAGAGAAGGAGGCCAGCTGAATTTTTTTTTTTTCTTCTAAGAGGGAATGCAGGATGAAAACATTATTTTTTCCTATCAATCAGCATCTTACTAAAACTGAATTTGCTTGAAATGTACTTTGCTGGAATAAGCACTGTCACGTGGGTTCCTGGTTTTAAGGTGTATATATAATCTTACTTCCCTTGTGATGTATATAAATCACTATACAAGCACATATGCACGCTCAGTGTGAGACCAGTTTGGGTGGGGGCATGCTGGACCCCTCCCAGAGGGGCTGTGCAATGAGACCTAATATTTTTTCCCTGTGCTTTCCCTTCTCTTGACCATCACCTGTGGCTCCTTGCTTTTTAAGGGCAGGAAGTATCTTTTCATTCTGTGGTTGTGAGGTTTATAGCATAATGAAGTCAAAGTGTGTGACTGGAGATGCAAATAACTCACTAATTGATGACTGCTTGACAGCTTGGTCTGTCCAGTTGTGTGGTTAAACAAAGAGGGCTCATGCACACTGAGGAAATTGCTGTCCTGGAACCTGGTGTCCTCAGCAGAGCATTCAGGCTACCAGGCTGGAGCACGTTTTTTTCTTCTCCTAGTGTAATCTGTTTGCAGCAGAGTGTGTCATTCCCTCACTTTGAGCCTTTCTGCAGGCAACAGCAACGTGTCTTTGTTGCATCTTCTAATCTTGTCAGTCAGGATGTTTTAAAAATTGTTCTGGAGAAATGTAAAAATAATAATTTCAGGTGAAATTCAACAAAATTCTTCGTATGAATGCAATTTTCCTCAGCCTCAGTGACAGAATAGTGGCCCATAATAATTGGAGGTGAAGAACTGTTTTCCAAGACTGCCTCCTGCAAGCTTTTAAGCTGTGATCAAACCTATTTGTGTTGTGGTGTATATATAGCAGCTACGAGGTAAGCTTTGTTTCTGTGCTTCATTCCACTGTGAAGAAAAAAATAATCACTTTGGCTGTCAAGGACTTATTTCCTGGATAGTTTTTCTGCTAACAGGACCATACAAATCCAACATCTGTTGTTTGCTCACAGTGGGCTCTCCAGTGCCTTTGGTGATCATGTCCAAGGCGACTAGTAGGGAAGATCTGGGCACTTGTGTCCCAATTTGCTGGGGAGCTTATTTTTTTCATGAAAAAGAACTTATTTACATGCTTTGTCTACTTATAACTCTGTATTTTAGAATGTTATCCTTGAGTGGCCACTTAAGTAGCTGGACTTTGAGGAGTTCTCAAATTTCCCCTGGACTCCAGCCCCATGGGCACCAATGGTTGTGACCAGTGCTCAATTCCCAACTTTGGCACATGAGAACATGTGCTGTACCCTTGTGATAATGCTGTCTCCTCGTTGTCCTCCTCTGAAGCATCTCTAGGCAGTTCTTCCAGGTCTTCCCCTTTGTGTGGCAGCATGGGGGTGACCCACAAGCTTTGCCTGGAGGTTGAACATGAGGGCTGGGGCTGAACTCTTGCATCTCAATGTTGGTGCTGCCATTGTGGCTCTCAGCAGGACGTCTCCCTCTGAGGTGTGAGGTGCTCTCCTCAGAGGCGTTTTGATCACTACCTGATGTTGAGAAAGCATACGTGGGAAGAGCTTTCAGAGGTACTTTATTCCACTGAAGCAGAATAATAAAGTGAATTTTACTTCATGTGATAGTTGTTTACTGTTAAATAGCACCAGCAAAGCTGCGCTTCTAATTAACTTGTATATCAGGAGATTTCCTGTTATCTCCTAGCAGATATGCATTCAGAGCAGCAGTTCTGGTGAAAGGTATGCAAGTGTACATGCAAAATAGTTAGAGAAGCTTCTGACTATTAAATTTCCAGCCCAGGCCTTGGTGTTACAAGCTTTTGATCAGGTACAATCTCTTCTCCAACTCAATCTAGCATCCCTAGGTGGCAGCTTTTTCTTTACCTTTTTTTTTTTGCTCTTATTTCATCAGGCAGTTTTCTCATCAATTTTCTCCTTTCTCTTTCTCCCTCCAGGAGCTCAGGCATGGGGCAGTTTTGATGTAGTTATGTTCTTAAATATGGAGCTGGAAAAGCAGCAGCACCAGGCGAGGCAATTTTGCTCTGTCCCAGAGCTCAGCCCGCAGCAGCTCTGTGCCTCCTGGTAAGGCAGAAAACAATCCAGGTACTGACTGTAAATTTTAGAGGTGCAAAGGCTTTCCACCTCCATCTTCCCTCCCAGAAACACCACCAAAAGCTGTGTGTTGTACCTATGTGGCCGTGCCATGTTCTGTTTCAGTGCAGAGTGCATCCCTTTTCATTTCTGTTCTTGTACCTTTTTATTTCTATTCACCAGTAATTCTGCACACAGCCTGTTGGGGTGCTTGGTCCTTCTGAACGAGCTGTTCAAAGGTCCTCATGCAACCAGGGGGACAAGCAGTGGGTAGATGGACAAGCTAATTGCCTAGCTGCTATGGAAATGGATTGAAATTAGGTGATTGATTAAAGCTGGAAAAAATGTTATCACTTTAGGAAGCTAAATGCTTCTCTGAGTCTTTTCACTCTCTATAGAGCTTCTCCTGTCTTAGACATGTACATGGGTTTATTTTCTATTTGTTACCATATATCAGCTTAATGAAAGAAGTTCTGAATTACCCTGAACTCCATAGAAGATATGCACAGAATGAACATATGCACAAAGGTAGAAACCTGGCTGCTGTCTGAGAAGTTGCTCTTGCACAATATCCTGCTTGCACACCTGAGCTCCTAGGAAAATTATCCTTGAAGCCTGATTTTTTTTTTTTCAAAGGAACCTGGGAAAAGCTCATTGTCATAGAAGGAAACCAGACACCTGTTAACAGCAGAGCCAGTCAGTCTGGAGAGCAGTTCTGGATAAAAAGGAATTTTCTATTCCTGTTGGTTCTAAAGTGATAAAGAATATACTCAGTGATGATAAATAATTTGCTGTACGTAGGCAATGTTTGTTTTATTAACAGCTCCTGCCTGCTCTCCCTGCTCTGGGGCTGGGGGAGATGCTGCTGCTGCGGGATGCTGCGGGATCTGATTTGTATTCCAGCCATTGCTCCTCACTCCCTTTGCTTTTCGCTCTGTCTCTGGGCTCATGCTGCTCAGGCCTGGAGGATGGGAGTCTGGAGCAGCAGCCACACGATCTAAAGCATCTGTTTAGTCTCTTGCAGGTAGATTAATAAACTACTGGCATGTATTTCTATTTCAAAGGAGCGTTTTTAAATTGGCCCGTTCAGGAGGGTGGAGTGTTTGAAAGGCCCTGGAGGGGCTGAAGAGCCATATTCGGGTGTAATTCGGTGGCAGTCAAACCCCCAGCCAAAAGTTCTGACTCTTTGACTTCTTTAATTGACACTTAGAATGGGATTTTCAGCTGTCCTGGGAGATAGAGTTCCACTGAAAATCGATGGGACTTTTACACTTCTAATGACTCAAATGCCTTCAGAAATCCCCTCTTTAGGACTCTAAATTAGCATCTCATTTTCAGAAGGGCTCGGCAGTTTTGTCTGGGTTTTGTTGCTGCTGACTACCCCTTGGGCCTTCCTAAGTCTCCTCCCCTGATGATGAGTGGGAGCTGTGCTTGGGACACCTACAACCAGGGGACCCTGTTGTGAATTTTGGAATTCATATTTTATAACACTTGCTGAGTGTAGAGATGAAGCCTTGTATTATTCCTGCATCCCTTTTTTCCAAGTTTTCACCTCCCTTATTTGATCTATAGGATCTAAATAAATCCATGTGCTTGCCTGTCTTACCTGATGTCTAATTAAATGTGAAGATTACAGATGTACTTGAACCGAAAATGAATGCTTGTTATATTTTCATTGAGATCTGGATTTATAATGAAAGGATTTATTGCTGCTAAATTAGAAGCATTAGAAAAAGTTACACTGTTTGTACTTGTGACTGCTACAACCTGCTTGGATTTGCATCTCATGTTTTTTTTATACAAACACCTTCCCTCTTTTGTAGAAAAGTGCTCCAGATGATGATGTTGCCCTTCTGAGGCTTTTTTCCCCTCTTTTGACTATACCTTTTTAACTGAGTGTGATGCCTGAGGGAGAAGCTGAGCTTTCATCTATCACATTTCTAGTTCCAGTAACTGAATTCAATCTGAGGCTTGAAATGCCATACTAAAAATAACATTTGGGGTTGCTAGAGCTCTCTTCTTGCCTATAGTTTTAATTTCAGGTGAATGCCATAAACTTGATTTATCATCAGTATCTAGTTTGACATCTCTCCTTTCAGGAATACTTTTCCAATTGCTCCTTAGGTTTAGAAATTTGCATGGAAGCCTTAAATGATGTTCTTCCCTCCAAAAAGTTGCTGGGATGAACATGATGAAGCGATAAACTCGTGTATAAATCACTGCTTATCTTCCTGGCAGAGATCACTTCCTATCGTCCGATGAGCAAGTCATCCTGTATTTTAAGAGAACACGGGCTGATGAGAAGGGAAGCAAGGTGGCAGGTGCTCAGAAATAGGTGTGTTATTGAGAAGAGGGTGTATAGATCATAATGATTTTTAGCTGGCAAACAGATACGGGTGCGGCAGGCTCACAGTGTGCGACTGGCACAGGCACGTAGGGAGGCACTGCTCAGCCCTGCTTCGTGATGCTGAAATCAAAGACACTGAAGAAAGAAGAAAACAAAGGTATTGAAGCAGAAGCAATACATACAAACGCTGATGGAAAAATCCTACTCACCAGAAACACAGAGCCCAGAAGACCTGAGTGTGAATGAAGAGTGAGGCTGGGACATGGAGCTTTATTGCTTGGAGATGAATCAGAATTGCAGAAGAGGAAGACGAGGGTATGTGGTGTTAGCAGTCAGAGTCCCTGGGTTGTGACTTTGTTGATAAGCTCAGAGTTGGGTTTTTTCCTAGAAAGAGACCTTGGGTGAAGTACAAATAGAATTACTGGCATTAGACAAGACTTTGCAGTCAGTGTTCTCTTGACTTATGTGCAGTGTTTGCAATATTGAACAGATATTTGACAAACAGATGAAATTAAGAAGACCTTGCTAATTTAATTAGGAACCATATAAATAGTGGCATCTATTAATGAAAAAAAAAATCTGTCAGCTTTGCTTTGGGTTTCCCAAAATCTGGCATAAAAATAATACGTAATATAAATGTGTTTATACCTTAGTGTATCTTGTTAAATGTTTAAAGTTAACTAATGTCTGTCTGTTTCAAAACTTTAATTAGCATTTAACAGGAAAGCAGCAGTATAGCCAATTAGAGATCTAAGCAATAACACACACTCACTTCCATTTTCTAGCAATTAATTGATAACTAGTTTACCGTGGGCTAATAATTAAATGAGAAAACATTCTGAGCAAATTGAAAGCACTGATGCAAATGAATTCTGCATTTATTCTTTTCAAATTCACTGACCACATTATCTAATCTGTCGGGAACAGAGAAATCCTGAATTACACTAAATATATACTCAGGCTGACTAACCAACCCTTAAAGCGACATTAGTCACTTTCTGCAAGTGTTAATTGCTTTGCTAAAGGAAAAGCCTTAAAGCAGTGTGATGAGCCGGGTCACTGGGACGTGGGGCAGGCGATGCTCTGCATCCCCACAGATCCCTGGTTGGCGGATTGGTTGCTGTATCTCTTGTGCTTGAGATAACAATGCCGACCAGACACAGTGGGGATGGGTGGTGAGGTTGTGTAATCAGCCATCACATGAGGGCAAATCCTCTGAGGAGCAGCTGAAGGAGCTGGGGGTGTTCAGCCTGGAGGAGAGGAGGCTGAGGGGAGACCTTCTCCCCACCTCCCCTGCCCTGCCAGGAGGGTGCAGAGAGGTGGGCGAGGGTCTCTTCAGCCAGGGGACAGGAGATGGGACAAGGGGCAATGGGCTCAAGCTGCCCCAGGGCAGGGTCAGCTCAGATGGGAGGGCAAAGTTCTTCCCGGGCAGAGTGGTGGGGCTGTGGCACAGGCTGCCCAGGGAGGGGGCTGAGTCCCCACCCTTGGGTGTGTTTAACAGGCAGGGAGATGAGGTGCTCAGGGATCTGGGTCAGCACAGGACAGGAACTGTTGGACTGGATGAGCTTAACAGTTGTTTCCAACCTTGTGATTCTGTGATCTGTAGCTTTCCCAAGAAGAAAAATCTCAACCCACATCTGGAAACAAAGGGGTCACCACTTCAGCGACCCCGGTGTTGGCAGCAACATGACTCTTGCGCCTTCTGCCAGCTGCAAGATAAATGAAATGCTTGACAAAGAAGGATATGAGTTGGCAAAATCGCTCTGTACATTCTGCACGCGAAAATTGAAGGCATTTTTCTGCTGCCTGCAGCGGCGATCGTTGGGAATAGCTCCTCACCAACAGGAAACATCCCCATCACCCGCGCCTGAAGTACAGCAATCTCCCCTGTATGTAGGAGGGAGTCTCATTTTGTCTTGGAGTTCATCTATTTATGATATCTTCCTCATCTGGACGGGCAGGAAGGTGAAATTGCTGGAGCTCTATTAAGCTTTAAACGCAGGCCATCCATTCCAACAACACACTCCCCAAAAGATAGTGTTTCTTCCCCCTGACTGCTGCAAAACTGCCACGTTGATGTGGAGGGAATAAGCCCTGACCATTTCAAGTGCCTTTCCACAATAAGGGAACTGTAACACAGTCAGATGATGCCAGGTGTTTTAAAAGACTCTTTTTTTTTCCCTCCCAAAATTCTCATTTGTTTAATCTTCTCTAAATTAAGAGATGCTGTTTTACTGGTGTGAAATCTGCATGTGGGACCTCATGGCAGTACTTGAATAATGAGTATTGCCTGAAGTAATTTGTGCTCTAACTTTTTTAATGCCTTGTGTTTTCACTCACTAGTGCAGGTTGGGAGCTTTAGGGACAATTAAGAATGTAAACACTGTCTCATTCCTTGTTTAAGACTTGTATCCCTCTGCTTGCCATACAAGCGCAGCCTTGGGAAAGGAGCAGAAGACATGGGGAGGATGGGCTCTAGAAGCATCCATGAGTGATGCTGACACCTCCTGTGAGTGCAGATCTGGTTTCCCCCACCAGGTACCTTCACCTTGGGGCAAGCAACCCCGTTCTTGGCTGCTTTATTCCCAGAGACCCCAGCCCCTGTTTGTCTCATGAGCTGTCTTGATTGCTAGGTGTGTAGAGTTTTGTTGGGTGCCTCTAGGCAAGATGAGCGATGGCATGTTATTCGCTGGCTTATTGAATAAGTAATGTTTACTGGTATCCCCAGTAAGGGTTTCTGATTTGAAGCAGTCTCACTGAAATTCTTTCTGAGCTGAAAAACAGATAATACTGGAAGTAACGTAGACATTTTTGGATATTTCATGTCAAAGAAATATGGTAGAATTACAGAATAAGTATTGATTCACATTTATCACTGTTTCATAATATTTTTTTATTAAACTTTATTTAATCCTTGCCTTCCAAGTCATTACTTTGTCTCTGGTTGTGACAGACTTTTATGATTTATTATGTCCTCTTAATAGATATACATTTTGGGTTACAGAGCGGTAGAGCCATATTAGTTCTTTCAATCTTTTCTAGTGCCAATAGAGGATTACTTGGGGAAATACTTGCTTAAAAAGGCTTCCTAAAGCTTATTTCTAGTTTGAAATAACTCCAGCAACGGGCTTTATAGCAACTCGACCCATTGTTTATGCTACAGGAGTCTGGATGCTTAAAGGTTTTGCAGTATTTTGTTTCCTCTTCCTCTGGAGCATCATCTGCCTTCGTATTGGGGATTACAAAGCTGTTACAGTTAGAAATAAGGGCAAATCAGACTTTATCCTTCAAATTTTCACTCATTCCCACCAGCTGTTGCAAACGCAAATATTATCATACTATATATGCACAGCTATAATTTGAAATTATAAATACTGTCTAATTTTACTGGTATTTACTACACAGGCATAAATAGCACTAAAACTATCTGGGAAATAAAATAAAGGAACATTTACATCTCATGTAGATGCCAGTGTAACTTAAATTTATTTTGCTCTGATTAAGTATAGCACATAATTTTGTCACCAAACTATCTATTTTACACAACCAGTATATGATGGAACAATTAAAGTCAAAACATTGACACATATAAATGCCATTCATTAAATAGCTAAAAAGAGCAGCTGTTTGCAGTAAGTGAAAACAATATAGTTTTCATACCTCTGTCGTGGATATTTTAGGTAAAAAAGATTATTTTTCCAGGTAAAAATATTATCAGTTGTGGAGTTTCTAGACACTTCTTGTACTTACTCATACATTACAACTCGTGTATTTATGATGTATTTGGATCTCCCCTCAAAGCTTCCATTCTGTGGAACGAATGGGTGTTATGATGTGGTAGTGCACAGTGGCAAACCCCTCCAGAAGTGACTTGCAATTAATTTATTTATCGATGCAATAACAATTGAATGGGTTTTGTCTGTTGTTTTAAACTTGCTGATTTCTCCTGGAGACTTGTGATAGCCATAATGTACAGTGCAGTGCTTTCAAAAACAAAAGATGCCCTCCAAATCCATCTAGGGACAATTTGTTCATGACGTGAGGTCTGGAATGGCTTTTTGGTAGCACCTTAGACCGTGGAAATTGTCTTTATTCTGTGTTAATAGCTTATTATTTCCCTATTATCATCGCTATTATTTATTAATGGCTGTTCCATTGCCTCAGTCATGCTCATCATCCAGTTGGACATTAGCAATATCGGTATGTTTGGCATGTCCCACATCGTCACGTTGTCAGCATGACTACCCAGAGCACAGCCTGCCAGGGCAAAGACGTCTAGAGGTTACTTGGCTGCAAGTTGAGAACAAAATCCCTACTTTGATGCTAATACCTTCTGGCTAGTGGTACTTCATAGGAGGCCTGATTTGATCTACTGCTGCACAAGTTGTACTCGTCTCTTAAAATTACAGCGAGCCGCCAGATCCTCAGGATCCCACAGGACCACCCTGTGATCCTCCAGGATTTTATCTGTTTGAAAGCAATGATGGAAAGGCTTTTTAAAGGCTCCTGCTAAGAAGATACCATGAGTGTCCTAAAGCATCAGCACTTAGCAACTTGCAGCCACCGGTAGAGAGCAGCTTGTGATTAGCAGTCACCAGCCTATCCTGAGTGCCAGCTTACTCCGGAGTGTAAGTAGTAAGTAACTCCTGTCTTTCCTAGTTGTCTTTTGCAGTAGTCTCTGCTTGAAGGAAGCAATGACATTTGGATAGTAGTTATGGAAATTCAGGAAAAAAACCCTCTAACTGGGCAAGATGAAGGCTATGGTTTAAGCTCAGCAAGCAGACTTTTATTTGGAATTTTTAAACCTGCAGGAAACCCCAGTAACTTTTCCTTAAGTAACTT
The DNA here is from genome assembly GCA_013400835.1 of Zapornia atra. Classification (NCBI taxonomy): domain Eukaryota; kingdom Metazoa; phylum Chordata; class Aves; order Gruiformes; family Rallidae; genus Zapornia; species Zapornia atra. Next base: position 662,258 of record VZTU01011774.1, on the reverse strand, counting down.
TCCTTCCATAAGTAACTTTTCCTTAGGTTGACATGGTGACCAACCATGTGGCAGGTAGATTTGCAGGCTGCAAACTTGACCAGCCAGCTCAGTCAGTGGGAGGAAGATAGGAATGTAGTCTGGATGTTCTCTGGATGCTGGACACGTCACGGCAAAGTCTTTTGTGAACTGTCTGCTTTCCATGCAGTGCTTGATCATCAGAGCACTTGGCTTTGGTTCATGGTGAGTTACAGCACCTTTCTGCCAACCACAAAGACCTAGAAAATGGTCATATTTATTTTATGTTCTCGTAGAGATATCGTGTCATAAAAATGCACTGATTAGAGCAGTTATCAAATGATCTGTATAGTTTAAGACCCCTTTATGCCAGCAGAATATCAATAGTGCAGCTCCAGTCCACAGAGAGACTCGCTTTTTCAGATGGGGACAAGGCACATGTTCTGAACACCAAGCGTTATAATTACACATCCTCAATTTAACCAAAAGCCCCTTCAGTCTGTGAAACAGCTTTCTATATTCTTTGCCCTATTCCATTGCTGAAGCTACCAGGACACACAATGTTCTTCCAGAAAAATACCTAAGAACCCTTTCCCTCACTGCATCGTGCTCCTGCTGCGCACGCTCGGTCTTGGGCGCTGCCCCTGCTTCATCCCTGCCCTCTCCATCTCCTGAGAGCCCCTGTTCTACAGCATTAGCACAAGCCTGCGTTTTAGATGCCACTTGAGTGTCCCTCACTTTTGGGGATTGCTCCGTGGGTCCAGAGGTTTGGTTTTCCTCCTTGGTTGCTCTCCTGTTCTATTTGACTGTTAGAATTTTATTCCTCTCTCTCTTCCTGCATTCACTCTCTGTGAAGACCAATATGTGGTTGCAAGCAGGGCAGCAAGGTGCTGCCTGATGTTTGCCATCAGTGTGTGCGCATGGTTTCCTTTTTGATGGACTGGTGGGTAACTCAGATTTTTCCTTTCTATTAAGCAATATTTTTTTTTTGAGTCCTATGAAATGGTATTTTAATATTTTTAAAATTTCTCTGCAGTTTCCTGGATGCTGGTGAGACTGGGAGCCAACACAGATAAACCTTGTTGTATCAACATTGACACTGCGATCTGCATACGAGGCACAAAGCTACTGTATACGTTGGAATCTCTTTTCTGGTTTTCATCCCTGTACAAATGTTTGCTCAGATTCTGCATTTTCACTGTTTTGTGAAGGTATGTACGTGCTTGCAGGAGTTTCTGTCTGGATGCTTTATGAATTCATCTTTTCAAGTTGGGAGAATGTGAAGGGCTTTCACGGGAGGGCTCATCAGCTGTGGCGTGATGCTCAGATTGCAGAGCTGCTCCTACCATATGCTGGGATCCTCTTCCCTGGTCAGTCCAGCTTTTCCCACCACTCACCAGGATTTCTTCTTTTTTTCCAGCAGGGTGCATTGCAGTAGTGCTGTTCGGTTTTTCTTGAGCAAGCACTGCTTTTCTTGCTTCATTCTGTGCATCCTTCTTGTGGTTTTTGGGGGTATTTTTGGGGTGTTGTGCTTTTATTTTTTTAATGGATTGCTGTTAGGAAGATCATTACCAAACACAGAAAGAACAGGCAGACAGAAAGAACATCCTTTCCATAAGATGTGCAAAACATGATCTCCAGCTGAGGTGTGATTGGCAGAAGTTCCTACTCTCTCAGACAAAAAGAGCCAGTCTCACCGTATGGTACCTTGCTGTGAAAAGCCAGGTCCAGGGAGATGGAGGAGTAGAGCAGGGATGGGCTGCCCTGCACAGCCTGCTGATTGCTGGGGTGGGGGGGAGGAAGGGGGACAATGGGGAGTGAGAGGGGGGCTCTGGGCACTGCTCTTCTTGAACTGGCCACACCAGCATCAGTGCTGATTGCCAGTTTGCAGACAGAATGGTATTCCAATCCTGGCTGGTTTCTATTTTGAGTTAGAAAAAATTCCTGCTGTTCTGGTTTCTGCAAGAAATTTTCTTGGTAAATAACAGTATTGAGTGAAACTTTTCAGTTTCCACATAAACAGGTATCCAGGGATAGATATCTCCCTCCTCTCCCGACCTCAGATGCCATCACTGTTTTTCTTCCAACCAGAAATATTTGTTTAAATAGTTTGATTTGTCTATACTGACTCACAGCTTAATGGGATTTTTAATCTGTTTATCTCAGTGTCTCATTCCAGCCTGTGTGTCTACTCCCTTGGACAAACTGTATCTCCCATGGTATGCCACCCCAAAGGCAGGTCAAGGTCTGTTGGCATTGTGAGAACCCAGACTGCACAGGGGAACAAGAGCATAGGTGGCTCATGTTCTGCATGAGGCATCTCATGTTTTCAGTTTGACTGTGTTGGAGGGTTGGTTTTTTTTAGTGGAGGAAAAACCCACCAATCTTTTTGAGCCTTCTATGTTATTTTTTTTTGTTACCTAGAGTTTTATGAGTGGAGCTATCTTTGAAGTGTTGAAGACCTCATGAATTTAAACAAACAGCAACCAAAAAACCCAAACACCACATGTTTTTCACCCAGAAGGATCTCTTCTGACTGTGCTGTGAGATCCCTGTGGTCACAGCTTCTGCTGCCAAGCTGGAATGCTTCCCTTGGACATGCTTAGAAAAGCCTCTTGGTCTTGGTTGGTTGTAGCTGTTGGGAAGTGTGAGACTTTGGCCTTGCAGATACAAAGACTTCAAGGTGAATTGCTCAGTGCTTGGCAGGAAAGCTGAGACTTGCTGGGGGCCACTGAGATGTCCCACAGAGAGCGCCCTGACTGCCACCCACGCACACCCATCTGAACCACCCTGAGAGCCCGGTGTATGAGCACTGCTGGGCAAAACAAAGAGCAGGAAACATTTTCTTCCTGTTAGCAAAACTTGGTTCAGACACCTATTTTGACCATTTCCTATAAGGAATTGTGAATTCAAAGGAGTTAGGTATCTGTTCAAAAAGGCCTTTGTGTCCTATTAAAAACCACACCAAACAAAAGGCCATAATCCCTGTGCCTGGAGACTCTCCCAGTAAAGCCACTGGCTTTTACCAGTGCTGCTGAGTGTCCCAGCAGAGGCCAATGTCTGCCATGGGATCCTCCTTCCTCGGGAGGGAGCAGCCACTCTGCCCATCTCGGTGCTGCCGGAGCGAGAGCTGCCCCAAGGATCTGAGTCCAGAGCCCCTTTGTCGGAGGGGTTGTACATCTGCCAGTCACCTCTAAAGGCATTGCCCTGTCCTAACCTTGCCTTTTTTTTAATTTCCTGGATTGGTTCTCGTTATCTCTGCACTCACATTGTTCTCTGGAGAGCATTTTCACTTTTCAGAGGTCTCTCTGAGACTTTTTTCATTCCTCTCTGGTTCGTTTTGTGGGAAGATTGAAGCACCTTCTAGGACATCATGTTTTGACAGGGAGAAATAAGTCTTTTTTTCTTCCTTGATGGAAGTAGCGTTGTCCAAATTAATGGAATTCTTCCATTCCCAGCCACTTCTGACCTCCTGGAAGAGAAGCCTGGTATTCATCCTCTTACCATGTGGAAAAATGAGAGGTTTGGTAGTGGATTTTACATCTCTAACAGCATGCATATGCTAACGTGGTGTGAGAAAATAGTGTTGCAAAATCCTGTACAAATAGGATATTCAGAAAAAATGCCTGTGACAACAGGGTAGGACTTTTAACCTTGTTTTTACAGTTTATAGAAGGTCAGGTTTCTGTCTTCATTGGCTTCTGGGAACATACGAACTCGTGCAACAGTCATGGAGGGTGAAGGAAGGAGGAGGGGACTGAGCCTGCTGTGGGAGGTGTAAGTTCAGCTTCTGTTTGGGTCTCTGTTGATGGGCTCTTAATATAGTATTAACTTCTGAAAAAAGGTTTCCACAGGTGGCAGTGTCTTCTACTTCTCCATCAGTAGCTCTCTAGAAGAGCAAAGTATCACCCTCATTTTAGGTGGAGTGACTTTTTCCTCCCTCAGTGTCTGTAAATCTTGAACCAGACGTGGTATGAAGGTTTTACCCGGAAACACAGGGACTCCTGCCTTTGTCTTGTGTGGGAAAGGATCTTGTTCTTGTACCTCTGGTCATGTAATTCACAGGTGTCAAAAAATGCTTGTTCTGAATTGTTTGAATTAAGTGAATGCTGTAAACCTTGTTTCACTTGTGCCCACAGTCTGGAGTCATCTGCCACCAGCAAAAACAAATAGAAAATGCTATTAAGATTTGGAGAGTTCTCGGCTTTAAGCAATTTAACCCTACAGGCTAGGAAACCCTTGGTATAGCAAAATGCAGGATAAAATATAGCTTTTATGGCCTTTAAATCAAAGCTTCTTGACAATCTAATAATGGGCTACTGTGCTCTTGGTGACAACCATTTTGCAGCAGTGTATTGCTGGATGTGGACTGGCCTAATATACAGACGCTTCGCAGGTGGGGCAGAGGAGCAGGCACCCTGGTGAGATAAATCAAACTTCCATGCTTGGGCTAAAGTTTGAAGATGTGGAGCCTTGAACAGGATAACCACAAGCTGTGGCTTCCCAAGAGTTTGGAGCAACAGCTGATCACCACAAGGACTCTTCTCTTTGGAGCGCGGTGCGACGCAAGTTCTTGTTCCTGCTGTGACTAATGTTTGGATATTTTGATAAGCATATTTACTCTTCATAATGAGAAAGGTCAAGGTCAGCTCTTTGGGGAGATGTTACATTAATAAGCTGCTTTTACAGGCTTTCTGGTACTTTTAAGGCTCCAGAAGAAAAGGTGTGGGTACGTTAGCCTTGATCTTATAAACTGCTTTAATACTGTTTACAGTGGAGCTGTTTGCATGCTGAAAGTTATACATGTGCATAAGTGCTGTGCTAGACTGAGGCCAGTGTGACCTTGACAGGGAGAAGGCTCCATTTTTCTAGCTGCTCTTGTGTTGTTTTTATCTGCTCCCAAAGTGAATCTTGGTGAAAATCTCTTGAATCTTCCCCCGCTAACACAAACATCTCTTTATCCGGGGCTTCTGAGCACGTTTCTGGGTTGCTCCCTTAAGAGCCTTATCTGAGGTGTGTTTCTTCATTCCAAAGGTGCAATGAATGCCCAACAGGTGGATTTTTTTTATATAACTTTCAGATTTGTCTTCCACGTCCTTATTTCTCTGTGTTGCTTACCTCTGTGTTGTCATGTGTGCAGTTAGGTGTGCGTGCAGTGTGCCTGGGCTGTCCCTAGCACGAGCTCACCCAGCCACACTTTGCTGTCCTCCTGCACTTCCCAGGTTTGCATGCAGTAAAGGAGTCAGTGTAACAGCAGCGTTGGGAGTGCAAACACTCAGGAGGCTGTGAAAACCATCCTCAAGGACATGTGTTAAAGAGGATGGAAGACCACGCTCTTCCAAAGCCAGTTGTCGCATTCCCTAGCAGTCTTGGGAACGAAGCCTGGTCTTTCCTGGTCTGTGTCCCACTGTGTGTGTTGTAGTTTCCAGGTGCAGCCACAGGTGTTGAGCAGCAGCTCGCAAGTGGTAGGAGGTATGGTGTGGTCTCTAGCCTGTGCTCACATGGGTGTTTTGATCTAGTCATTTAGCACAGATGACAACACGCAAAGTAGAGGTGATGTATCTCACCTCCAGATGTGACTGTGCATCTTCCCAGAGCCCAGCCCGTGTGAAAGGGCCGTCTTGGATGTTGCCAGGAATGGTAACTGGGAACAGCAGGGTGTGCAGGTAAGGAGTCGCTGCTGCCACTGGTGTATTTTAAAGGCCAACTTTGGAGAGTCTTCTAAACAAAATCATTTATCCTATCTACATTGTATTTCTGTTTTGAACAGTTCATTTGAAGTGACGTCAGATATACATCAAGTAAATAGCTTACTAGAAAGAAACTGTCAGGCAACTATAAATTAAAGAGAGTTATATTAGACTTTATGGTTTCTGCAACTCTTAATACACCTGGCAGCTTTAGCATAGTAGTTGGGCTCACAGTAAAGACAACAGTTGGCAGGATCATATTTTATTTTAAGAAGGCTATATGATGCTTTCTTCCTCTCTTAATTGAGTTTTGTCTTGGAAACAAATAATTGTGGAACCTGGGCTTCCATGTATTTGTCTGAGCTCTCCCCCTCTGCTCACACTTTTTTTTTTCTTTTATTTTTGTTTTGTTCTCTTTTCCTGTCCATTTTATGTCCCACAGCAGAGGACCAGTCATCCTTTTCCACTGCTGCTTTATAATTGGGTTCTTGAAGTCAGGTGGGAGAGGTCTGATGGCTCCCCTGGGAACACTACTTCTCTTTTGGTGTTGGAACAAACCTGTGCTGGTCATGTCATGGACAAAATAAAAACCAATGGTGAGTTACACCTCGGATTTATTGGCAGTTATTTGCTGCTGCTTAATGGGCAGTGGTGATAGCTCACATCACACCCAGAGCTGCTCTGGCTTTTCTTGGAGGGGTTATTGGGCCACACAAGTGTGGGGCTGGGAGCTCTGCGAAGCCTGAGCTGCGTAGAGATTGAGGGTGTGCTTAGAGTGCCACACACTGATTGGCATAAGAGGAAGATGGGATTAATTGAGTACTTGGGCAGGTCAGATTCATGTGAAGATGACTGCAATTCCACCTTTGTTAGAAGCTTTGAACTGCAGTAAAGGTACAGACACCACCTTGAACTCAGTTCTATCAGGGAATCCTACTCAGCAGGTGTCAATTGGATGTCAGCCTTCAGCAGGTCTGGGGGTAGCATTTATTGCATCTGGTCTAGAAAATGAAGAGTGGGTGTCTGTGGGTGCTATGTGCATGCCAGGGATGGAGCTTGCCTCCACCATGCCGCTGCAGCGATCACAGGGTGATGTGGGAGGAAGGTATGGAACAAGCCCTGACATTAAATGTGTCCTATGCTGTCTTCATAACACAAAATCCTCTCCCCACATAGTCCTTGGAGCCCTGTGAGACAACACTTCACAATATTCTGAATATTCCACACGCTCCTACTTCTGAATATAGATTTTTTTTTTTTTCCCTCCTGATGGTATTTATTGCTCTTTTCTTGTTCTTGAATCATGTTTGTGCTTGTCCTTTACTTACCAACTGTGGAGGTCACTGGAACATGATTAAAAATGATAAATAAAAGATATTGTGGAGAAAAAAAATCAATAAAACACTGACTGAAAAATACAGCAAAGGAGAAATACCGTGCCCCTGTGCTTTGCACGTTGTTATTGGCCAGTGCTGTCAAATATCTCCCCTGCTATAATTGTCTCCTTGAGTGGTGCCCATACTGGATCAGCACTGGGTTCTTGGGGTAATGCTTTAAATGGCTTTCAATGCATTTCCCAAAGGTTAGAAATAAAAGGACCTGTAATTCAGAGGGGGCATTTGCTGGTTTCATGACCAGTCCCGAGATGACTAATGCATGGTTTGGGTGCTTACCCAGTTTGTAGCAGAAATCAGTCACCCACACACCCCCCCAAACACGTCAACTTCTAATATTAGTGCTTTCAGCCAGTTCTGAGCCACTGAAACATCCTGAACAGCAGCAAAACTGATTAAAAATTAATAATAATACATATTATATTATTATATAATTTATATTTTATATTACTATATTTTCATGTATCGCATCTTTATATATTATACATATGCTTATATTTTTAACGTATTTATTATATAGAAATAGCTATTTCTCCCTGATGGCAGATATCTGTTGCTGGGGCACTAGAGAACTTAAAACTTGTTTTGCTTTCCCTCAGCTCCCTTCCTGTGGGACATGTGCTGGGGTGGGCTGAGAATGGGCAAACATGGAGTGAAACCTGCAGGATGGGCCATGCCTGCCCTCAGTGCCGTGTGGGCACGCAATTAGCAGATGATACTAGCAGTTCTGTGAATGATTGCTGATAGATCCGCCAGAAGGAGCCAAATCCTCTTTACCATTGCCTCCCTGTTACACTTAGCTCTGTTCCTCACTGCCAAGAAACACAGGCAATTTTGAGATAAGTAGTATTTAGGCCTAGCGCTATCCTGCATGTAGAGCAGCAGACATTTGGGGGTAGAAAGAGCCCTGTTTAAAATAACAAAAACCCCACGCTGGCATTAGCATAGAGCAGTTCATTGCTTTCATGTTCTTTTTTAGCAGGCCAAAAATAATAAATAAGGCCATTCATGCTTCTGGCTGTCTCAGCAGATGAGGACCCACCATGCCGTGTGTGTTTGCCATGCTCCCCACATGTTTGCAGGGCAAATCAGCTTGGCTGAAACATGAACTGGCCTCAATCTTGCCAAGGCCTCAAGGATCTGGCCACAGTTCAGCTGAGCTGGATCCTGCAACGTGTCTGGATTTGAGCAGTGTGACATTGTTTCCTTGGTCGTGCTGTACTGCCCGGGCCAAGGTAAGTCAAGTATTCATGCTACTGCAGTTCAGGTCCAGTTTTGGAACAGACCTTCCTGTCACTGCTTGCCTGCTTTCCCCTGCTCCCCTCCCTGGCGCAAGTGCTGCTGTGGGATGCTGATAATGCCTGCAGGGGTTGAGGGAGGTTGCTCCCCATCAAGAGATCTCCATTGTGGCGCAGAAACTCAGGTCCAGCCTCTCAGGCTGTTGAAGTTGAGTCATTCTCTCCCATGTTTGATAAAAGGGCTGACTAATTATGCCTTGGAGCCCGTCTGCTCATGCAGCTCCCTGCCTGGCCCCACTGGCACACGGTCCCCTTCTGCCTGCACTCTGTGCTGTAAATTAAAGGCAGCTATGAGGTCTATTACCCCCCCAAAAGCAGTTGCTTTCAACTTAAAAATGGAAGCGCAAGTAGGTCCCTGATCTCAGTTGAAGTTTGAGGAGTGCTATAATAAAAATAATCAGTAGTGAAAGAGCAGGTTGCTCTTCATCTTCAGTATTGGATCAGCCATTAACATTTGGCCACCAAGCCTGTGAGAGGGATGCTGGCAGGTCCCAGATATGGTGGTCCACACACAAATCCGTGGTTGATAAAAGAGGAACTGCAGCAGTAACATCTCCTGTGCTAGAGGCATGTCACTGCAACTGACAGTCACCATGCTCAACGTGTTTTTGAGAAAGTCCTGGGTAACAGGTCGGTTATGGATTCTTTCTGTAGCCTGTGTCCTTCAGGAAAGTAAAATCCTGTGCAGGGAAAAATCCCGAGGAACAAAGCATTAACCACAGAAACCTGATGTATGATGCAGCACATCTCAGGGGTGAGCATCCTTATTTTGTAGCTCAGGGTAATGGTGATTATTACATGGGTTGAAAGCATTGGACAGACCCTGCTCCTTTACCCCTGCGTGTCTCCTGCCTGCCATCCAGCTCGTGTTTGGAAGGAGCAGCTGAGCTCTTCTGAACTGTTTCCTCGCTCTACGGCACAAATAAAAACGCTGCTGATGAATTAACAGCAGAGACTTCCCCGACGGTTCCTATTTGTGAGGATATGTCTTTTGAAACTCAACAGTAAATCATTATTTGTGCTTTGGGAGATGGGGGAAACGAGTTCATATACATTTCTTATGTGTGGAGGGACCTATCCAGGTGCTCGTATGCTCGCCCATTACTGTAATACATGGTTTATTTCACCAGCTTGTGTATCTCACGGAGAAATGGACCTATCAATTTATGTAGGCATTTGTAGTCCTCCTTCCATTTCTGTAATAGCTACTGTATTTCAGCCATTTATGTACTGCACTAAAACCTTTTTTGTTCAGAAAATATTTTTGGTAGAGCCTTAAAACGTAAATTGCAGCTGATATAGTTATAGAAACATAACCTTCTCAGTAAACTTTCTCAGCCTGGAGTAAAAATGCCTTTTTGGTTTAGCTTAGGTTTTTTGAAAAGCATCTTAAGATAATTAAAAAAAGCAAACCCTACAGTTCTATTGAGCTCTGAATGCCCACAAGTGAGGGTTATATTGCTTTTTAGCTATATACCTACTGTACCTGGCATACTTCTGAGCTACGTATAATTGGCTGACTCGCCTTCCTCAGCAGGGTCTGATACTGATGGGTCTTGAAGTTTTGCACTCCAATTATTTCCAGTACTGTCCCAGCATAAGTCTGAGACTTGTTTCACCCCTGAGATGGGAACAGTTACAGAAAAGCTTCCAGAAGTAAAGATGTACAAAACTGAGGTCAGAGGGATTTTGGTGGAAAAAACAGGAGCTGAAAGTGTTTGGGTCTTAAAACACAGCCATGAGAGAAGAATGGGCTGCCCAAACTTTGTTATCTGTCTAGACTTTGCAGCCCTTAGGATGTTGTCTTTTCTGTGGCGCTGAATTATGAATGGTCTTTGCTTTTTCCACAAAAGAACAAGAAGGATAAAGCATAAGAAAGAGTAATCCCAGTGGAAACGGGTAGAACTGTGGCACTTAAAAAAAATCCAGACAACAATACAGCCAGGACATTTCTATTGTGTTCATTAAGTTATTTTTAATGACACTGACCACGGGTACAGTGTGGAAATATTGGCTGGAGGGTGTTGAAAGGATGTGCTCATTGAGTGCCTCCGTGCAGCAAATGGGCCCACGTGTGCACACACAGGCCCTCTGAAAGCCAGTGGCTTATCTTGCTCTTTGGAGAGGATGCGCCACAGAAGGGCCAGTGTAAACTGCTTATCCTTAGAAAAGGAGCCCTTGGTGGTAGGGATGGAACTGCAGCTGGCCCTAGGGATGGCCTTCTGTCTGTCTTTGAACTCTCCCGCCTACTGCCGAGCACCTTCAGGGTAAAGGATGTGCTTAAGATGGAACAGGGAGCAACAGTAGATGAAAGCACTAAAACTCGCGTTCACAGAGCTCAGCAAGAGACAGGGGATCTTTTATCCCGTTGGGAGTGTTTCACAGAGTGAATAAGCGATGAACTCCTCATTCGTTCCAGCTCTGTCCCTAAGGAGCTTGCCAAACAGGCCCGAGCCCTCACAAGCCAATCGCTCGCATCAATTTGGGGTTGGCCGCTTCATAAAACGCAGCGACAATGAACTCGCTGTCACGGGAACCTGAAGCAATTCCTGGGGAAGCTTTTCAAAGGTGGTGGGCTCGACTCTGAGCGTGTGGCTTTGAGCTAAAGGAAGCCATTTGACTTCCCCATCAAAGGGGCTCCATCAGCAGAGGGGTGGCAGCAGGGACAGGGAGGGGATTGTCCCTCTCTGCTCTGCCCTCGGGAGGCCCCAGCTGGAGTCCTGTGTCCGGAGCTGGGGCCCCAATACAAGAAAGATGTGGGGCTGTTGGAGAGGGGTCAGAGGAGCCATGGAGATTCTCAGAGGGCTGGAGCAGCTCCCCTATGAAGAGAGGCTGAGGGAGCTGGGCTGGTTCAGCCTGGAGAAGAGAAGGCTGTGGGGGGACCTCATTGCAGCCTGCCAGTCCCTGGAGGGAGCAGAGGAACAGGAGGGGAATCAGCTTTTTAAAAGGGTAGATAATGGTAGGACAAGGGGGATGGGGTGAAGCTAAAGGAGGGAAGGGTTAGATGAGATATTAAGGGGAAGGTTTTTACAGAGGGGGAGTGGTGAGGGGCTGGAACAGGCTGCCCAGAGAGGGGGTGGGTGCCCCATCCCTGGAGGTGTTCAAAGCCAGGTTGGATGGGGCCCTGGGCAACCTTGTGTAGCTCCAGGCCTGGAGGTTCTTGGCCCTGCCTGTGGCAGGGGGTTGGAGCTCTGTGATCCTTGGGGTCCTTTCCAACCCAGACCAGTCTATGACTCTGTGGTTCCCTGGAACTGCTCGTACATCTGAAAGAGAACAGGATTTTCTCCAGCTGCAGATTTGTTGTTGCCTTCCCCACATTTAGACAAAACCACAGTTTCTTATGCGCTCCACTAACCACAGCGGAGGAGTTCGGGGTTGGGGTTTTTTTGTACACAGTAAATCATAATAGTACCAGTCGTTATCTTTGGCTCATTAGCTGCTGTGGATCTCTGCTGTTTACCCCGACTGTTCAGAAAGGATCAGGATGAGTATCTAGGCATGTACTGTCGAGCCAGTTTACGGTTTAATGTTGGCTGAGACTGATCTTGCAAGGAAGGAGAACTTGCAGAAAATGAAATATTTTGACACTGCTTTATGAGAGCACTCTAGAAAGGATGCCTGTATTTAAACAAATACCCATGAAAGGTGAGTGGAGAGCCACCTGTCCTGCTTATAACTGTCAATTTAAGAGCAGAGCTTGCCTGGTGAAACCTCCAGTAGAATTTTCAGTGCTAGTCAGGATATTTTTAAACAAATTAAGTTTGGGTTACCTGAGCCACATAGAAATGAAGAGAAATAGATTGGCTCATGTGGATGTTTGTCCTTCCCGTAGGAAATCTAGGTCAGGCTCCTTCTGACTTGTTTTTGGCAGAGATGAACAGTTACCTTGTCACCTCCAATCCTATCACAACTTCTTTAGCATGATGTATGATTGTTGAGGTGAAAACCAGAAATCCAGACAAATGCAATCATTAGTTTTTCCTATAATTCTTTTTCAAGGGGATCATTTTTAGACCCTGCAAGGGTCTAAACAGCAGTGTGTGATGAAGGGTGCTCGTTGAAAAATTGTGAATGCAGTAGGATTACACGGGTGTGTCTATGTAACAAGCTTTTTAATGAGTGGATATAAACCTGAAGACATCTGTTTCTTATGGATTCTCCAGGAAGGCAAATTAAAAACTGCTTTACCTTATTTGTGTCCCTGATCAGGTCTGCAAGAAAGCAATAACAGCTGAGATAACGAAGGGGTGGCAGAAAGATGGTCAGTTTTCACAGTAAATAGGTAAAATTAAGGACAGAGAAATACCATATCCAGTAATTCTGGTTTTGTATGCAGTGAAGTTGAAAGCATTTTGCAACATTCTGGACTGATGTCATCAGCTACCACCTTCTGAAAAGACAAAATAAAATGTAGATTTCGAATGCCACTTCAGTTTGTGTGCAAGAAATAAGTTGTACATAGCCTGGAAACTAATCCCAGTCCACTTGCTGTCAGCCTGGAGCTGTGTCCAAACAGTGTTACACCATAAACTCCTAGGTAGGGCTGCAGGAAATGGAGGAAGGGTTGAAACGGTCACCATAGTAATAGAATGTACTCAGACTTTAATTGAAATAAACGATGTATTAAACTCAGGGAAATTTATCAGTCTCTTATACTAATATTTAACTAGAGAAATGAATTTCCTCAGATGTGTGTAACTCAGATCCATCTGACAACCTTCTACTTCTCTTCAAAGCTAAAGGACCCAGAAGCTTAAAAAAAAATGGTATTTAAAATAGTAGCTTTTCCCTGTAAATCTGACTCTTGATTTCTGCTTTGAAATTAGAGGACATTGGCAAGGGCATGCAATTTTAAGCAAAACAAGTGCTAACTGTGAGAATCTCCTGTGAAAATAGATGGAGTTAAGTTTGAGAAGTGGTGGCATGGCAAGTGGTGCCCCAAAAGCCACTGGGAAGAGTTCCTGCTCACTGGCCATTATGAGGATTTTGGCTCCCATGTTTAAGGGTAAGTAGAGCTGCTTCACCAGTTCATCTGAAGTTTTAATATGACAATGAAAAAATGTTTTTAATTAGTTAACGTTCTATTGTGGTGTCTTAACTCCACTCATGCTGTCAACATAAATAATATTTTTATGCCAGAAAAGTTTTCAAAAGTAAACATTTAATGTACAACATATGGAATATATCTTTTGAATAATTAGCTACAATTATTTCTGATTGAAAAGAAACCATTGGTGAAATTTCTGCTTTCATTACAGGGGAAGATATTTCAGTCTTAATGAATATCATGGTGGTTTTAGCCAGTCTTGACCATTGTGGCATCTAAGAGCTGGTCCTAGGAAGAGGTGAACTGCCTTTCTGATTATGATCTTAACACAAAATATTGATGATGCAACAGCAGTAAGTTCTTGCCTATTACAAATTTGATATTGTTTTAATACTTATGGTATTATTCTGGAAGTAAATATCTATATAGCACCTTGCTATGCTGAATGAATTTTATGGCCCTTCCTGAAATGTCAGTATGTCTTCTCCAAGTACTGCTTGATTGTCTCTTCATTTCACTTTCTCCAAGTACTGCTTGATAGCTCTGCATTTTTAAAATCAGAGGTGGTGGTGTGGTAATGTAGTGAAATCCTGAGTGTCAGAGGGATGCTGCTAGAATTGATCAATGCTCTCTTGTTACTGATGCTGTACCACATGACTCAACTCAGTATGCCTTATTTTTTTCAAGTTTTGCTCATGGAATGTTATCAAGGGTTCTTCTGCCCCATGCTCAGCTGGGAGGACTGCTTGGGTGCTTGGTAACTGCTGGTGTTTTGATACAAAGGGTGTTGATCTTCCAAACCATTGACTTGACTGCTTAACTCGGGTCCAAAACCAGACCTGTTTATTATCTATGAAGTTCAGTTTATACTTAACTGTGTGGAGTGAATCATAGGCAATCAGATAGGTCATAAATGGTGAACAATTGCTCATGAAGTAGTCATGGCTCAATAATAAAGTCATTGGGAAAAACATCTGCACATAGCTGGTCATTTAGATCTTAGTTATAAGATAAAAACCAGTTCTTTGTTCCAAGGCTCAAAAAACAAGTGGAAAGATTTTTTTTTTTAATAAAAAAGTCCATTTTGATGAGAATATAATTGGAATTAAATTTCTCTTAGACTTTACATTTGCTACACAATAGATGTAAAACCAGGAGATGCTTGGTTTACACTTACAGGTCTCTCTCTGCTTGTTGGCTGCTGGGATTATTTTACAGGAGTGTTATGCAGAACTGTTCCAATCAGGGCTGGATTTTTCAGTAGGACTTTGAGTCGAGTGTATTTGAACTTAAGATAAAAAATGAGTGAAAGAAAAAATGGACTCAAAATAGATTCCTCCAGAGCATACAATCAGAAGTTATTTTTATTTTTTGCAGAAAATGCAGCAAAACAGCAGCTCCCTTGTCTTAGAAGATCACTCTCTAGTGGTAGTTGACAAGTGAATTTTTAAAATACAGCAAGCCCACAGCAATCCTACATCTCATCTTGGTTTTTCGTCATCACAATTTAGTTTATTTCCTCCCATACTTTTGCTCTCACTTACAGGGTTTGGTGGAACAATTTTCTCTTGATAGTGGAGTTCTCTATGATGTGGTGTATGCCAAAGGAAAATGAAAGCTATCAGAGAGGTTTTGATCTCAAGAGTTAGCTCCACTGGCTGGGATTACCTCCTGGCATGTATGGCTTGTGTAGGAGACCTGGCTCTAATATACCCTGAGAGCCTTTTGGGTGGGGAGCTTTCAGAAGATGAGCAGAATCAGAGAACATCAAGAAGAGATGCTCTGAGCCTTTGCTTTGAACCCATTGCTCTCAGGTTTCACTTTATTAATTCATTGTATTAATAATTAATGATACGATCTTCCTTTGGAAGATGGATGGGAGATGCTTATCCTGTGGCTGTGGGTTAGGAGGAGTCTGGAGGAACTGGCTGCTCTTGTACCTGTGGGGTTTGCTGCAAGATCTTGGGGGTCTGTACTCTGTCCTCTCCAAAACAATGCTGAAGCAAAGGTGAGTTTTTGGAGAGGAGTACCCAGAACACCCTTATGCTTAGCTAAGGTGGATATTTTGTGGGAGCAGATCCCAGTCGTCATCCTCGTTGTCTGATCTTGTTATGCCCTCTGAATTTTGGCCAAGCCACAACATTTCTTTTGTATAATTATGAAGAGTGTTCTGCAAGGCTTTAGTACCCAGAGAGGGCAAATTGCAGGAGTGCCACCTCTCCAAGAGTGAGACTGATGCTGGGTAATCAGTGAGAGGCTGATAATGCCAGTGGAACACTGCTTTCCCTGTGACGCACAGGGATTAGTAAGCCCTGCCCTCTTTGTATGCATGCCTGTGAAACACGTGTTCCTCACTGTAATTTTGATTTCCTATTTAGTTTTGAATGCATCATCCTACCCCACAACAACCTTCTTGTAAGAATGATTCCTTGTCTTCAGTCCTGAGCGTCAGTAATTGTTGAAGACTCTGTTTACATGAAATGAGGTGGAAAAGTTGCACGGCTTTCCATGTTTTGCCAGGACTGTGAGCTAGTTACTGTGTGCTTGGGTACTGGTTCTGGTTACGCTCCCTAAACCCTGCTGATCTTCAGGGAGTGACTGCAGAGCTTCACCCCTGTAACGTAGAACTGGAATTGCTCTGAAGTTCCAACAGAAGTGGAAAGGTAGTGAAGCTCTTTTCCCCAAGAGAGAAATAAAGAATACCTGCAATACAGAATATAGTGCAGAAATGAGTCCAGGTAAGAAGGAGGTATTTTTCTCTCTCTTTGTACCAATACTGATTTAAAACCAGCTAAAACTCCAGTGATCTTCAGCCAAATATACATGAGAGAAAGTAAATGTAATTTAATTATTAAACATATATGCTCTGCCAGTCTATCTCCTTTCTGAGGCTTTAATCGGTGTACTTGACCTATGAATCCTGCTCGGTAGGAGGATGGAAACCAGTGCTGGTAGATGTGAGTTGAGGCTGAGAAAATATCTTTTCTTGACATGACTCAGATATGCGTAGATAAAGCTGTTAATTGGAATTTCAAAGAAATCATCAAGAATTCCCAGCACAGCTAGAGACCTGGAGGAAGCTCTGACCATAATTAAGCTGGAGAGCCAGCAAAGACGAAGCTAGAAAAGAGAACCTGTTTCCTAAGCATGGAAGTTTTCAGGTTTATTTTTTCTGGTTTAAATTTTGGACTGAATTTAAGCTGTAAAATTTAAACCAGGATAGTCTGGTGTGGGGAAGATTATTCTGGGAGGAGACTTAGACTGAACGAAAATTACTGCGTTGATCAACTTCTCCACATAGTCAGATAACCTATTTTAAAGGCATGTAGGCACCCAGTATAATTTCCATAAGTGTTTATTCAATCATATCAACAGGAGGTAAATGCCTAGGCACTTTTCAAACACACCACTGGGAGCTTTATGAAACATTTAAAGTGATTGGAGCATGGATAGCTGTGTTTTATGACCCTTAATGTCGGATCTTTATACTACAGGAGGTTTTGGCACTACTAATTTGACTGTAATCACATATAAACAGTCCTATTCTTGTGTTTGTACCCAGAGTATTTGAGGCAGATTGATGCCATTATGGGCATTTCAGCTTGCAGCCTTATTTTATATTCCCTTTGACCACTGCTAGGCAGTGAAACATATGCTGCTCATATTAAATGATTTAGTCACTTAATCACCCTGGAGCATTGATCTGTCTATAACCTTTTTTATAATAAAGATTTAATGTCATTCTTGGAGGGTGTAACAGATACCTGCGTTTTGGCTTTGCTTCAGCTTAGTAAAACCACTGCCACGTTTCTATCTCTTGGTAGTACTTTTTAAAACAAAAAGGCAAGCAAAAAAAAAAATCCTCTTCTCTGGGTTGTCTTAACAAGTGTTACGATTGTTCTTGAATGTTTCCAGCTTTGTTTTTAAAAAGGGTCTTTTGTACTGGGGTGAAAAGCTATTTTGATGACACTTTAAGACATAAAACTAAGTAAACTTCATGAGCAAACATATACAGTGTGGATTCTGATCCCTTCTGACCCCTGGAAAGGTGAAGTAACTTCATTCCCATCTCTCCCCTTTCTGAGCCACCGCAGATCTGCATGGTGCTTACTGGGATCTGTATTTCGCCCAGCACTGGGATAAAGGGGTATTGTGCAAGTGAGAGGCTCCCAGGTAATCGCTCTGATCCAGGGCAGCTTTTCATGGGCGTGCAGCCTGAGAGAATCGCCTTAATCCATCTCTGCCTCCGAATGCGATTTGGATGGCAGAATTGCTCTGCTAACCTGAAACTGAGTTAACTTGACAGCCAGAGAGTAGCATTGTTATTGGCTGAATACCATTAATTTTGATGTGACATATTTCTTGCTAATGGGAACATTTATATTATCTGTGTTTTCAGAAAGCAAGAGGAAGGGAAAAAAAAAAGATCTACCACAACAGTATCAATATTTCAAGGGAAGGCAATGCAGCAGGGAACACTCTGGCTTCTGTTGCATTGCTTTTATTGATTGTTGTACGTCTAAGGAAAACATTTTCACCTTTCCTCTCCACCCCTTTCCCCTTCAGGGACTGCAAATGCATGTGAAGAGGAAAATTAACATAAGGAGGGAAAAATAATGAAAAAGCAGCTGCCATTCCATGAGGAATCCTGAAATATGGGATGTGTTTGGCCAGAGCCAGCACTGTGTGATATAAAGACATCAACAGGGAAGCAGAGCTGAAAGCAGACCCAGGGACAGTTGTAAGTGATGAACGTTTGCACAGGAATTATTTGTGTTTGTAGTAGGTTGGATGTGAACTCCTGGCTTGCTCTGGTTCTTGTTTGCTGGGAATAACTGGACTGGTTTCTGTGAGGTCGCACTGGATGTCACAGGGATGACAATAACTGAGAATTTCAGCCCCAGTTACAGAGAAAACGTGGCTTCGATAAAGACCAAACCAAGATCCTCCCTGATGGTGCAGGGGCTGGAGAAGGGTGCTGGTGTCCAGCTCCATCACACCGTCACTGCAGAGGCTCCTTCCTCCCTGTCCCAGCAGCACGGTGCCTTTCCCCGGAGGGCTTTCTGCACAGAAGGACTCCTCTGTTAACTCGGGCAATAGATTTGTTCTCTGCTCTTTTCTCTTGCTAATGAGAGTGGGAGATGACCTGTGAAACACAGGAAGATGCTTGTGAGTCATAGCAAGGAAAATGAGAACAGAATTGGTGTTTTGGGCTGGAAAGTTTAAAGGAGCAGCTGAGTGAAGTTGTGTCATGCTCTCCATCCATCCTGTGAGGCTGCCCTTGAATAGAGGGGAAAGGAAACTTTAATGCTGAAAGAAAGCAAATCTAGTGGAAAAGAGGAAAAAACCCAAAACTTGTGCTAGGAAATATTACTACAAGTAGCACGGTTGTGGTGTTGGCTGCTGGAAGCCGTGAGTCTGTTCTGGAGGCTGGATGGGGGTTGTTTTCTGTAGTACAAGATAATGCGTTGACTGTTGAGAGTCTGGTTTTCAAAGGACTGGTCACCTCCCTCAGATCAACTGGGTCTGATTTTCTCTGCTTCCCTCAAGAAAGGGTTGTGTTTTGTTGAATGAAGGTTATGGACAAGAAGACAGGTTTAAAAGATACCTGCAAATCCTAAAGGGCAAGGAGACTGATTTATTATGTTCTCCATTTATAAAAGGCCTGGTAACTGATTCCTGGATTGATAGCAGGTTTCATAGTGGTGCTAGAACAGAGATGAACAGACTTTCTCTACCCAGGATGTTTTAATTTAGCAGGAAATGGTGAACTTCCAAATTTAGGCTGACTTCAGAGGCACAACTTCTTAGAAATAACCTGGGGGAAAAGTTACCATGGTACAGGCAATCTCCCAGGAAAGGCTGGGGGTTTGGCTGTGCGAAACCGAAGGGGGGAGTAATTCAGTGTGAGGTTGGTCAGAGGTTCCAGTGATATTTCAGCCTGTTACAGCTCGGGTTCTGGGATTTGCAATTCCTTTCTGCAGCGTGAGAAAGATGCAGTTGTTGCGATTTAATACCCCCCCCTTCACCCCCAGTACACCTTTTGCATCGCTCTGGCACATCGAGGAACACTTCAGCTTGCCACCTCCTGAGAGCAGCGTGGGAGCTTGCTGCCCAACAGGGATGGGAGGCGTGTTTGGGGCTACGTCAAGTCAGAACTGCTGCCATGTCATGCTGATCGAGAGGGTTGTTATTTTATGAAGGGAAAACCCATTTCTCAGATTAATTAATATTAATCTGTGACACCAGAAAGGACACACTGAGGTTCCCGTTTGTGCGTTGCTTCCAGGGAAAGCGATTTTTCCAGTGAAAATCAGTAGATACAGAAGCTGTAGAACAAAAGCTCTGCAGATGAGGCTCGAGTGATGTCAGGAGAACCTTCAAGCAGATCTAGAAAATCTTGGTGAAGCCCCCAGCCTGGGCAGGAGGTCAGCCCCAAAGGCTGTAGATCTTTGCCCCTGCTGCCTCTGTTCAAGTCCTGCCTCTGGCTAAGGGTCTTTAAAGACTTTACAGACTTCATTCTACAGATAAGACATCTTATCTCTTTAAGCCCATTTATATGCAAGCAAAGAGGCTGAAACACACGTTAATGACCTCAAGTAGTTCAGCCACAGGTTTATTTAAAACCTCCAGACATTAGCCATCACTTCCCTGCCATGAAAGCCTGATTATTCCCTAACCTTTGGCATAGCCGGCATTCCTGTGGTGGGCAAACATTTTATACACACAAAGCTTTAGAAAACTCTTCAGAATGTACTGGATTAGTTGACCAAGAGAAAACACTGAGGAGGCTCTCATGGAAGACAGCTGAAGACATGCAAACCAACTCCCCCCGCCCCCCCCCCCCCCCCCCCCCCCACGCACACTGCTGGGAGTGGGCTTTGGGGAGACTTAGTACATTTAGGATCACAGCTCTGGTTTCTGAGGGGGTAGAAGCGCTTTGCTAGAGGCTAACCTGCCTTTATTTTGAATAATATAAATATTTATCTGTAGGCACTCCAGTTTTGCTCTCAGATGCCCTGATCCAGCATTTTAAGCGTGTGCCCAAAGCAGAGTCTTCCCATCTTGCCTTGGGCAGTCGCTGGCTTAGCAGTGAGAGCCTGAATTTAGCAAGTCTGGAATCTTTCCTTTGGGAATCTTCTTTCTGGCATTTCCAAGTCTAATCCTTGGTGTTAGCCACGTCTGTTATCGCTGGTCATGCACATCTCAAACTGTATTTGGATAGAGGGAGGGGTGCTCAGGCTGAGGGCTGGTCAGGCACTCCCCTGATGGGTGCTTTGGGCTCTTCAGAACTCCTTCCTCATGATGGATCACACACATCAAATGACAGCACTAGTGGTACCTGTCCTGCCAAAGATTATTTTGTGTTGTGAAAGCCTTCCAAGGGTTATAACTTGTGCTTTTATTTACTTTTCCCCCCCTGTTGATAGCTTATCTAACTGTGTTTTCATGAAATAATAGAACTCTGTAAAGTGCCTGGAAATCCTATTTGTGAGAGACTGTGGGTTAACCATTGAAAAGTTAAAAAAAGGAAATATTAGGCTAATTATTGGTGTTGATGATTAATCCTAGAGGGATTTTTATCAAGGCTTGAGGCAATTTATCTTCTGTTTGAAAAAGATTTTTCACTTGATTAATCTGTATTTGTTTCTGCAAAGAACTTTATTACCCAGCAACGTGCAAAACGCTTCTCTGAAGTTGGCCATAAATATGTGGGGACCAGGTCAGCTGAATGCTGCTGCTGCTGTCGTTTGGGAATAATCAGTTCTTCCTCCCATCAAAGGCCAAGTCCCTTTGAGCAAGGAGTTTTTCTACCACAGCAGCATAGAGGACAAATCGTATGTGTTACAACTAAACAAAAACGTAGTTTTATTTCAGGAAAACAGGTTGTGTTGAATGCTACCTTACTGTAATCAAATGCTTATAGTGATACTTAAACTCCATGTGTGATGTCTGGCAGCATTACATTCTATGTCAAAGTCACATGAGGGCTGTAGGCATTTTAACCCTTTAATCTCTAAATTGGGAATCTCTGTAGTGGGCACATGAAACGTGTGTTTTCAGTCTGTTATACTGTGGCACCCTGAATACAAAGGCTCTGTGAATGGCATGAGTGTCTGTGCCTAAACGTGGTTGTAGATCACTGTGAAGTAGCCTTTTTTTTGGGCTATTTTGGAGTAATAGATTCTAATTTAATTAATGAAAGTGATAGTGATGCCCTCGAAGTGGTTACAGAAAGGCTGGAGCCTGGATACCTGGTGGTGTGCAGCACCTGTGACATTCTTTCCTGTCTCAGCTCGTGGTTTTTTGATGAGGATTATAGAGGATATCGAGGGTATTTTCACCTTAATATTTTTCTAGCAAGGTGAAAATATATCCATGTTTTCCTTAGAGATGAGATGCATCCAGGGCAGAGAAGATGAATGTTCCTTGCTTTCTTTCCTGAAAGAATCAGCTTGACAGAAGAATCCTGCTTCTTGTGCTCAGTCACTTTTCATCTTGGAATTCAAAGAGCATTATTTATAACCCCCTTTTGGAAAGCCACCAAAAAAAAAAATCTTAATTTTCACCCCAACTTAACTTTTTTCAGTGTTCCTACAAAACCAGTTGGGATGTTCAGTGTCCATTGTGTCCTGCCCCTGCTTCCCCAAAACCTGAGAGCTCCTCTGGGAGCAGCAACAACTGCTGTTTGTTGCCTCATATTGAGCATCTCCCATTTCCAGCCTGTGGGAGAAAGTGCTGCTGGTACCATGTTTGGGTAGTGGTGATGTGGAGTGCCCAAGGAGACATGGGTTAGAGGAAAAAAGGGAAAAGAAACATTTTTTAAAAAGCTAGAAGGCTGTTTGTCAGCATTGGGGTATAACTTGTCTCGCTGTGCCAGCGGAGTGCTGCGTCTCTGCCAGCAGGATGGGCACTCATGGACCCAAAACGTGGCAGCTGTGCCCTGAACTGCTGGGAGATGGGCCCCAGGGAAGCTGAGGGTGTTTAACTTCTTAAGGGATTTCTAAGTTTAAAATAAAACAAACTAAAAAACTCCCCTAAAATCAGAGCTTACGTTCCGTTGAGGAGCATACAATGTTCCAGGCAACCTGTACTGAACTTGCGTGTCTATATCACAGTAGAAGCATCCTTGTCTTCAGGTGTGGTGGGGATACAATTAACAGGCTGGGATTAAATAGCCTTTCACAGGTGACTTGAAGAGAACAGTTCAATGGACCCAAGCCCTTTACATTTACAGATGCACTGTGGTCAGACAGAACAACAGTGATGGGCTGTCCCCCAAACAGGGAGTTGCGTTAGCTAATTAAACCTTCCCTCATCTGTAGGAGGGAGGTGGATGTTTACTGTCTCACTTCTTCCTTAAGGCAACAGGAAAAAAGGCAACGTAAAGATAAATGATGAACAAACCAGGGCAAGCAGACCCACGAAGCTTCCTCTGAGTCTGAACAGTGCAGGATCAGGTTCCTGTAAAGAGCTTATTCTCCTAATGAGGTCCTGTTCCCATGTTTTAACTCCTTTCTGAGTCTGTCACCAACGGGGTTTGTGTAACAAAACCACCAGTATTTCTGTAAACTACAGCCTTTGCACATCCAGTTTTTTACTTTGCTTCTCTTCCTGCTTCAGAACCAATTTTAAACCTTGGCACCTCACCAGATGTGAGCACACACAATATAGTTTGAAGCAATCCTTCGAGGAGTAATTTTTATCCCCCTGTAAGAGCAGTGTGGGTCTGGGCACACTGGGAGGCTGCTCAGGTTTTATGTACGAGCAACCACTCTGCACCCACCAAGGGAGCAGCCCTGAGATTGCTCGGAGCAGGCTCTCAGGTTGCAGGCTTTTCCTTTCCAAGACTGCAATTGCATTACTGTTAATAAACCCTCCTTGCAAATCTACTCCGAAAAAAGGCTGGAGCTTCATCCATCAGCACTCACTGCTCAGGGCTGGTCTGCTTTCTCCCAGTCTCCCCACAGACACCCTGTGCTTTCCTGGGGAGAGCATATTGAGCACAAATTGCTTCCAATCTTCCTCAGGACGGCGGAGCGGGGATGGGTTTGTGCTTTGGCTGCTTTCACGCAGCCAGCTTCTGAAAAATAACAAAGCAAGCAGCCAAGTTGGGGAAACAAATAGGATATTATATAGTTTATTCATATGTGCTGCCTTCCATCCCATTTGTCACCATTTCATCCCACCTGCTGCTGAAAAAGATTCCGTTGCTGAGAGATGCCTTCAAGGCGTTGTTGGCGCTGCTCATACAAGTGAATATCAATAGCTGCTTTGAATGGCCTAAATGTATTTTAAACAAGACATTTCCAAATTATTGCAGCGTAGCTGTGTACAGCACTCTGCAGAACACCAATTAAGAGTCTGTCAGCATTTCCAATATGATCCATTGTGAAAATTTATTCAGAGTGGAGTTTTGGCACGTAATGACCGAGAGCTGGAATACTCTTTTCCCCTTCCCCTCCTCCCCCCCCTCCTTTTTCACTTTCTTTCTTCCTCTTTTGTCCTGGAAAACAATATCTGATGCTGTAACTGCTAAATAATTCAGGTAAAAAATTGCTCTGTGTGAGAGGACGGAGCAAGGCGAAGGCACGGCAGTTTCAAGGCTGCACAAAGGCTCCTTAATGGCTCTTTGGCACAGTCCAGTGAGACCAAATGGAAGCAGGTATTTGAGTGTAAAAAGTTCCTTGTGAAGTAGACACATAAGGCTTTGGGGAACAGAAGCAGCTGCACTAGAGCCCCGGAGCTGCCCTGAAAGATGATGTATCATTTCTCCTGCAGCTCTCAGAGTTTCAGGTTTTCACGGGACAGGCTGTGGTGGAAGGTGTAGCTTGGTGGAATGCAGTTTGAGTGGGACCATTGGTCCCATCAAGCACAGCACTAACCTGTGCAGCAGCTACCTCAGGGTGTGCTCCTCTAATGAAGCTCACTGCTGTGGGTTTCACTTGAGCTCTGTGCTGAGCTCAGCTTCTGATCTACTGTGAAAGGATGAAGAAAAACGTTGGTGATCTGACTTCAGGTTGACAATGTTGGCTTCAAGGCGCCCATCCATCAAAGGCTCTCCTGAGCTGCTCTGGCTGGAGACTAGATGCTAAGACCAACCTTTTTTTTGTTTTGAGAGCTAGTGGGACTGTGGTTTGCCCCCCAACCTGCTCCTTCCACTCTTTCTGACACTAAGCACCAAGCAGTATGAAGGCTTTCCTACCTTCCAACCTGTGCTTTGCCAGCTTCATGAGCCACCTCTGCTGGCAATTTGCAGTCCACTGGTTATGGCAAGACGTTGCCTCTGGGCTTGTCCAGGTTCTCATCACCAGTGAGCACCCAAAAGCCAGCTGCAAGTGACAGTGGGGAGCTGCCCAGGAGTGCTGCAGCAGCAGATGACATCTGTAATGCTGGCAGAGGGAGACCAGCACAGCAGGGCTGTGGGCAGCATCCAGAGGAGCTGAGTTTCAAGGCACCATGTGTCCAGCGTACCGCAAGGAACAAGGAAAGCCTGAAGAGCCTTGGCCTGAAGCAAGGTAGGATAAACGTGTTTAAAATGAATGAAGTACTTTGCTCCAGCAGCAGCAGCAGCAAAACGGGAAGGTGATGGAGTGGGATAGAGGGAGTGCAGGTAAAAATGGAGCCTGTTCAGTGGGATGCTCTAAGGGCCTACAATACGTCTGCAGTAAGCGTTTTATCTGTGGTGTTACAGTAATGCTGCTGAGTTTATTATGCACCCCAGAACTGAGTTTGGCTCTGAAATCTGCAGTGCAGAGCCTCTGATTTCATCTGTATTAAAAATTAATTCAATTGCATACTGACACTTGTGCTTTTAGGAGTGCTACGTCTTGGTGGCTGGGAGAATAACTCTGTGGAAGAGAACATAGTCTGTGTGAAAGGAGGAATTCATGTTGGAAAACACAATCCCCCTTCCCTGACACACCAAATTCTTGTTTTGCTGGCTTGCAATCATGTGTGCATTGTAGTCAATAAATACAGTAATCAGTAGAGGACTGGGGCTTGTGATATCTGGTTTCAGCACTTCTCTCACGATTTAAATGATAGCTGGTGTTCCTCATGGAAATGATAATGGCTGTGGAGGGGCGTCACGTTTGGTTTTCTGTGGGTATTCTTTAATAGAACTGAAATATCTCCTGCCTTTTGTTGCAGCTCCATATGTACAGCCCTTATGTGTGTGCTCCTTTGCAGGCTTGGGAGATGCAGAGGATGCAGCAGCAGTTTCCGTGCCTGGATAATTTGGATTTCTGCTTCTCTGATTTATACTTGTTGGCTTCAAATGCTTGCCCCACCAAAAAGCTGCACCACAGAGCTATTAATGCCAGGCAGCTCTTCTTTTATACGGCTCTCCAATCTCTTTTGCAGAGTGCTGCAAAAGAAAGATGTGGAACTGTTGGAGAGGGTTCAGAGGAGCCATGGAGATGCTCAGAGGGCTGGAGCAGCTCCCCTATGAAGAGAGGCTGAGGGAGCTGGGCTTGTTCAGCCTGGAGAAGAGAAGGCTGTGGGGGGACCTCATTGCAGCCTGCCAGTCCCTGAGGGGAGCAGAGGAACAGGAGGGGAATCAACTTTTTAAAAGGGTAGATAATGGCAGGACAAGGGGGATGGAGTGAAGCTGAAGGAGGGAAAGTTTAGGTGAAATATTGGGGGAAAGTTTTTTTACAGAGAGAGTGGTGAGGGGCTGGAACAGGCTGCCCAGAGAGGGCGTGGGTGCCCCATCCCTGGGGGTGTTCAAGGCCAGGTTGGATGGGGCCCTGGGCAACCTTGTGTAGCTCCAGGCCTGGAGGTTGGTGGCCCTGCCTGTGGCAGGGGGGTTGGAGCTGTGTGATTGTGTGATCCTTGGGGTCCTTTCCAACCCAGACCAGTCTGGGATTCTATGAAAAGCAAACTCTGAGAAGATCTTGTGCTCTGCTCGCTGGCGTGGCTGCGGATGCGCAATCCCACAGGACAGACTTCCCAGTGGCGGCTGCCAGTGACCACATAGGTGGTGTCTGGGTGGTCCTTAGCCTTCCTCAACCCAGCCCTGTAAAGCTGTAAAACAATTCCTTTGTGTTTTTCTTCCTGACTTGCCTTGTATCCTGTTTTATCGCTGCGGGGTTAATGGATCAAAGCCCTTCTGCCTGGGGTGGCTGAAGATCCAGTTTAACTTTTCCTCCCCTGGAGTAATTTCTTAGGCTTTTAAAAACTCATTTGGATGGAAGGGAGCTGTTAATCTCTCAGCTGTTTCTCTCTCAGATTTGTCACACTGAAAGCTGGCGTGGCACCATATGCATATCGTCCACCTGGGGACAATTTCCATCCCGTGTTCCTGGAGGATGAAGGTAGATGTCTCATTTGAACGCAGCAGGGATTGTGAGGATCCAACTTATAGCTGAGCTGCTTCAGGGGTTGGACTGGTCTCAGGGGCGCAATTCTTTCTATAGCTCTTTTACTCTGCGTCTCTACTATTAGGAAACCAAAAATCCTCCTAACGTAACTCTGAGTCATTTCTCTGTGGAGAAAATACACACCAGCAGGTAGTCACACAGAAAGGAGTTAAATGCTGTGGATTTTGCAGAGAAAACAATGAGATTTGGATGTTGTTCATGGTTATTATTTTCATGATTTAGATTTCAGGTTGAATAAATGAAAATTGTGGAGGAAGGTAGCTATGTGAGGATACATAAGCTTTCTCCCTCTAAAGATTTGGTAAACATCTGCAGGAATATATTGTGGCTAACGATTTGAAAGCTATTTCATGCATCCAAAAGGGTGAAGGAAAAATAAATTGGAGACAAAGGCAGCAAAGCCCTTGCTTATAGAAACCTTTGGGCAGCGTATCTGAATTGTAAAATTTCATTGACCTCTAGGTAGAATTTACACGTGTCCCTAATGCCATCTAACCTTCTGTCTCAGACCTTGGTGACATTACAAAGTCCAAAATTCCACATCGATGGAAGCAGCATCCAGTGTGTTTGTCACTAATATGTTTCTAGTTGTGCTTGGTTTGCTTTCTCTTTTTTTTTTCTTTTAATTTTTTTTACCTTTTCCTTGGGTCACCGAAGGGAAGTTCTTGTTTCTTGCAGCATTTGTTCAGGGCAATGTCAAACGTGCAGCGTGTGAGTGCAGAGGGTGCAATTAGAGGTAATGGAATGGAAGAACAAATCGCCTTCAGGCTCCTCTGGCTGTGAGGGCTATTAGAAAAGGAGTCTCGCCCATCCCATCGTGCCTGAGGTGCTAAATCGTGTCCTTGTGCTGGGGAAGGCAGGGCTGAGGGAGCGACATCGGCGAGTAGCCCCATAGATCTCTACTTTCTGTCTCTTGGAGGAGCCAGCTATTAGCCTCCTGCTGTAAAAGTCCTGGCATCATCACTTGTTGGCTGACAGTCCCGGCGTTGGTGTGGAGGTCCTACGAGGTGCTGTGAGTCTTGCTGGATCCCACAAAGGGGGAGTGACCCGTAAATCTCCTGTCCAGACATACTAAATTTCAAGTCTCTTAGCTCCAGCTGGGGAAACGCGTGGTGTAATTATGTAGGATCAGATGCAAGACGTCACCAGCGATGACAGCAGGACAGCAGAGTGTCTGACCTCCCGGGGCTCGATATTCATCACGGGCTGACTGTGGGTCTACTTGAATTTCCCACCGTTAGTAGGCTTGGCCTCTGTAGGGAAATACTGCTGGGGATCAAGCTAGAGAAAGTTCTGGAAATGCAGGCTGACCTGCCCACAAGGCACTCAGGAGCAGGAGAAGCTGCCTGTTTCCAAAGAAATTCATGTCACAGAAGCGCACGGCAGAGACACATCCCTCCTCCTGCACTGCTTCCTCTCTGAGTTATTTCCTTGCAAGGAAATTACAACTGATTAACAGTGAGCAGCACGTTATACATACAGAAACGCCTCTTTGCTCGACCATAGCCTGTACCTTAGAGAAATAGTACATCTACTCACTCTCTCCTTCAGCCTTTTCAGCCAGAGCATTAACTGCTATGAGCACCTAGGCACAATAAGGATGGAAATTCCTTGCAGGCCGTTATTCAGGGTTGCTCAGCATCCAGTAGGTATCTTGCTGTTGGCTTCAGAACAGTCACTGCATCGGGTCATTCCTTCCAGTGCTTGATGTAGGATCTACTTTGCAGCAGTGTGCTATTTCTGCTCCCTGAGACCCAGCTTGAGCATTTCTGTGGGTTCCATCGTGCACGACCACTGCTGACGCTGGACAGAGCCAGGCACAGAGGGCACCACTGATGGGTATCCCTGTAGGGTCCCTAATGTCATTTCTTGGTAAAGTTGAAATGATATACCTCTAAAATAAGGGTGTGCTTTCACTGGTAGTGGGCCTTACATTATGCTGCGTTCCTCATAACTCTTGCAAAATGCTTATTGATTTTAGTGGGAGTTTTGCTGAAATATGGGCTAGGCAGGGAACGCTGCGTGAAGCCCTCCGATGTCTCTGTGATGGAGTTTAGTCATAGCACAAAGTACCTGAAGCTGTTGTGACTCATCCCATCTGGAGAAAAGAATGATTGGGATGGTGTTTGCCCATCTGAGGGAAAACACTGAAAGCATTTCAATAAATAGTCAATGGCACTAGGAAGGATGTTAACGAGGAGTTGGTGATTTTTCCTTGTTTAATCATGAAAGAGGAGTTTTTATGGACTGTTTGTTGTCTGTCTTCAGGTTTGTGATTTGCAAGCAGTAAACTGAGCTCCAGTGAAAACCAGGAATATATCTGAGCCAGCAGCATGTTTCAAATTGCACTAGGGGAGATTTAAGTTAGATATCATGAAGAATTTCTGTACTGAAAGGGTTGTCTAGCACTGGAACAGGCTGCCCAGGGAGGTGGTGGAGTCACCATTCCTGGAGGGATTTAAAAGGCGTGGGGATGTTGTGCTTGAGGACATGGTCTAGAGGTGGGCTAGGCATGGTTAGACTGTGGTTGAACTTGATAATCTTAAAGGTCTCTTCTAACCTCGGTGATTCTGTGATTCCATGTGTGTTTTTAGGGAAGTGATTGTTTTGAAAGTCTCATTACCCCTGACAATAACACTGCAATTAGTAATAATAAATATTGCATATTATTTTTATAATACAGTCCTGTGCTGGCAGAAATAAGTTTTCAAAGCAGCTGGTATGCTGTATGGTAGTTCATCTCATTGAGTTAAATCTGCTTGGTTGTCTGCAAAGCAGAATTAGGGGCTTGTGGGTTTGCAATAGGTTTCCAGCCTGCACCTCTAACAGATATGGGATGCTGTTTACCCTTCAACACTGGAGGATTTAAAGGTCCTTCTGGAGGATGGCTGGCATGGGCTTTGCCTTTAATCAAGGCTTGAAGGTCATCCAGATCTTGACTGGTTACTGGGGAGAAAGGGCTTCCTGGAGCTAGTACAAACCTGGGGGGTCTGAGACCGCCCCAGCCCCTTGGCTTTTTTACATGCTTGTGAGCTTCATACCTTGCAGGACCTTTCCACAGCTTTGCAAGTGCAGACTGTACCCATTAACCCATTCGGAGTGTGTGACTCAGTTTCCATCCATCACTGGCTGGAGTGTCTGGGAACGCTAATCCGGATGTGAGTTTGTTTCCAAAGCCAGTGCTTAGGCACAGAGCTGCTCATTGGGATGATCTCCCCCCTTCGCCCCTCCTGAAGCCTGTGATGGCTCTGTTTGTACCAGGGCTCAGCCCAAAGCCTTTCTCCTTGTCCTCTGTAGCTCGCTGCTGCTGCCAATCCTTCCCCCCGAAATCCCTGCAGCGCTGCGAGGTGGAGGTGCTTTGAGTAAACAAACTCGGGGAGCAGCAGCAGTGTGTTTGCAAGACATGTCTTCACAGGTCATTAACTAAATCTGCAGTTCTTCCCTGTCAAGAAGCCATCACGTATCTGTATGATTTAGAAGAGCACGCCCAGCCTTTCACTGGGAGCTACACGTGCTGGAATTGGGAGGAGACTCCTTCAAATGGCAGGGTGCTCTCAGGGGTAAGGGATCAGGTGTCACATCTAAAGAAACCCCAAAACCAAACACAAATAAATGACTGATGCCAGGTTATGAATCTCCTTCATTTTCCTGCGTAGCAGCCCCACTTTGAAGTCCCTGGCTAACATGGCTCTTAGGAAGCCTAACACAGGTTCCCTTTCCCTAACATTTTCTCTCTGTGATAGTTCCACATTAATTTTAATGACTGTAATGAGAGGATGCAGCAGAGGAAGAGTTCGCCTGTGATTGTGCAGCGTGAACTGAAGGTGTGATGAGCACTCAAGGTGCTCTTAAACTTTGTTCATTTCAGAGGATGCTTTCCCCGTGTTGTGTTTGCTATTAAGGCTGAACTCCTGCTTAACTCACATGTTATTAAGCCACAAGTGCTTAATGCATTTTATCTACACTTTTAAACTTTAATTCAATTTATTTTTTGAACCCCATTAAGTAGATAAGCCTGTCATGGTGTATTGATCAGGTAACTCTTTTCTCAGTGCCTAAATACCAAATCCTGTCCAAAAATGCATTCAGTTTCTCCTGTTCCATAAACATATCCAACACCCCATTTTTCTCAACACTGGGATTAGTGTCTTTGTAAAGTAAACTTTAATTTTTTCCTTTAGCTCTCTCTGTTTTGAGTTGCCTGTGAGGAGGATGCAAGCATGGCACATACAAAAGATCTTCCATTCTAACTCAGCTGCTAAACAGTTTCGCTGCAGTACAGTTATTAGTTGTTTGGCTTTTATTACCTTCCCTAACAAGGAACTTCTAGCAATGAGTCAGAGAGTATATAATGACAGCAGAAATTATTTCAGTGCCTGTCTCCTGGGTGTGCTTCCGGATCCTTGCAAGACACTTTTGTTGGGCTGATGGAGAGGTTTTAAGGGCTGTAAAAAGAGATGCCAGAAAAAGCATTTTTGAATAATAATAATAAAAAATAAAACAGGAAGAACAAAACTTATCCCACATTTTCCAGAAGTGAGAGCTGAGGAGTTTGCTGTCTCTTTACAGAACAAGAGTGCCACTAACTTCACTTGAGACTCTCTGGGTGGTGAAGCTCTTAGGAAGGAAGGTTTAGATTAGCTATTAGGGGGAAGTTTTTTACAGAGAGAGTGGTGAGGGGCTGGAACAGGCTGCCCAGAGAAGTAGTGGATGCCCTGTCCCTGGAAGTGTTCAAGGCCAGGTTGGATGGGGCCCTGGGCAACCTTGTGGCAGGGGGTTGGAGCTCTATGATCCTTGGGGTCCCTTCCAACTCAGACCATTCTATGATTCTATGCCTTCTGTGCCCGGCTAGACAGTACAGGGGTCGTAAGGATGTGTGGCTTTGTTCACCTGTGATCTCACTGGACCTATTATGTACCCAGCAAATGGAAAATAAATAGGTGATGTGCTCAAAAGTAATCAAAAGGTATTTCTTTTTTTTGAAGCAAGGTTTTGGCTTTGTCCTGCTGCTTCCCCTGCACCCCCAGCAGAGCCTGAGCTTCATTCCAGAGATCGTTGTGCTTAAGCACCTTCATAGTCAGCTGAGACTGTTACAAACCAGGAGGCAGATCCTTGTCTCCCTAAGGTCCTTCTGTGTTTATTATAGTCATGAATGATGATACACATTTATTCTTTTACAGGTACAGAGCAGGGCACTTCAGATGGAGAAATCTGCTCTTGGTTGGCTTTCAGGTGACTGTAGCTGTCATTCCTCAAGGAAAAATTAAAGCATGGACTTCATGCCTTTCCAAACATTTCCATACATGATGATTTCACAGGTGAGTGTGTCCCTTAGTAGACCATCCTTCTCTAAAGATGTGGCAACAGGAAGGAAGAGTTGCTCATCTGCAGTAGATTTGAGTCAGTACCCAATGACAAACAGCCTTTTGCTTGGGACTCAGTGAGTCTTTTTGCAGCCTCCTTGGCAAAACAGCATCACGTTTTTGGGGGATAAGGGATGCTTGGGGGTTGAGAGTGCTGTTTGGGTTGCTTTTCGAGTGGTTTAATGTACCTTTCCTGTTTCTGCCCTCCCCTATTGAGGTAGATCACTATATAAGAAATGATTACTGGAATTAAGGATATGGTATCCATGAGGTGTCTTTGGTAATCAATGACTGCACAGCCACTCTGTGGTTATAGCAATGTGAGGTTTTTCAGTCAGCTGTCCAAGGTGAAATATACCTTCTTTGATCCCATAGGAGAGCCTCTGCAGAAGAAAGAGCTCTCTGGGTTTTGTTCCATACAGTGTTGGAATTCATAAAGTTTGGTTTCAGAGAGTTTAGAAGGGGCTGTTCCAAAGGCTGCTGAGTTCATCTAGAGTTTTTCATTGGTTTCAACAGGTTATGGCTCCTCTTAAATCAAGCCACAATGACATACACAACCTTGAAATGTTTCTGTAAATTATAGCATCGTAGGGAGGAAACTCTCTTACTGTGGGGTTTTATATCTGATTTATTTACCCTCTCAGGAGAGTCAGATAGGGAGAATGACTTTCATATGCTGAGGCAAACAAGAACTATCCCAAACTTTGAATTGGCTTGCTCTTTGGCTACTTCTGATAATCACAGCAGATATTTTTTAACCTGTTTAGGTCTCATACATCTTTTCTGATAAACGATATCTGTTGTGAAATAATAGTCTTGGCCAGATTTAATTCTATTGCAAACATTGGGCTGAGGCCATTTGTGAGCCATTGCTCTGTGCAGCACAGCTACACTCGTACTCTTGGTTTGCCTTATAATGCTGAAGTTGGTCCCAGTTGGGATGTCCTGTCCCAGCTGATGAATTTTGCAACAAGTTGCAAGAAATGAGACTCTTTCTGCTGAAGTTCTTTAATCTTTTCAAATGACATCTGATGAGAAATAACATCTGTCCCTTGTTATACCATTTTCTATGTAGATAAAATTCTTAATTTTCTTATGAAACCCATCAGCTTGCAAATGGTGCTAACAAATAGCTTAGCTCTTTGTTCCTGCCCTTGGTGAAACCTGAGGTGAGCTTTGACTGGGAAGGAGGAAACATGTTTTCTCCACCTAGTTAACACTTGTCTGTGCTACAGAATCACCAAAATGGGCTTTACCCTCCCCAGAGAAGTCCTTTTTCAATTTCTCCTTAGCCAGTCCTGGGCAACCTTCCCTGTGCTGTGTACGTCCACAGCTCTTCTGCACTCTGGATCTGAAGTTTCATCCAAAACACTTTGGCTTTTGTTTCAGTGGTTCTGTGTCACCCTCTCACACCCCCTGAGCCTTTAGGGAAAAAAAAAGTCTCAAAAAGGTGGTAAATAATTTAGTTTCAAATATTTTATGGAATATAAAGTATGCTCCTATAATGCAAACCCATTTTAGGATGCTTATTAACAATTTATATAGTATACAAGGTAAGAAAGTAATGGTCCAATTATTTTCATGGCAAGGCATCCCGAAAAGCTCTCATATCCATGCTGGCTATTTTAATGAGGTACTAAAAAATACTATAATCCTCTGATCTAATGGTTTTCTTGATAACAGGCCTCAATTACATTGATGCCACAGTTTACCTTAACTTCATTAAATCTATTTTTTTTAAGGCTTTAAGCCAGGAATTGTAATGGAATTAAATGGCAACCTTAGAGGGTGTGTGACTTTAACACTCACTCTGTTGCAGAGAGAACTGTAGTGACATAACAACAAGTGACAGGGACACACAGTGGACGTTGCTTGATACACTGATAGCATGGAGAAGCAGATTTGTCCAGTGATATGGGTAGATTCAGGGCTGGGTCCGTTTTGAGCCAGTATCACATTTGGGGCACTATCACTAGAGGTAGCATCAGATAATATAAGTGACAGGCTTTTAGGGCCTGCTGGTCACATTGCATTATGAAAAGATTGTAAGTTTTTTTTTTTTTAAAAAAAAGTCTTTCTACAAAATTTTCCAGCAATTTGGAAGTTAAATTCTGATGAGCATCTTTCTCTGGGCAGCAATGGGCACTCTGTTTATTCTGTTCTTAGCTGGATAAGCACCTTGGTCTGTCTGGAGGAGATAAATGCAGATGTTTTGTCTGAGGCTCTGAACAAGATAGCTGTGAGAAAAGCCCTGTGTTAAGCTGAGGAAATGCTCTAAGGTTGCCCTTACAAACACAGAAAGCTTGTTTTTGTAGAGGTGGATTTGTTGGACAGTAAGCACATGAATAAATAAATGGAATAAAGCTGGTTTAACCCTTTCTGAAGGTAATAGGTACTGAGAGTTGTTTTAAAACGTTTTGAAAGGGTTGTAAAATGTTCTGAAAATGATTCCTTTAAGTTCCAGTTTCCTGCTTACTGGGGAAGGCATTTCAGCTATTAAGCAGTGCTGATAAATGAGAGAGGCACTAGGTTAGTTCTCAGTCATCTGTGCCCAGACAAAAGATGAGCTATGACTTTTATTCTCACTAAGGAGTTATCAGAGCAAACCCAACCAGTTTCATATTACTGATAAAGGCAAAGTAAATTAAGCACCTACAGCTAAATTAGCTGGGAAAGGGGTCGGAATGAGCACTGTTGGAATGAGTTGTCTGTGGAAAAAGGAGCCGCAAGATTATTGATTGGCCTTTTCCCTCTTGTCTTTGGCATTAACCTGCTGGTGAGCATGACTTGGCAGGATTTATGGGAGGGTTAGGAAGGAGATAGACTTAAAGAGAGGGGAAAAAAGGGAAGAAGTGGGAGAAGTGCTGCTGCCTGCCTGCCCATGGTGTCAGTCCTCTGATCTGCGAGAGCAGCGACACAGATCCTGCTGGGATGCTGGTGTCAGGACTGACTGCCTGGGAGGGAAGGGCAAGTGCTGGCTATCGACTGGAGTATGGGGCAAGGGAACCCCAGGCTGTGCAGCAGGCCTGGTGCTGGGTGCTGGCTCTCTCTGGAGTTCTGTGGGCAGTGAGCTAGTTTGGGGTAGGAGGGAGCCCTCATTCCAGGGGAAAGCAACACTCCCACGGGAGCACAGTCAGTGACATCAATTTTATCTGTATCTGGTGATGGATCTGACCAGTGAACATGGGTATGGAAACAGTTTCCTTTGCTTCATTTGTGACACCTGCATGGTTTTAAAAACGTCACAGAAATGGGATGGCAGCACAAATTATCCCCGTGCCTGACAGGGGCTCGCAGCCAATCTCCCTGACAGTTTGCTCTCTGAGGGAGGAAGCCTTTCTTTGGCCTGAGCCAGCGGTGCCAGGGGATGCTCGTCCCTGCCTGGAGCCCTGGATGAGAAGCAGAAGGAAGGAAAACAACCAGACTCCTCTTTTGTAGCACTAAACTGTAGCTTTCACGTGCTTTCTCTTGCCTAGACGTGCTACATTAAATGCTGATTGGTGCCATCCACTAATTAGAAATCAAAGAGCACAAGTCTAGTTCCTACAAAAACTAATTTTGTGCATGGATAATTACCATCATACTGGATTTACTCTCCTTAGTGCAATTAGTCAGCCTGCATAGGAAAAAATAAAAATCAAAGACCGTCTCCCAGTTTCTATGCCCGTATATAAGCAAGTCAAATTAACTGCAGACAGGAGTTTTAATGCCTGATTCAAGTAACTTTTAAAATTTAATGAGCTTGCATCTGTGCCACCCGTGTGCTTAAGCACTTGTCCCTTGCACAAATTGCTTTTGTCTTTGAAGTCCAATCAGATAACCCATTGCCAGTGCCAGGGAGGTGCTTCTGCACAGGCCAAAGTTTAAAGCAAGCTTTTGTTTAGCTGATGATGCTGGGGACACTCACCTTGCTTCTGGAGGTGACACTGTTTAATACTCAATTTGTTAATTTAGGTCTGCACTGTGAATTTCCCCCCCCTTTTTAGGCTATTGCATTGTCTGTAGTTATTACACACCTTATATGGGGGTTTTTTTGGTTAAAATCTGAACCTGGAGCAGCATAAGAGTGTGCCTGTTATAAACAAACCCAGGATGTCACTTACAGTGCTGAGAGTGAGGTAAGTCCTGGCTGGCCCTTAGGGAAGAGAAGTGCCCTTTCAAGAAGTGTTCAAACGGGGAAGGAAGAAGGGGAAATACTACATTTAATCTGGTTATAAAAAATCTCAGGGCAGGAAAGGGAGGTGCTATGAAATACTGGTTGGTCTGCGTACTGTTGATCTTGTTCTTAGGATAAACAGGGGGTTCTCTGACCAAGGAGGGTGAAACCAGCTGTCACTTTCTGCTTAGAGATGTAGAAAACTGAGAGAAGTTTTGCCAGGTTTTACCTCATGTGGAAATACATGAACACCTTGGCATGCTTTAGGTGCCCCCACCATAAATTAGCAGCAAGCAGGGGTTTTCTGCAGGACATGCAGCCCCTTAAGATGGATCTTTCTGCAGTGATTCAAGCTACTCCTGGTGTAAGAAAAACAAACCTACAGTCCTGTGAGTTGTTGCTTGCTACAAATCTCCCTTTGGGGAAAAATTAGAAGTTATTATGGGAAATTATTCCCCCCTCCCCCTCGCTTTTCCCATGGAATCTTGTTCAAAGGGAATCTGAAACTCCACAGGTGACATAAAACATCTTAGCAAGTGCCCATGTAGTTTTTGGCAGCTCTAAGTGTAGAGACCTTGGGTAACTTGTAACAATCTACGTGCAAGTTGAATGCAGTTCTGGAGAAGTGCCATGTGTGCAGTGATTTTGTGAACCTCACCTAAGGGGTTTCCCTCTCTTTTAAAGAAAACGTTCTGAGTTCTGTAGCTTTACAGTGAGTTAGCACAAATGCAGTCAGGTTGCCAGCACCAGCAGGCATCTAGAGGTCATGATAGTTTTTTTGGTGGTGTTAGAACACTACTTTTACTCCAGAATGTGGCTGCATAAATGTCTCTAGTCAATTAGCATCCAATTGGCAGCTTTACTTACTAATAAATTTAGTTCCTACTGGATTATTGATGATATTTTTCTCCCTTTATTTCAACCATGATGTTGACCATAAAGAAAAGCTCAAATAAAGTATTTCAAACCACTCAGAAAGGCTTGGGGTGTGTTTAGTGCATTTGTTCTGGATGTTTCCAAGACCCTTTTCATGGGCTGTAATTAGATGTCCTAGACACTGGTAAGAGTTTTGCCAGAAGAATTCACACAAACACTGGCAGCAGAAAGCCAGCTTGGTGTGGCAAGGTAGGCTGTCCTCTGGGAAACATTGGGAAGCTGTAAGTGTTTAAAAGAGTACATAATTTTAAAAACAATATTTAGAAATCAATTACAAAACACTACCTTTGCTTCACTTAAGTTCCAAAGTAAGTACTAAGTAGGAAACCTGTAGGTTTTGAAGAAGCACAGGTACACATCTCCAACAGGTAAGGTCCAGCCCTGCAATATATTCTCTACCCTCATAAAACCATCTTATTTTTCATCTGTATTTTGTTTTTGTTGGAACTCTTACAGTTTCAGCTTGCTGTCTCCATAAGGGGCTTGATTGATTTTTATGCTAATCCTAAATGAAAGACAGCTGTTGTACCCACTGGCTTCAATAAAGCTAATCCAACTCATAAAAGTCTTGTAAACAGCCAGATAATTGCGTTACGATTTAGAAGGGATTTCATCTTGTAAGGTGCTTACAACTCTGAAATGTTCATGATGTCTTTTCTTTTTTTCTTTTAAATCTTTTTTAGGTTAAGGAACACCTTCCAACCAGTGCTGGTGGGGGGTTTGCATCAGTGGCAACACTGCTGTGGCGAGGAGTTGGACAGGGTCCCTGCCACATTTCACGCTGCAGAGGGAGGAAGGAGTTAGGCACTGTGTGAGTGATGTGATGGGAAGGCTGGTCTGCCATGGGCTCTTCCAAACCAGGGATTTCAGAGTGAAATCATGGGATCAGAGGGAAGTTTCAGCTTCGCTTTGGGTTGGTGGGCACGTGCCCGGGGGACGAGCGAGCCCATTCCACAGGGACACATTTATAACCACGCTCTAAATCTGATTTGTCCACACGAGTGTTGTATGGGACAGTGGTTGTTCTTTCATTAAATGCTCACAGCCTTAGGGCACAGTTAACACAACATCATTACACCTTATAGTAATAAGTCAATCCTAATGACTTCCCAGCGATGAGTGGCAGGTTTTGAGAGATCCAGAAGAAAGCATTATGCTGCTCATCCCCCAGCTAATGCTTGCTACTCACAGAATCACCTGTATCACAGAATCTTTGTGGCTGTACCTCCACACATGGTCGTTCTCACTCCATCTAACCTCTCTGTCCTGCGAGCGCGTGTAGCTGCCGAGCACTATAGCGAGCGCGGAATTAGCTCCTGCACTTGATACCTGCCACAGAATTAAATTAAACCTCAACATAAGCAGGGCAGGCTTCAGTTATTAATCCTCCCTTGAGCAACTATAATTATTTTTGCCAGCACTAATTTCATTTGCATACGTATTGTTAAATTGCAAATCACAGTGAACCAAGGAGGGTTTTCTGTGTGTTTAGCTGAATTAAGCAGCGCTGCTTAAGCGCGTTGGCTGTGGTAACTAAAGTGCTCATTTAAAGGGGGAAGAAAAGCAGAGCTGCACTTACATCAAAAGGCACATTGCCAACTTGGAGTGTTTTCTCATCTCTCCATCCTTTGCAAGAAGTTTTCCGGGGGAGATGCTGTCCTACACACATCAGGAACTATTGACTTTGATAGTGAAGTTCTCAAGGTGGCCTGGCTGAAGCAGGACAGCATGGTTTATGTCTTCAAAACCTCTGTGAAGCACTTGAAACACTACATCCATTTAGCACTGTGACACCGAGACACTTTGACCTTTAAAAATTATGAAAATAAGGAGGAAAAATAAGGGAGAAGCTGCCAAGGAATAGGGAGGGGAACTGGGAAGCGGCAGTATCTCCAGGCTGCAGCTGGGACTTTCACAAAGCTTTTTTTCTTGCTCAACAGGCAGAGTGAAATAAATTGGTTTTATTAATGGGAATCTGCTCTTTTCAATGAGAGAGCTCAGAGGGCAGAGGACAAGAAAAGGGAATGCTCAATGTAATTTCTTAACACATAGCATTTAGAGCTCATTCCTTTTCACCAATGACAAAATGAAGGAGCACTAAATGTTGCTGAAACTGAGTCAGAAATAAGTCTCATCCTCAGAAGTGTTGTTATAAATGATCCACTGGTTTTGTGTTTAAATCTGAGCTTTTCCTCAGTGCCATACAACTTCTTGTTTAATCCTGAACTCTTGATTTTTCCAGGTTATTTCTGAGCAATACGTACCTACCCGATTGGGTTTTCCCCCCTGGTTTCTTTAGTCAGCTTTCCTTAATTTACTGACAATATTTCACTTATGTGGTGCCTCTTCCTTTCTGCCTCAGGAGGGGAAAAAAAAGAAGTTACAAATGAGGAAAGATCTTGATTTAATTTTCAAGGCAAAGGGTACAAAGCAAAACAAGCCCGGTGCTCCCCTGTCACATTTGTGCTTTCTGCCAAGTCCTGTATATCAGATTGACCTTGGGCTGGAATACAGTGTGCAGGGCAATTATTAACAGGGGCATCCATGTAATCTTTCATCAAGGCACGAAGGAGGAGGGAAATAAAGAGCTTGGTTTAGTGGGGTTTTGTAAGTAGATATTTCAGAACGATGCTCTGTAGTTCTATAGATAGAGAGGGCATCCCATGCATGGTGTCACTATAGAGCACGGAGAACGTGAGAAATTGCATGTGCCAAGTGTCATCTGCATGTACATGGACCATCTGTCCTAGGATGTGAGAGCTGGACCCTGCCCTTTTGCTGGCATGTTACTCTGGAAATGTCTGAAAGGCGCCAATAGCTTTTTCACCCCTCTACATAGGGACTGCAGGGGTATGGCCAAGGAATCACAAAGCAGAGTACATCTAAGCTTGTGGATGTGGTGAAATTCTAGTCTGTTTTCTTGTGTGATGGGCAGTGAAATGTGGACCTGGGTCTGGAGATGATGCAAGAAACCTTCCACGGTGTCTTATTTTTAAGAAGTGTTATTTTTAGGGGAGATAACTTACACAGGTGGGAATGGTCCCCTCATCCTGGGAAGAGACACTTCGAGCAAGGCACAGAGAGCAGCTGCTGGCTGTGCTGGTCTTATGAACAAAGGGATGGAGTTAGTGGGTCAGATGGAAGCTGAGCAGCTCCCAGTGGTTGCTCTGGGAAGGGGGGAAGCATCCGGCAGTGCCCTCAGCCTCCAGCTGTTTGGTTTGGAGTCGGTGTGGACTGAGGATTTCAGGCTGCTTTCTAATAGTGATTTCCTCCAGCCCTGGCAGCAGCTCAGCTGCAGCCTGCTCCGGAGGAGAAGGGGAAAGGATTGCTGTTAAGAATATATTGGATTGTGAGGAGGCATGAGAGTTGTCATGGGGACACAGAGGTTTATGAAAAACTGCAGCTCTGAGCAAGATCTCCTTATACTCCATCGCTCCCGAGGCACCGGGCTGATGATGGTATCTATCAGGCCTTTAAGGGACTAAGGAGCAGGAATGGGCAATAGCTGTCCTTGCTCTGCTTCCTCACATCTCAAATTAGCTCTGCTGTGTGGATCACAAGTTCTTGGTTGGGTTTTTTTTTGTGGGTGAGTACGATGGTACACTCACCTCTAGCATTAACTCTGGAAGGAAATGAAGGGCCAGGGATCAAGTCATGTGCAGCAGGACAGCTTTGATTTTTTAAGCATTTTTCTTTTTATTCTCCTCTTTTCTGTACCAAGAAGAAAAAATACAAATAAAAACAAAGACTTGCAGGTGCCTGGAAGATGGGTTTGACCTAGATTTTCCAGGGTAACCTTAACTGGGATGTAAGTTAAAAAAATATGGTAATACAGATATTTATCTGGCAACCTAGTTGGTAACATGAGAAGCTTGCAGAGAGAGTCAGGTTTAGGCAGCACAAAGTGAAACCCCACTGCGATATAGCAGGACAGAGAGATTTGTCACATTCAGCATAGCTGAACTGAGTTCATGTGTATCTTCTGCCTAGAAAAGAATTTCAATGTTTTGCTCAGACTATCTCCATCCAAATCCACTGTGGCAGAGCTACAAGTAACCCTTGGGAAAGTCACTCTCCAACACTAGAGATTACTCGTGTCCTTGCCTTGAAATGAACTGGAAAATCCTGGTGGGTCTCCTGGTCAGTGATATGCAGAGATGCCCAGAGATTGGGGCTGTTCTCTCTGGAAGTTCCCCTCCCACAGGACTTTGAGCACTCCCAGCTCCGCTCCTTTCTCTCCCAGTACATCCAGTGGTTTGTTTCCTCTGGTCATTTGTCCTGCTTTGATTTATCTTCAACTCTGGGTGCAGTATTTCAGTCCAAATACCCCAAAATCTTCCCTTTACCTGCAGAATCAGTGGATGGGAACGGCTCAGCCTTGGTGCGAGGAGAGCAGCGCCTGGATGATGACTCCTGTGCATCAGGAGTGTAAGTCTGAGCCCAGCAAGGATGGAAAGCCATTGATAAATCACCTAATCTACTGCTTCCCAGCAGGGTTTGAAATACTCATCACTGCTATTTGTTTCAGCATCAGTGTGGTGGTGGTGGGGGTGACTTCCCAAGCGCTTTGTTTTAGCTCTGGCCAGGCAAAGGTGAACTTAATTTTTCACTGCACATTTTCTGCACCACTGGTGTTAGGTGGATTCCCTTGTGGACTCTGGGATGACAATGCTGCTGCTGCTGTCTCTGGGATGTGTTTTAGAACAATGATGTTCTTAGATCTCAAACAGGAAATGCAGTAATTCCCTAACACTGATTTTTAAACCTCTCTCTCCTCACTCTCAGCTGATGCTGTCCTGAAGGCACTGGAGCAAGAATCCATTAGTAGAGATGCTTGTGTTTATGTACCAGTCCAGTTTTGCCATACTGGGTCAGTCTGATGTGGGGTGACTTTGGTTTGGTTTCCACCATGACTGGTGTGGGAAGCGTGCAGCGATCAGCGCTGATGCTCGGCGTCAGGCTGCTGCCTCCGTCAGGCACCGCGTTCTCAGAGCGAGGAGCAGATGCCCCAGACGATGCGTGTGGCCAAGGGTTGGGCTCATCCCCAGCACTTCTTCCCTCTGGAAGAGACAGGTGGTACTGAAGCCTACGCTTTGCTGGGTATGTGCGTTGGGAACAGCCCTGGAGGCAAGCTGTGCATCTGCTGCACAGGTCTGTCCTGCGCAGCACCTGTTCTCCTTCCCTGTGCCAGCTCGTGTCTCCAAGGACGTCGCTGCCACAACCTGCTCCACATCATTACGTCTCGCTGCCAACTGCTGCTCTGACTTTCTGCCTTCTCCAGAACTTTCCTGCTGGTTCCCAAAGTTTCAAAAATAAAATCAGCAGAACCCTAACTAAAAATGTTGAAAGCTATAGAGAGTTCCTCCCCCACCCCAGAATAAACTGAGTTTGAAGTGTAACTGGACTTCAGCTGCTCTTCTAAGAGTCCTCATATATATGTGTGAGCCACAATGTTTGTAGGAATGGGTTGGTGTTTTGTGGTGTTTACTACACTGGTAAGTGTGCAGCTTTCCCCCCCACATTCGCCAGCTGTTTTTAGAACTGAACTTTGACCGATGTGAATAACAGGAGTGCAGGAAAAGAGTCCACCTCTTTGAGCTGAGGACAGGAATAGTTTGTTTTTCATTCAGGAGCCACAGCACCAACGGCTTTCAGCCTTAAGAAAAGAAGCCTGAGAGGGGATCTGATCAATAGCTATCAATATCTGAAGTGTGGGACACAGGGGAAATGGCCAGTCTCTTCTCAGTGTCTGTGGGGACAGGACAAGGGGCGATGGCCTCAAGTTGGAGCACAGGGAGTTTCCCCCCAATCTGGGGAAGA
This sequence comes from Zapornia atra, assembly GCA_013400835.1. Lineage (NCBI taxonomy): Eukaryota > Metazoa > Chordata > Aves > Gruiformes > Rallidae > Zapornia > Zapornia atra. Next base: position 619,172 of record VZTU01011774.1, on the reverse strand, counting down.
ACTTCTTCCTGGTGAGGGTGAGGGAGCTCTGGGACAGGCTGCCCAGGGGGTGTGGAGTCTCCTTCTCTGGAGAGATTCCAGCCCCGTCTGGACACCGACCTGTGTGCCCTGTCCTAGGGACCCTGCTTTGGCAGGGGGTTGGACCTGATGGGCTCTGAGGGTCCCTTCCAAACCCCTACAGTTCTGTGATTCTTTGTCCAGACAGCTCAGCTGTCTCTCCCAAGGCCGGTTGTACCACACGCTGGAGCCGTTACACGTTATTTCTAGGTGCAGGAGTAATACTCGCTTGTTATTCTGTTATAGAACCAGGTTCCAAACAAGACTGCATGCTCAATTTTGGATGCACTCCTTTGTTCCCCTCGCCTGTTCAGGACAGCACATGCTCCTTGCATCCAGCACACCCCAGCTTTGCAGTGAAATCCAGACGCTATCAGCTCCACCAGAGCCCGTTAGCACATCTCCTCTTTGCTGTGAGCCGCTGCCGGGGTGGCCTGGCTACATGAACCAAACCCATCGGTGACCCTGCAGCGTCACCTCCCTTCTTCAGGAGAGCCAGGGATGGACGTTATCACCCTTTTCATTTGTGCATGAATTTTTCATCTTTGCTTTATGCAGATTTTATGAGTGAAGATGTCTTGAGCCTCCTTGCAGAGAACGGTTATCCCGGTCTATCCTACACAGGTAGAATAAATCCCACATTTCATGTGCTGCCCTTCTGACCAGAATCCTTTCCTGCTGGCAGAATCCTTCCAGTCCAGAAGATGTGTCTTCAGGTGAGTCTATTTTCTTGTCAAATATGATGATGCTGAAACATGAGGTGAAGGCATCGAATGGGTCTAGCCTTCGGTTACATGGTCAGTGTGTCAGGTGAGCTGAGCACGAAGCTGTTTTGAAGGTTTGATACATAATGTGAATTCCCTTGGGAACAACTGGATGTGTGTGCAGTGGCATTCCGAGCTTGTGGGTAGAGCGCACCCTTTCCAGGGTTTCCTCCTAAGGGGGTCACTTCAGCCTTCCCTAATCCCTACTCTTCTCTGGAGCTAAGGGCATACTTTTAGTTCAGAATATGTTTAAACGCATCTTTAAGCATATCCCTTGGGTCAGGGCCTTGAAGGTTAGTGCTTTTAAAGGGGGAAAAATGCTGATTCTTGTTCTAAAACTAGGATAGGTTGGATATCCAAGTGTTGTGCAGTTTGATACCACAAAGTTATGTACTGGTAACTGCTCTGTGAGCAGTGGAAAGCCCAAATGCTCTGTTTGACAAGGTTTAGATCATAACTTTATCCAGGTAATTTGTCCAAAGCGAAAGGTTTAAAGTCTGGAGAAGCCCTGTTATTTAATGAAATGCTTCCCTTCTGTATTTCTGCCTAAAGTGTGCATTTAAAATTAAAATAAAAAGAACCTTGTTCTTCTTCTGGTGCTCTAAATGGTTTTCAGAGCTTCTGTCTTTGAAGTATGGTCACACTGGGGGATTAATTAAAACACAATTAATCGATCTGTTTGAGTGCTTCGAACAGACTTCATGTGGGACTAAAATAAGGTTGGATGAGAGCAGCTGATTTTGAGGGAAAAGGGGAAATTTGGGCAAATGAAAATAAACAAAAACTAATATTGTGCATTAAGTTCCTATTTCATGTGCTTAGATGTTTATAATTATTGGCTGTGGGCTTTTGGTGAAGTTTTTGTGGTGTGTTCAGCTGCAGGCTGCTCCCAGGGAAACTTCCAGCTTCCCTGCTCATCTGGGCTGCGTGGCTGCTGGCCTGCAAAACTCACATTTCATCCCCCAGAGCTGTTTGCTGAGTGGAGAATTGGTCTCCAGATGTTCTGAGGAAGTCTCAGAGCTCTCTCCTTGCTTTTCCTTGTGCACATTTGTTTTCATATGTAAGTCATACTGCAACCTGAGCGCCTGGGAGTGACCCTGTGACAAGCAGCCACGCTCAGGCACCCAAAATTAATAGGTACTTTCCCTGGCCAAATAGCTAGGCATTCATCCTGGCAACAAGTAAATACAAATGAAAGCATTTGTTTATTTTATTATGGTGTTTGTTTATGAAGTTTTCTGTTAATGTTTAACATCTCAGCCCTACCTACAGCTTCATATGGATTTACACATGAAAATGAAATGCAACCCAGGAAAAAAACAATGATTATCAGAAAGAAAAAGGATTGCTTTCAAAAGTCCACCCAGCTCTACCTTTGTACAGCAGAAAAAAAATGATTCAAACCCACCTTGTCACCTACAAGCTGATTTTTACTCCGTGGAACCTTTGGCAGCCCAAGCAAGAAGATGCACTGACATCAACTCTCTTGTGTTGAGTTTTTTTCATGTTCCTAAGGAGAAGTAAGAGCCTGGACCACTGAGCCCCATCGCCAAGAGCCTGCACACCTCACAGCAGACAGCGGCTGGTGCCTGAAGCATCATCCTCACTGTCTGAAGAGGGGACAAGGAGACTCTCGCTGCTGATAAACTGTTCTTTTCAAACCTCTCTACTACAGCTGCAGTCCAGAAACAGCCTTGAAGTGCTCGTAAACTCCAGCGCCATAACTCAGCCGAAACACGCAGCGATGCTGCCAGCGAGCCAGGGTTGCTCCTTCACATGCTTTTAATTCACTCACAATGGAAAAGGGATTTTAAAAAAGAAAAAGAGAAACATTTTCTCTAACTGAAAACTTTCTCCCAAGGTCCAATTCATGGCTTGAAAACGTAGTGCCTCCAGACCAGAGCTCGCACACATGGACCTGCTGGGTTTGAGCTGGGAATGGACCAAGCTTCCATACTGACTCTTACCTACTGTGCTGCCTTCTGTTTGACTTCAGCACATCCTGGCCAGGTTTGGAAGATCACTGGAAGCAGAGGAACACACCTGACACTGAGCAGTGTTAAAGGTAATACCATGTTAAAGGGAAAAGATGCGGTTCAGCACCCAGGGGAGCTGGCCAGGGAAGGGAGATCCCAGATCCAGGGACTGAGTCACTTCTGAAGGGGTTGGAATCGAACAGCAAACGTGAGTCAAGTGTTTCCAGTTTTTCTTCTTCAGTGACAGATGTATTTGTGTGTGTTCAATGTTGGGCTTTAAGGAAAAGTTGCAGAATCCCTTCTAGTTTTTGCAGGAGTCAGCTTTTGAAGCAAAAATAGACCCAGTACTTCTGTGGCATTTTGTCAACATCATTTGTTCCTCTGCAAAGCCCAAATGCTAATGGAGGGTCTGTCCCCAGTGCTAAACTGCTGACGTTATTTTCTTAGGGGTGTAAATGGCTGAGAGAACCTGTCTCCTCCTCTTAGGGCAATGTAAGGAGAAGTTGAGTTGAGCTGAGCTGACATTTCACACCTACTCCCAGCTCTTGCCTTGCCCAGTATTTTTTCTCTGTCTCCCTTAGAGGAAGGGAAAGGCAGAGTGTGTGCTGGTTGGGTCTTGCTGCTGTTGAGCTCAAGCCAGTTCAGACTGGTTCCATCAGAACCAGATACCAAGCAGGTAAAATTAATTTTCTTCTTTATCATGTAGAATGTCATGCAGGGTTGGAGATGTGATATCACATCTCTAGTGCTGCAGACATGGGAGCATGACCCAGACAGAAATTTCAGCATCCCCTGGGAGCAGCCCTGTGCTGGAGGGATGTCTGTGCTCAGCTCCATACGTGTGGTGTTTTGGCTGTGCCTGGACACGCCGGCTTCCATCTGCTTGGGTGGCAAGCTGCCTGTTCAGCATAAATTGTCCATAATTTTAGCCCTGGCACACATTGTTCATGGTTTTTACCCCAAATATGGGGATTTCTAAAGGCTGGGAGGGCACCCTAGTGTGCCTGCATCCCTTGTCCCATGCAGGGTTGGAGCTGGGGTGAGGTACAGCCAAAATATGAGGATGGAGAGAGCAAATCTGGTGAGGGGCTTGTAATAGTTCACAGGGGTTTGCTCCACAGAGAGACACATTTCCCATGCTGGCTTTGCCACAGTCTTTCTGTGGTAGCAGTGAGGCAAATAAGCAACACTTCCTATTTCTAAATTGAGGAAACAAGGTCTGAAAATCCTGGAAATGCTACATTCACTCCAAAAATCCAGGGCACCATTTCTATACTTTTCTGGTGATCATGGTGCTTGAAGATACAATCATTTCAGAGGTCCAAATTGCTGGGGAGCAGGTTAAGGGGTTTCCTGCTGCCTGCTGAGCTGTTGGGAGCAGCAGATGTTGGGTAATTCTGGAAATGCAGTTCTAGATTGGAGTTTATAATTCTTCATTTATTTGCACATTTCTGAGAAAGGCAATAAATGTGATTCCTAATGATCTAAGTCATTATAAAGAGGGGAAAAAAAAAGAATGCTCTGAAAAAAAAATCTGGTGCCTCAAGACTGTATCTTCTTAATTGTAAATATAACTTCTCTGATGACAGTGGGATACTGTACGGTAATTACAGTGGCCCAGGAGAATGTATTACTGTGAAGTTCCAAGCTATAACCCAGCTCCAGCCTTTTTTAGTACCATGGAAAACCTTATACTTCATTCAAGACTCGAAAAGCACAATATACCCCAAGGTAGTTTAATTTCATATCTCAGAAAACAGGAATCTTTTTTTTTTCTTTCCTGTGTATGCAAATTACATTTTTATTACAGCAGAGAAAAAAAAAAAAGTGGGTTTTTTCCTCTTTTGTTTTCCTTTTTCTTTTAGCTCATTGGAAGAACAGCGGGTGTAATTGGACAATTGATGTAAATGCATATGCAATTGGAGTAACTGCACATGCAAGCAAGTGATTATTCCCAGATATAAAACTTCTGTGAGCAGCTGCAATGTGTTTCTATGATGCTTAGGCACATAATTGTATGTGTATTTTGCACCTCTTTTTTTTTTTAATGTAGCATCCTACCTACTTATTTATTTTGTAACCTAAATATGAAATATTTAGCTACCTAAATATGAAATATTCCCTACACAACAAGCAATAAAAGTAATCGGTTCCCCATGATACTCGGGGCTGTGATTACATTATTTCTAAACCCTGGTGCATTTTACTTTATGGGGAGTGAAATAAACACTTACTAAAGATAAAACCTCATTTAAGCCCCAGTTGCTCTGCAGCAATCGACAGCGCACAGGCTGGTTCGCCAGCTCCCGCGGCCGTGGGAGGGAACACGACAAGCAGTTGTTTACTACCAGTTTCCTTTAAGCCCATTGTTGCTAATGATAAAATTTTAAGTGTAATAACTTTTTCTTTTACCCTTTATCTTTTCAGTTCTCTTGGCAACAAGAGGTATGGTCCCTGGCCAGGCAAAACTCCTCGTTGATGTCTATGAGGCAACATACGCCACGGTATTTCCCAGCCAAAATATTTTGGAGTTCTGTGTTCAAGCTGCTGGAATTCAGGATGGAGCTGTGCAGGCTGTATCTTTTGGTTAAATAATAGCTCTTTTACCTGTTTTCTCCTCTTTTTTTCTGCCTGGCTGGCTGCAGTGGAGGGCATTAGCAGCGTGTTTCAGTGGTGTCGGGTTTGCGAGGGAACAGGCAGAGCCAGAGCGAGTAAAAAGAGGCCAAGTACATTTAATTTATGACTTTTATTGACTTCTGCTATTCTAGAGTAGGAGTCCTCACAAGCTCCACATCAGCTAATAAAGGAGACTCTTTGAATTTATGAGGCAAATAAAATCTTGGATCAGAATGTCATTGTTAGTAAAATCCAGTGGCACCAGTGGAATCAAACCAAGGTGCTGGGCTCGGAGCTCCGCAGCCACAGCCCTGCCCGGTGCTCAGAAGGGCAGGGCAGGATGCTCACACACTGAGTGAGAGCTCTCCTGCTTCCAGCAGAAGCATGCAGGTCTGTGGGAAGGGATGCCAGGGAGGCAGAAAGGGTGAAGGTGGGGGGAAAGGAAGCCTTATGAACACAGATCACCTGGCCAAATTTTTGCGATTTCTTGATATATATCATTTGATTATGCCTCACCTGTAATAAGAAATTAGCATCTCTGGGCTCAGTTGTAATTAATTTGCTCTGATTTTTTTTTCCCCCTCTTTGGCTATGTCAGTTTACCTATTTTATGGGCATCACTTGGACTTATTCCACCTTCAAATCCTGTCTTGTCATTCTAGATGATCGTGGGGTCCCTTTCCACCCTGGGGGCTAAATCTGGCAGGTCATACAATGGTGGCAGCCCTAGGGATTCTGCTCAAGTTTCCATTAGTAATGCTGGAAGTATTTAAAAAATAAATTACACCTTCCCCCACCCCCCTTCCCCTTCCCAAAGCCTGAAAACACCAATTTCCTTGTATATGAAGAAGCAGGTGGGTGTAGAAGTCAAGCCCTTCAAAAAGGCTGATTAGGATAAAAGAATTTAAAGCACCCCCCAGGCCAGGGGAAGACTAACCTAAAATCTATAGGGCAGATTCCTGGCAGTAAAGATCGATCCAGACCCACTGAAGTGTGCAGGACATGCTTGTGTCTATATAAGCTAAACAGCTGCTCCAATATGTATTTAAAATATTTAAGCTATGGGGATTTCTAGTAAGATCAAAAATATCTTATCTCCTACAGCCTTCTGGGCAAAAATAATGCTTTCCATTCATATATTTACAGCAGGAGAAATTTGTCTTTCAGACTAAGCTCTCGTTTTGATTCTGGTGCTCACTCTGTATTCAGAGTAGCTCTGTGATTGATCCAGGGAAGATGTGAGCCTACTTTTTTCTTTTTCTTGTTTTTTGTCTTACCTGTGAAGCCAATTCCTATAGCTCTACGTGTTCCTGGTTCAAACTCCATCTTCCTAATCATTATCTGAAAATTGTAGTGACTCTTTTGGGACAACAGTAAAGAGGAGGAAATTTGATTCTCAATGGCTGCGCTTCCTCATAAATTCCTCTCTATATAGGGTGGTATCTGCACTGAAAAACTTCATGGATTCTTGCTTTGAAAATGTATTAGAGCCTAGACACTGCCAGAGATGGGATTATTTGGACTGTTGGCTTGATGCAGTCTGGTTACAGAGCAACCCTCTGCAAAGAGCAAAGATGCACAGAGCCCCAGGCACTGATGCTTGCCCTGCACAGGCACAGAGACGTATCCTCTGAAGGGCAAAGAAGCCTCAAAATTACCTGTTTCAGGTGGAGGTCTCTAGTTTTGGGCTTCAGCAATGGCTTGGTAGCTATCTGGACAAAGGAAGAGTTGTGGCACTTCCACATCCCATCTGGATGTGCCAAGCCAGTTTCTGCTGGAGCTCAGAAACAGCACAGTGCCCCTGTCACGGTGCGTGCATGAGCCCTTTATGGTCATAGTAACACTACCAGGCACAGCATCCAGCCCTAGAATCATTGCAGCCTCATTGACTCCTCTTGTCTTCAGCCAGCGTGGGTGGAACACCAGGTGCTCAGGAGGCCACAGCTCCAGCTGGAGAGCGGCATCGCTGCCCAGTGCAGAGTGAGTCCAGGCATGTGCTGCCCACCTCCCTCCTCCCCAGCTCATCTAGTGCCCGTGGCAGAGATTTCACATCTAGCCTGTATTGCCTTTCCTGCCTTTCAAGTCCATGTTGAATGCAGCAGCTCCTGTCTCTGAGCTGTGTGAACAGCAAGAGAAATGCTTGGGGGAGTGAGGATTTCTTAATGGAAGTGGAGTCAACAGAGTTGCATGTTCTGGAGTGAGTCTGGACTGTTTGTATCCCCGTGCCAGGCAAAGGGAATGTGGGCATTAGAAGGTGAATGGGGAGAGCAGTCAGAACATTGCCTTGATACTCCACGCATGGCACCTGTCTGTCTTTGTCCTTTGAAAATGTGCCCACAACAGGGATGAAGTTTAGGAATAGTATTATCTGAACGTTCAAGCTCTGTGTGCAGGTGCTACAGTGTTTTGTTGGACAAGCACTTGGATTAGATTGGAACCTGATCTTTAGATGACATTTGTAACTCAATAGGAAGGGCTTCAGGCTTGACTGGTTCCACTGAGAGGTGAAGAATTACCTTTATGTATGAAATTCATGTGCAATTTTAGGGTTAGATTTCCACCTGATGTAATCCACTGTGATTGTGGGATTATACAAAAAGCTGCTCTTTATGTGTATATATATTTATACCTTATTTATATGTATTTATATTTATTCATGTGTATATATATTTATACTTTATGTTACAATAGTGTCAGATCTTGTGGAGCGATTCTAGTGCAAAGAAAGGCTTCACACTTCCCTCATTTCACCTAATCTCATTTAGTTCTTCAGTTTAATTCTTAATTCCAATAGAAATCCCCCCAAAATTCTGTCTTTCCTTGATCTGTATTTGTTCCCCCAGGGCTGCAGAGTAAGAGCTGTCGCTACTCCCCTGCTGCTTGTTCATCCCCTACTCCTGGGCAGGTGACCACAGCCTGTTTGCTGTCCACAGACACGTTGTGATGTTCCCATAACAAGCTGTGGTGTTCTCTCCATTACTGCTACTTCCATCTTCCTGGCTTCTGGAAAATAATCCCACGATGCTTGGTAAGAGTGGCAGAGGTGAGGAAATGGTGCGTGGAGTATTGATCTATTGATCACATGGGGTGGATGGCCACCCATGCAATGCAGCCCTGCAGTTATGTTGCCCTGCAGCATGTCCCACTCCCTACTCAGTTTATAGCTGAATTTCCCTGTGTAACTTCATGGTAAAACACCGTAAGAGATGGTCACAACTTAGGTATGTTGGAAGAGAGCTGCTCCCTGCTCATCTCTGTAGTAACAATGATGTAGTATTTATGCAGCCATGAAGCAGCTTCCCTTTTGTAGCCTGTTGATGGCTTTAACCCAGAGTTTTATGTACTCTAGATGCAACTCTAGGTGTTTCTTACAACTTAGTGTAAAGATGACGATTTGCTGTCTTATTTCCTATTTCTAATGCTGCTTTTGCCAATGTCTGCTTAGTCCCTTGTATGGCATAGAGATAAGATGGTAGCAGTTTGCTGACATCCACCCTGTGAAGTGTCTATCTTAACACCTTGAAGCCAAACTTTTGTATACAGACCTTTGAAAGAGAAATGGGGATAGCTTTCTGCACTTTTTTTTCCCTGAAAAAATAAATTACAAGTGTGTGCAACATTCAGAACTTGGCCCAGGAACTCATGCAAACCTTATTCAAAATGCTCATTGGTTATTCAGTGGAATGCAACTTCTTTCTTATAAAATATTCTATTCCAAATATGCCTTCAGATTTGAGGCAAATAAACCCTGTGGCATGGGAACTGCTCAGTGTTTCCACTCCCTGTGTTTTCAGTCTTCTGGTAACTGCTGGAGTCAGGATGTGAATGAGAATATACAACAAGATCTTTTTCATGGTTTTTGCATTTGGGAAAAGTCCATGTCACGTTTCTGCTCTGGTCTGGGCTTGTCTTAATCAGATTCTTTCTCCATTTGGAAGGAAGTGATCTGCATCACTAGTCAGAACAACACTGATGTCTGTGTGCAGCTTTAAGCTGAGTGTTCTTACTCCTTGTGTTCAAGATGTTGGGGAACATTACGGTGAGGATACCCATAAAAGAATTCAAGCTAACTGCAGCATCACTGCTAAAAAATGCATGAGAGAAAAAAGATCTTCACTATGGAAAGATGTAGAGGAGCATCATGGATGTTTAGGCTTCAAGGTGGCAAGATGAGACAATGTAAGTCAGTGACAACAATCCTTTCCAGTGTGTAGAAGGACAGTTGGTAGTTGTAGCCACAGAGGAGCAGAACTTAAATGATGCCATCCAAAATGCACAGAGCTGTTGATATTATAAATGGATAAACTACACATTTAACAGGAAGGGCAGATTTTAAGAGAGGAAAGGTAGTTACAGCCCGGAGCCCTTCCTGGGATGGAGCTAGTTCTGCATGGCACCACAGCTCCGTGGCTGACCTGGGGCACTGTCTCCTTTCAGAGACTGAGCTGATGCTACAGGAAGATCTATTTGCAAAACCCCAAACTGAGCCTTGTATTAAAACAAATCCCCCATATGGTGGCAGCCTTCTGAAAGAGATGGGGAGATACACCTTCCCTTTAATGTTTGTTTAATGCAGTCAGGAGGAGGAACCGTGTATCACGTGGATGGAATGGCTCCTCTTACTTTGATGGGGAAAATGGTCCTCTGTCACACACCTTCACAAGAACCTGGAAGAAAGTGATGTTTCCTAACACAGGGTTATTGCAGTGCTAGACCTTATTTAGATAGAGGTCTATTTTCAGTCATTTCCTTGCTTCCCAAGTGCTTAAAATAGTCATCCACTTAGACTAATTAATGCAGGTCTTACTTCAATGATCAGTGTTGTTGTTAATGCCTCAGTGTAGGCTGCACAGGGACTGTGGGAAGACATCATTCCTCTTCTCTGAGACGATTCTGCTTCTATTCAGCAGACTCTAAATTTAGTGTTCAGAAGATTCCTCCTTGTTCCCAGCAGCTTTTCAATGAGAGCCGAGTCGGCAGCTCCTCTCCTTCCTGGTGGCACTGGAAGGGGAGCTGTGGGCAGGGTAAGTGAGCTGGTACCCTGAGAGGAGCAGGGAAAAACTATTTGACAAAAGATTTAAGTTCTGTAAATTAGGACCATGAACTGCAAAGCATGCCAGGAAAACTGGGACTCATTCCTTTAACTGCCTGTCAGACTTCGCTCATTCCTACTTAAAGTGTCTGATTGAGGAAGAAAAGCTGTTTTCTGGGGAAGCTCTGGCATCACCATATGTTTTGGCTGTTTCTAGGTGGCCAGTTAAGAAACACTGTTGGGATCAGGAGGTTTCAGTGTTCTTTGAGGTGGCTTAGCACAAGGAAGACTTTTTTTCTTTCACCCTTGTTTGATGGGTGATACCCACCAGACTCAGAGACACAGAATGGTGGTTCTGCTCTATCAAAGCCTCTTCCCTTCCCAAATCTCTGTGACGACCACAAGGAAAAGGGTCAAGTCAGTAAGAGTCAGTAAGCTGGTGCTGAAATTAAGATCACAGAACCCCAGACTGGTGTGGGTGGGAAGGGACTTCACAGCACCCACTGCCCCTCTGCCAAGGGCAGGGACACACTCCCCCCAGCCCAGGGTGCCCCAAGCCCCATCCAACCCAGCCTTGAACCCTGCCAGGGATCCAGGGGCAGCTCCAGAGCAGATGGGCTCCAGCCCTCGCATCATCTCCAGGGCTTCATGGGACTGGCTCCCACAGCTCCATGTCCTCCTTGTCCTGGGAACCCCGAGCTGGAGGCAGCACTGCTGGGGGGTCTGTGTCCCAGAGCAGAGGGGCAGGATCCCCCTTTCCCAGCCCTGCCAGTCCCACTGCTGGGGATGCAGCCCAGGATGTGGGCAGCTTTTGGGTCTCCCAGCACACATTGGTGGGTCAGATTGAGCTTCTCATCCCCCATCACCCCCAAGTCCTCTTTCTCCAGGTTGGAAGGCAGGACACTCAACACGCCATTAGGCAGACACCACTTGCCTTCATGATGTCACAGGGAAGAGCAGCCTTCCAATTTTGTGGCATCCAAACAAAGAAGATTCTTCAAAGCAGATTCCAAAGTGTAGTGGTTTGACAGTCTTTTGTCTGTCTTATTGTTCAGTGTAGGACCACTGTACTGCCCTGATATTGCAGAAACAGGTCATTTCTTGTCCCCCAGTAATAATAAAAAAGAGGAGAGACAGAAATGTAGCCAGCAATAAATATATTTTGAGAAGCACTGATGGTATCTGCAGGATCAGCTCCTGTTTTCAAGCCCTCTCATCTCGTGGTTTAACTACCAGCCCTGCACCCTGTGTTCTGCAGGAGGTAGGAGCTGTTTTCCCAACAGCTGTTGGGGGGGCGAAGGGTCATTTCCCACCCAACTAATATTTTCAGTCTTCAGGCCCCTCAGCCCCTCTTTCTGCTGAGCAAGAGGTACCTCTGTGTCCATGCCAAGGGGGCACGTCTCCTGCACCGTGCTCACGCAAACGCAATGGCTTTATTCTGACTAATGGCTCTGTGAGTTACAGCCTGCTTATTGTTTTAGAAATAAAGATATTAGTATGCAAATGACTCTGGAAGGTGTTTCTTCTCATTAGAGGAAGGAGATCATTTGATAAAGGATGTGGTGTGCTTCATCTGTGAAAAAAGGCTCCGTGAATTTGTCTTGTCTCACCAGCACTCCGACAAGACCGATCGGGTAATGCAGCGAAGGAAGCGCAGGAGACAAATGGTTTATGACACTCAGGTTACCTTTGCTGTGCAAGGTGGGCGTGAAATTTTTTATGGTGAGACAAAAAAGATGATGGGCAATTAACTACAAACTCATGCAGCAGGTTTATCATATGCTCGGCTCATCCATCTGTGTCTCAGTCTCCTGCGCTCATGAGTTTCATCAAGAAAACCATTTTCAAACCAGCAGACCAAAACAGATCGTTTTCAGCTCCAAGCTCCATTGAGGCTTTGCAGTACTTTTACCTTATGTTTACAATTTATGGATGCAACATATGCACACAGCAGAAACAAGGAGTCTGGGTGGTTTCCCCCCCCCTTGCAGGGTCCCTGTTTTCAAAACTTTCTCACTCCGGGACCACTTCTGCTAATGATGTCTGCATGTGAATAGCTTCATTCAGGTTAATTCTCTTAAATCCTTCGGGGTGAAGGGGGTAAACGTGGTATGTAACTGCATTTAAATTCCAGCCTCTGTCCTGTGCTGATGCTGGTAGGGTAAGGATAGGTTCTGGGAATTAGGAGAGGAGGGATGGGCTGGCAGTTAACGCTCTGTTTGTGCTCAGTTTCTGCTCCTGCTGCAGGCTGTCTGGGTGTCCTTGGGTGAATCGCTTGGTCCTGTTGCAGCTTCAGGTTCACCTGTAAAGTTGGAATATCTGTAGTTATTTATCTGAAGTTATTTTTCTGATCTGTTCTTGCCAGAACAGTTAATATTTAACTATTGCCTTTCACAACATTATGCTGATGAATATCTGAAGACATTTAAGTACTAATCTTATCTAAATAGTATTTTCCTTAACTAATTACTTTGATGTAGTCTTGCCAGATTGGGTAAAAGAAAAGAAATAGATTTTTCAGAATCGAAGGTAATTATTTTTATCCAATGAATCTGTGAGTCCCTCTTCTCTTTTCAATCTCTAAATCTCACTGCTTCACGAAATGCATACGCTCCTTCCCAAGGGATCAGGCTGGGGAGGGGATCAATAAAGTCAGTGCCACGGGGCTCATCAGTTAAACTGTCACAAAGCCCTGAGATGATGTCTCTTTTTTTCCTTCTGAATATAGGGGAGGGTGCTAAACTGAGGTCTTGAAGGTTCAGCATGAATTGGCAGAAGTGTGGCAGTGCTGGCCTCAGGTCTGCCATGGGACTTGCTGGTGCTCAGCATTGGTGAGGCTGCACCTCGAGTGCTGGGTCCAGTTCTGGGCTCCTCACCATCAGAAGGACATTGAGGCCCTGGAGCGAGCCCAGAGAAGGGCAACCAGGCTGGGGAAGGGGATGGAGGGCAAATCCTCTGAGGAGCAGCTGAGGGTGTTCAGCCTGGAGAAGAGGAGGCTGAGGGGAGACCTTCTCCCCACCTCCCCTGCCCTGCCAGGAGGGTGCAGAGAGGTGGGCGAGGGTCTCTTCAGCCAGGGGACAGGAGATGGGACAAGGGGAAATGGCCAGAAGCTTCACCAGGGCAGGGGCAGAGCAGATCTTAGAAAAAAATTTTTTACTGAAAGAGTTGTCAGAGCCTGGCACAGGCTGCCCAGGGAGTCACCTTCCCTGGAGGTGTTTAAAAAAAGGGTAGATGAGGTACTTGGGGATATGGTTCAGCTTAGGATGGGAACGGTTGGACTTGATGGTTTTAAAGGTCTTTTCCAACCTGGTGATTCTGTGCTGGTGGATGATGGGACGACCTCACTATGAGAAGGATGTCCTTCCATCTCTCCTTTTCCATGCCATTCCCTTGCTTGCTGAGGGGAAGATGAATACTGCTTGAAGGAAGCAGAGTCACAATTTTCCAATAATTTGTCAAATACAGGTGAATAATTCGATTGCTTTAGAATAACAGGCAGTGTTGCTGTAATGCTGTGCAGCTCTGTCGGGCTCAAGAGATGAGCCAAACACTTCCTTTTCAAATCATCCTCTCACCACTCTGCCAAAGAAAGTGAACTGCTGAAGAAAGATATAGGCTGCATGGGCCTTCCTGACACTCGATAAATCGGAGTTTTGTCAGACCAAAGAGATGCCATAAAGAGAGCAGATTAAAAGAGATTAGTCCTGCCAAGTGGCCTGAAGAAAGAATTTACAGCTCCCCTCCACCCACCCCGCAGAGCCGGAGGATGCACAGGCTCCAGAGGTCAGTGAAAATCCTTCTGCTCCTTTCTCAAGGCTTTACATCACAAAATCTACTGTGAAGTTGAGGGGGGGGAGGAAGAAAGGATCCAGGGAGGCTTGTTTTTATTTCTCCATCTATGTGTGACGTTTGCAGGAGGCACGCTTTTGATTCCTGCCTCAAAACGTTTCCTTTCCTCTGGTTGGCAGTTGTTTTTGCAATCAAAGTTGTATAATTGAATCAAAGGCATAATAGTAACAAATTTGTAATAGTCAGTCAGGAACAATGCTGCTACTGTCTGGCAGTGCACATGCTAGAATTCATACCAGTGGGTCTTCAAAAAGACCAAAAGTCCTGGTGACTGATTCCTCAAAGCACACATGGGATGCCCAGGGGACTGAGGGGTGGGATGTGAGGGGAGAGGATGTGGATTGCTGGCTGTAAGCAAGCACCAGAGGTTAGATGTCAGTCATGAGCTTAGTTTAAAGCATCCAAAACACAGAGTTGTGATTGGCTGTTGTAGCAGCTTTGAGTATTTGGATACCTTAAAAAAAAAAGAAAGAAGAAGAAAAAAAAGGACTTGGAAAATCCAAATTCACTTTCAGACAGGTCTGAAAGTAAATGGGGTACATTGAGGGTACAGTGATGGGTACAGGCACCATCACTGGATTTATGCTGGCTCATAAAAACCTCATAAGCCTGGTCTTCATGGCTCAATGCTTCCCCTGACTTCAAACAGGAGCGTAGCCTGAGAAGTCCGTGCGAGCAGGCAGACAGCCCCTGGCAGAGGAAGAGCTGCCTGGGAAAGCAGGATGAAACAGGGTCACGTATCCTGAAGCAGTGAAGGAAAGGGGGAGCCAAGGGGGAGCCAAGGGGATCACCAACCCACTGTCAGGAAAATGCATAGACGTAAAAAGCTGAGTTGCTTTAACCCCTCAGCTCAGAGCAAAGAGCTTTAAAGTGCAGAGCCCTTTCCCAGCCCGTGGAGACAGAAGTGTGTCTGCTCCCTACGCTGCCCCACAGAAAGACCAAAAAACATTGTCATGTAAGGGCCAAATTTTAAGCACACCTCACGTTACACACCCCCCCGAGACGTACGTCTGTGTGTGTCAATGACTTGGTATTTCACCTTAATTTTGCATAGGTAAAATTCCCTCCACCCCGTTTTTTTCTCCCTAGTTTTCAACAGCAGGTTTCTAATTTCCAATATGAATGCAGATACTTTATAAGTCTTTATAATGAGATACTGCAAACACGTCAGAGTAACGAGTTCGCTGCACAGTCTGGAAGATGCCTCTGTGATTCTGTTATTTCCATCACAAGAAGCTATGGGGAGAAAACCTGGTGTAAAGTGACAGCATGCCCATGTGGTAGACTGTCTTTTTTTCCCCATTTCCCTCAAATATTTTCCTTGAAAAATCCTTTTTCTGTTATTTTACAAAGGGGGATACAAGGCAGGGAAGTTTAAATGCTTCGAGTTAATCATATAAATTCAGAACCTAAATAGAAATATTGGTGTGTAACTTACCATTTTAAAAAAGGCACAGCCTATTTCTAAAGCTGCTTTGAAATAGTTTTGGGATAAAATAGGAAAGATGAAAGGAAGACTGGCCTATCAAGTCTCAAGTTTCAAGGCCAGGTTGGATGGGGCCCTGGGCAACCTTGTGTAGCTCCAGGCCTGGAGGTTGGTGTCCCTGCCTGTGGCAGGGGGTTGGAGCTCTATGATCCTTGGGGTCCCTTCCCACCCAGCTCAGTCTGTGATTCTGTGATTCTATTGATGAAAAATACTTGACAACATGACTTTCCCTATGACTTTATTTGCCTGCAGAGGAATGATTCTAGAGAGATCTAGTCTAGAAGCCCGTATTTTACTTGGTAGGAAGGGATGGGCTGGAGTATTCTAGCCCCATTTGATTCGCTGAAATGCAAAAGTAGGGGGAGGAGAGCTGTAATGGTAAGATATATGATGTGTTTGTTTTTACATACATCATGCATGCTTCTCAGAGCTTTCAAATGGGCTGCTAAAATCCATCGCAATGATAAAGTCAGTGCTTTTTCCTTCATAAACAATAATATGTGCAAAACCACTGGGACAAAATAAGATATAAAAGGCTAATTCCCCTCTGTGATAGTCTGTCTGCAAACATAAACCCTGGCATTTAGACTGCAAAGCCAGTGGTGCAGGGGTTATACTTTATCTGTACAGCACGTGGCACCTGATAACTGGAAACCAACACGTGTGACACTGAGTGTCGCTGCCACAAAACTGGTAACATTGATTTTCACCATGAGGAAAGGAAGTGGCCACAAGCCCACTAACACCAGTACTGAGGAACTGGGCCTGGTGTCACAGGAGCTCTTTGAAAGGGTTCGCTGAAGCTGCCTTGCTCTACTTCAAAGCATCGTTCTTCGTTTAATATTCAAAACAGGTAGTCGTCCCATTCTCAAGCGATCAGGTGGATATCTTCTAAAGTTATTAATTGCTGGGTAATTGCCATGCAGGTTACTATCCTGTATAATAAAATTCCTGGAAGTTTTAGTTGCCATAATAAGCTAATGAATTTTTGTAAGTGGCCGTGTTCAGCCTGCGCAGCCCTGGGCTGGGGGCACAGCTCACGCCTGCTGTGCACATCCCAGAGAGGTGCTCATCAATCTTTTAAAAGCCCGAGCTGGCAGCAGTTCAGTGAGAGCACTGAATCCAATGAGAATCCTGAAACGAGCTTTCGGGAAGCTTAATTACAGTAACTGCTGATACAGAGTGTTAAGGGGTAAGACCCACACGTAATAATAATAAAATCAGAAGTCTGTAAAACAAACTTTTCCTTTGAAGCAGTTGCCTCTGAACAAGGCTTGTCCATCAGATTTCTGTTAGAGTTTCAAACCGTTCTGCTGTGAGTGGCACTTTATCTCTTCCTGGCTGGGGAAAATGTTTCACTGACAGCCCAAGTTCTTTGTGGGGTTTTGTTGTGCAGAAGCTATATACCTGCTGCAAAACAAACTCTGGGATGGACTGGGTCTCCAGGATTGCTTTCAACAGATGAGTGACTGAGCAGCTCTCCCCCAGCCTGTTTGAGATGCCATCAGTTACACCAGTCAAACTGGTCACACCAGTCTGCTTGGACTGTTTACATGCCTATAGCACATGTACCAGCTCAGGGGGCACACTTAATGATGCTCAGGGTGTAGATTCCTGTTCTATCCCTGAGGCAAATCATCCTACAGTAGCTGATATTCCTGCCTTGCTGTAGGAATTCTCTGTCATTTTGGTCTGACATCTAATTGTGGCTGTAACAACTCACTCCTGCTGCAGCCGACAGCGACAGCGTGGCCAAACAGACACGGCAAACAGTGCCTGAAGCTGGTAGAGATGTATGGTGATGGTACCATCCGGTACCATCCACACCCCTTCACCTGCTGGTCATCAGCTTCTCCATTTGGTGACTCCAGCTCTGAAAACACATGGCTGAATAGCAGTGCTGGGTTAGGAACAACTCAGAAAACGAAATAATAATTTTTAAAAAAGCCTGTTCTGTGATGTGGCGAAACCCTCAGTTGCCAAACTCCTCCTGACAGCGGGTCCTGCACCCCATGGAGACTCTGAGCAGCTTCTGGCTGAAGGACACCCTGCTCCGTGCTGCAAGCTGTGCCAGAGTGCCCAGCTCAGCACTGGTAACGTGGAGCTATTCCTCTGGTGAGGGAGCATGGGCTGTGTGGAGGAGCTGTGGGCTGCTGGGTGGAGGACTAGAAAAGAGAGAGCAGACGTATTAAAGCCAATTCTGGTGGGTTTTCACATCTGAGCTGTGCTTTTGTACGTACTTGGATGTTTTAGAAGCCTAAATTAGTATTCGAAGAAGTGTTGGTGGTTTGGGGGCCAGATTTTACTCTTATTTGCCTTTGTGCAAAGCAGGAATGTATAAGTAGAAATTGGCACTACATGTAGGACAGATTTTTGCTTGTTTAAACTGAGTTTCTAGAATTGCTTTGCTCTTCTCCAGGCTGTGTGAGCTTCCAAATTGGTGCTTCATTCGGGGGAGTAATGCATCCTCTGGGCACTGCACTTTGAAGAGCATCATCAGCTCAGCTCTCTGCTATTTCCATGGTGAAATCACGACTCTGCTCTGGAGTCCTGTCCTGCATCACCCTCATCGACCCGGTGTTTATACCAGCTACCCTCATTTGTGGGAATTCGGAGAGATTCAAGGTCTTTGTGTGTGTCCTGCCAGCTTGTGAAGCGAGTGCTGACCACACAGCCCCATCCCTTTGATGAACGGATGCGTGGCAGCTTGTAGCACTGGCAGCCAGATGGACACACTGCAGTTCCTATGCTGATATTCTGGTGTGGGGATGTTTTCTCATCCGGTATTTGGTCTTGGAAGCCACAGAGAGCCTTCACAGGCAGAGCTAAATTGCTCAAGTAGAAAGGTGCTGGTTTACAGCATATAAAAAATCAGAAGTTGCAGGTTGTTGGGGGCTTTTGCAATCTCCATCCTGTCTTTACCTCTTGTATTTTACTGCAGGTGTAAAAGAGATGGAGTGATCTGTAAGCTTTCCCTCCCGAGGGGCTGGCTTTGGGAAGGATGGGTGCGTGCTTGGCTGGCTGCAGGGAGGTCATCACATGCAGGTAGTTGCACCAGTTTTGAATCGTTTCAGTAAATGTTTACTCTGTGAAACACCAGCCCCGTGGACTCCAAGCCTGGGGGAGGTGGAATGAGTCGAGGGAGACCCACAGCTGTGTGGCTCCAAGTGCTGCGAGCAGCGCCGCTGCTCTGCAGGCTGCTCGCAGGGAGCTGCATGGAATGGTTTGCTTCTCAGGTCCTAAGTTAGAAACATCTTTCTTTTTAAAGGTGATTTCTGTTGTTGATAAGAAAGGCATTCATTTTGAAGCTCATTATCATTATTATTTGTCCAAACTGACTCGACAAACACACCTAATGAACCGAAGGCTCAGGAAGCTGGTGCCAGGCCTGAGGGCTTTCTCCTGAAGCTCAGTCCCACACTCAGATGTAAAATGATAAGTTTTCTCTTAGTCTGTAAGTTAGTGTGGACCAACAGTGATTTCCACCCTGTTTGTGTGTAAAGGACAAAGCAAAGCACTGAGCCTGGGCTTCCCTCATCAACCCCCCCATCACTCCTGGGGGAGCTCTCCCCCTTTTGTGTTGCCCATGGGAAGAAGCCTCCTGCTTCTTTTTAAAGTCACATCTGAATTTCAGGCCCATTCAGTGAAAATACTTCAAAATTAACTTTGCAGGGGAAATTTTCCCTTCATGAAATAACCTCCTGGAAGATAATAGTGCTAGACTTGGGTTTGTTTTGGGTTTTTTTTTAAATGAATTTAACAAATGGCAGTAATTCTCCATGCTGTAATCTGTGCTGAATGCTCTTAAATGAACTCCTGCAGCTCCCAGGGGGAGCTGGCTCTGCCTAACACCATTTGCAAATCCAGGGCACAAGGTTCTGGGGTGAATTTTTATTTTGATTTTATTTTTTACCCCCCACTTCTCACTCTTCAGCTTTCAGGAGATGACAGGAATTTGGCCAGCCCACAGTTAGCAGGAGCAGAAGGGTCAGTCATCCTGTTTGATGTGGTGACAAAAAGCCTGGGAAGAGGGACAAAAAGATCAAAAATCGATACTTCAGAAATCTCTGTCTTTCAGGAGAGATTTAAACCCAGCCTCCTCCCTGCCTCTTCCTTCGAGTTTTTGCTGAATAGCTTTGTTTTAAGAGAGCCCATTTTCAAAAAGAGGGATCAGAAGAAGGCTAGGAAGAAATAATAACTATTTTCACAGTTCAGTCATTCTCCAGAGGAGTAATACATGGGAATGCTGGCTTCAAAGGCCAAGGGGGAAGGCAGGAGAAATAAAAAGCATTTTTCCCCTCTATAAAGGCTACTGACTCCTGTTGGCTGAAACATTGTCATATTCTGTTTAAATTTATATATTTCTTTGGCACTTTGGGATTGCAGGCAAAGGTTTAACTGCTTGGCTTGGCCCACAAGGTGCAGAGCTGGGGCTCTGCCTCTAATTTGTGTGATGTTTCATGAGAGGAAATGGAATTTTTTTTGCCCTCTTATGTCAGTCTGTCTTGTATTTGCAGCTTGTTTTTTTCCAGTGGCTGGCCAGCCATGCAAAAGAGAATAATGGAATGGGATGTTGCAGTAGGAATAAATGGTAAGTGATGGCAGGGAAAGGGAACTTTCTGTTATCTCCTTATGAC
This sequence comes from Zapornia atra, assembly GCA_013400835.1. Taxonomy (NCBI): domain Eukaryota; kingdom Metazoa; phylum Chordata; class Aves; order Gruiformes; family Rallidae; genus Zapornia; species Zapornia atra. The sequence continues at coordinate 598,755 of VZTU01011774.1, read as the reverse complement.
CTGAACCAGACCTGAGGATTTTTAAATGAGTGGGTTAAAAAATAATGTCTTGCACCAAAAAAAATAAAAGCAGAAAAATGTGTCAAAGAATAAAATGTAATTGTTGTGCTATAGCTGAGCAGAGAGAAATGTGGCTTTGAGCGTGGAAGGAAAGCCAGGAATTGGTCTCAGGGAAGTTGTAGTCCTGTTGTGGATGTGTTTGCTCCTCAGCTTCCTCTGAAGATGAGGTCAGTAGACCTGCCTGTTGTCAGAATGTAATTACTGCAAATGGAATTGAAGATTAAAAGTGCCCAATGTGCAATATTAGCTACTTGTTCACTCATTTAGCAGGGAGCCTTCACTGTTGCCATGCAGCGTTTGGCATGTCACTTGGTCTGTCCTACCTTAAGTCCACCCTTCCTGAAGGAAGGAGGGAGCAGGGCTGATCACCTTTCAGATGCAACTAGAATTTCATGGTGGAGGATTGTTCAGAAGTGCTAAACATTTTTAGAAGAAAAAAGACCATGTAGGCTGACCTGTGGTGTTCTGAAACAACAGTTTCTCCCCCAGGTGCTTATCCTTATGCCAGTTTTCAGTAGGAAGCAAACATTGCAAGTGACATAGAACTATAGAATGGTTTTGGTTGGAAGGGATTTCAAAGATCATGTAGCTCCAACACCCCTGCCGTGGGCAGGGACACCCTCACTAGCCCAGGGTGCCCAATGCCCCCCCCAGCCTGGCCTTGAACACTTCCAGGGATCGGGCATCCACAACATCTCTCAAGGTCACTGTTTCATGTTCCTTCCCTATAGCTGCCAGGCTGCAAACAATTTCTAGATGGAAAGCTCTTCAAGATCTGGATCCTGACAGAGGGAACATAAGTTTTTCCACTGAGCTACTCCATGCTGCCAAGGAAACCCACCCCTGTTGTCACAGCATTTAATCCTTCCATCAAATCCTAAACGACTGGAAGAGCAGACCCTTATCCTGATCTTCTGGTACAAGCTCTGCTTCTTTAGGATGCCAAGGTATGAGCATTGGCATGGGTGAAAGCCCCGAGGCTCTCTAAGCACTGAGAGAAGCCACTGCATGAACACCACAATGTCCTTTCTCCTTTTATGGGCTGATTAAGTCTGTTCCTTGCACGTGTTCCTGTAAGAGAGTCCTCTGGCTTAGGGTCAGCCTCTTGCAGTGCGGTTGGGATTATGGTGGAAAGTCAGTGGTTTGCTGTAGCATCCTTCCTGGGTCACACAGATACTGCAGATCACTGCCTCCAGCTGCAGACCTTGGCTTTTCCCAGGGAGGTTCAATTGGGAACAGATGACCAAATGGAGGGCAATTTAGTCCTTGCACTGAAGAGCCTCACATGCTGTGAGAGCTCCTGGTGCAACACGCACTTACCTTGCTCTACAAAACCCACCATGCCGCCTTATCCCAAATTGCAAAGGCCTCATCACAGCCCATTACCAGCCTGGCTTCAGCAACTGGTCCTTGGCACTGCATCCCCTGTCCAAGACAGATGCTCAGAAACATGAGTCATGCCTCCCCTGCTCAGTTGTCACCCAGTCTCGGTGGTTTATGTTGTCAGCCATAACCCGAGCGCCTGGGTACTTACAGTGCAGTGTGGAAAGGCAATATACTGGGAGTGAGTCATATTTAAATGTAGTTTGTTCTTGTTATGTAGAACATGCTGGTTCTCTTTCACCAGATGAACTCAGCTCAATGACAAACAGCTGTTGCCGCCACATTTTAATTAAAATGGAAGTCTGGCCTGAAAAGTTCTCCAATTTAATATGCAACAATAACCATACTGAAGTGAAAAACCAGGGGTAAGTTGGGAGGAGAAAGGAGAAATAAATGTTGTCTGTGCTATTGAGAATTTGCCTCTGCATTAATTCTTGGAGACAAACTCAATTTTACGAGCTTCAGAATGATGGCAGGTTACTTTGGAAAGTGTCCAGCCTTAAAAATCCTTTCAAGGTGCTGATACACTGGGAGGACTCTCATAATTATGGTTGTGTTGTCCCCTCTGCACTTGAGCATGGAGCTGTGTTCACATCACCATTCATCATGCTGTAAATTCACCATTATTCTTGTGTTAATTAAAGACTATTTTTAGTTATCTCAAGTTTTTTGCAGTTATGTCTATAATAAAATAGGAGCAAATGAAAATAAAGCCCTTCCTACACTTTAAGCCTTATTTTTGTTTTAAGAAATGGAAATATCTTCTTGGTTTTGACTCTGGTAGCTACGCTGTTGGAGACAGGTTTTGCAAGGCTGCAGTACAGCCAGTCCTTGTAAGCTGTAAATGCCCTGAAGATATTTCACGTGGTCTCTGCTCTGTGTTTTATTCCATGTTTCCATGTCCAGTGTCAGTGTTGCTGCCTAGTTCTCATCCTGCCACACTTTCCAGCTAGGGAAATGCTCTTTAAGCTAATGTTCTTGTTGATGAGGGCTTAGTCCCCCAGTAAAATGCTCTGTCATGTGTTCATACTTCCATAAGAGCAGCTGTAGTAGAGCTGAGTGTTAAGTCCCCCCCCGAGATGCAAAGGGAGGTGGGTTGCCCTGTACCTTGTGTCTTTATTGGGACAAGTAGTCTTTTCTTGCAAGCTCACTCTCATGTGAAGGCAGTTTCTGTAGCAGGAATTCTAAGTATTTATTTGATGTGGCTACAAGAGTTATTTCCATGAACCACTGATGGCCTTATGTAACTCCAAAAAGCACCAGAGCAAACCAGGAGAGGGTTACACCAGGGCAGCAGCAGCAGAGGAGGGTGATGTATTCACAACCGATCCACCAGAATCTGTACTTACACAGAAAGATTTTAGGGAAGATTTCTTGTAATTACCACTTCTGACAGCTACTTTGTTTCCCCCAAAACCTTCCTGCCTCCTCTGCTGCCTGCCTTCACAGGATGAACCCCGACACAGCGGAACGAAGCATCCGCAGCCTGGCCAGAGGTGCAGGTGGATGTACAACTAAAGCAGTGGTGAGTATTTATTTGCTGTGCCCCCATCTCCTCTTCCAGCTCTATGAGCTGAAGGGTCTACAAGAAACGTAGAGGTTTGAGAACCAGCAAAGAGCAGGAGCAGGGGCAAGTCTCCTCTAGAGACTTTGCACCCATGCTGGCTTTGCTTCCTTTGCAAAGGCTTTTGAAGGCTTCATCACTTCATAGAGCATAGATTTTTTGGGCTCTAACTCCATATTCTTGTTGGTGTTTCTCTGACAACTGCTGTGTGGAGAGCTTGTCCTGGCTGAAACTTCCTGCATAATGAGTTTTGCCTGAACAACAAAAGATACTGTTGTAAATGTGCTGGGTAAAATATAAACATGCGGGCTTTTTAAGGGTTTTTTTTGGCCAAAAGAGCTTATCAATAACCTATTGAAGAAGCATTTCCATTGATTTAGTAGGTAAGGAATAATGTTTATGGCAATGTTGATATGTATATGTTGGTTTGAAGCCAGCTCTCTCCTCAATACGTTACAAAAGAGAAGCAGCCCTCATCTGTAGGCACTGGAAATTTCACTTCCCAAAAACCTGTGATTTCCTAAAGTGAGAAATTAGTAATAAGCCCCCATAAATAATAAAAAAACCCCTCTTCTTGAATAATAATAACAGCAGCAACAGTATTAACAGATTTATATCAAAGTGGCCACAGAAATCAGCATGATCCGTGTCCAACACTTCTAAATTCATGGGGTTTTTTTAGGAAGGGCCTTACAACAGGTGTTTTTACACAGGAATAGAAAAATCAAATGACTTTTCAGAAACTCAATTTCCTCCGATTCCTCCGAATTTCCATGTTTTTTGAAGGAAAATGATAATACTCTGTCAGCAACCATGAATCACGCTGCTTTACCTACAGTAGCTGCGTGCTGCATCCCCGCTCACCAGCTGCCCGCCGATAGCCAGCCAAATTGCATGGAGCAGAGTAAACCAGGGCAGGAGAAAGGCAGTGAAATACAAAATGCCTACCCAAATTGCATCTATTTATTCCCCATAATCTCTGCACCGTGATCCAGAAGAGTGATGGTAATCCAGGAATAAATGTGTACCTTTTACACAACATTAATTTACTTTCTTTCCAGCTTGTCAAACAGCTCTGGGATTTATTGTGTTTATTGTATGCCTCACTGGTTTCTTCTCCAGCTAGGGGACTGCATATTTATTTTTACCTTCCACCTTTGAGCACTGAATTTGGCCTAGTGGAGGATAGTTGGTGGTGGGTTTTAGCACTACAAGAGGGCGAATTTTGTGCATTATGTGGAACAAGGGGACACGAGGGGACCAGGGGTGTAAATGCAAGGTAACAAAAAAATCACTGTTCAAAGACAAAGTTTTCCATTCTGGGCAGGATTAACGTCTTTTCACATCACACTGTGCATCAGGGTTGTAAAACTGAAGCTCCAGGTGTCCAGAAGGATGCTTATTTACTAGAGTGCTCAATTTCAAGTATTTTGGCAGGCTTTGGCTAAGTACTTGTAGGTAACTATCTTCTCATTCTCCTCACTAGTTTGCTGAGTTATTAGAGTGGCTGAAAATATCACAAAAGTTAAACTAGATTATATTAATCAGTCGTTAGGGAATAATTGATTTTTGATGAACTGTTCATGTAGCAGGTGCTTGGATTGTTCCTTGACACTTGCTATTTCCCCAGTTAATGCTCTTCATGGTATGCCTGGGAATGAAACGGAGCCTTTCCATCCCAGCTCTGTAGTGCTGTTAATGGCTCTTTAACTAAAATCTGTAGAGTTTTTATTTTAGATTATTCCTGAATGGACACAGCTGGATTCTCCCTCACTGAATTGATGCTTCTCTTCTGCGATTGATGAGGTGCCCTCTGTTAATCCTGTGGTTAGAGACATGCTACCTAAACACGCATCTGATGTGCATTGCAAGTGCAAACTCCACAGTGAGTTGTGGCTTAAGAATTAGTCTGTGCAGGTTTGGGTGGATAAAATTACTTGTGGAGAAGTCACAGCTGTCCCAAAGGTCATACTGTGAACTAATGACATGCATTCTCCTTGTCATTCTGAGCTGTGATGTGGTAAGTGCCACCAGGGGTTGGGCAAAAGTGAGCTGGAAAGTGATTGATGGCAGTTTCATTGGGCTCCATATCCACTCAAACATCCAGTCCAGTTCCTAGTTTGGGGAGGGGGCTGCTTTTGTGACTGGAACAACATTTTGCTATGGCTGTTTTATTTTTCTTTTAACCAGCCATTTCCAAAGAAAACAGCAGTATGGTGATACCTGGGACAGGTATGTGTGGCATGCACGCCAGTGGAAAGGAACATGGCTGGATGCCTTCTCATTCAGCAGGTAGTCCTTCTCTGGCCAAGCCCTGCTGTGCCTGTCTCACCTTGAGCACTTTTACCAGATTTGAGCTGTTCTGATTGCCAATAGGTGTCTGTGGGTCCTGTCAGATGCTGTGCTGTCCCTCTGTACCCTTTCACTCAAACTCATTTCTTCTGGAAAACTTCAGGTCACACTGCTCCAGCAAGGGGTAGGACATTCCAGAAGACTAAAAATTAAGGAACAGATACAATTGCCATCTAAATTATTTAATTGAAATGATTAGATACCATTTTAATTTCTCAGTTATCACCACATGCAGCAACGACAAATTCCTCTGGCCCTGGAAAATACAAGGCTTGAAATCTTACCCATGTCTGAGCACAGATGGGGGTGGGAGAGCAATGGGAAATGGTGTTATTTCTTTAAAGAGTTTTGTAATCTCTTAATGATAATCCAGCACAAAGTTGCCACACCACTCCTCTTTAGAACTTGTGCCCCTTGCTCTCCACACGTCCCTGAGAAGAAGCTGTACCACATCTCTTGCCCCGTGCAAAGGGAGGCATAACATTGGTCACCACCAACAGCACAGCATTAGTCAGCTGCAGAGAAGGGAGAAAATGGGTTTTTAATTTCTCTTCTTAACTTTTATCCCTTTATTATAACTTGCTGTGTCCTTGCAACACAGGCTTGCATGCTGACCTGTACCACAATGTACAGCAGAATCACTTAGAGAACCAAATGAGGCATTTCCCTTGCACAAGGCACTATGAAGGCAGACATATGGCATGTGTTTAAGAGCTGCATAAGTTCCTGAAGTAAGTGTTAAATAGAAAATCAGTGTAATAAGAGTATCACTCCTCTTTTTAATGCTAATACAGATAGAGCCACAGATTTTGGATCCTTTATAGGTTGTCATAAAGTGCAGTGATTGAATTATACTGCTTCCTATCACTTCTTCCTTAATTAATTCTGGATCAAATTCTGTTATGTTTCTTAATTGTAGCAGCTTTCACTAAAGGAAAGAGGTTGGGGAAACACTGTCAAAGCAATTTTGGATTAAAATGGGATTAATAGCTATTGCAAGAGAAGCATATCATGTGCTTTTTGTGCATCTCAGTGTCAAAATGCCAGTCTCGTTCTGGATATTTCTTGGGGCAGTCTTTATTTGTTGGCTGTACCCAAATAAAGACAGATTGAATGCCTTAAATAAGTTGATTCTTCTATTTGAATCTTTTAATGATTCTGAATCACAGCTTGTAACTCTGCCACATCCTCTGCCCCGTTAAATCACGCCAAAAAAATCTGGAAGTGAATTTTAAAATGTTCCAGACTATCTGCAAACAGTGTGCAGTGACTTTAGGAGCTTGTGAAGCTGAGCTGCTGCAGTCGTCTGCCTGGGCAGTGAAGTTACCCTCCAGTGCAACAAGGGATGGGCTAATAAATGCCTTGAATGCTGCTCGATGAGTGTCAGGGTTACACTAGAGATTCTGCCCAGATTACTTATCTGGGAAATAATCCTAAATCATCCTGTCCTTTGATCCCTTTTCAGACCCAGTACATCTGTCTTGCACCGCTCACAGGGGTGCACACCGAATTCATGGCAGGTTTTAGATCCAGTGATCCATTCCTGATGAATGTAATGAAATATGGCTTCACAGCCAGCACTTCCAATCCATGCTGAGCACTGATGATGTAAAGGGTATTTACTGGTTCCTTCCTGGGTAGCTAGGAACAGAAACATTTCCAGCCATAGGCATTATGGGTTTGATACTTGCAGTAGTCTTGCAGTACAGTTGTAGACTTTGCTCTTAGAGATTGATACCACCACCATTGCTCAGCAATCTCAGGTAGTGTCTAACGGGTCCATCCTGTACCCCTCATGTCTACGCAGGGATGTCTGTCCCATGAGACCCTCAGATGAGTTTTGCAGGAGTCTGACAGCTCTGTGTGGTTCTGAAACGAGCAGGTAGCAGCACATTTAGAAATGGGAAACAGCGTTTCGATGATGAGGTCTCAAAATGCTCTGAAGAGAAGCCATGCACCGTGCTTGCCTTTCCTGAAACGATGGGACTGTGGTGGTGGAGGGCAGTTTCTGACATAGAGGGCACAGAATGGAGATGGACATGTTCCTTGTCTAGTGAGAGTAGGTGGCAGGGGTGCAGGAGAAGGCATCATCTGGTTTGACCAAGACCAACTTCCAGCTGAGGAAAAAGTGCTTTTATGGCTGGCTCGCCCGGGTTGTTGAGCGGTGTCACCATCCTGGTGAGTTGATGGACTGGATGTTGGCAGCCCTATGTGGGTATGTTTAGCATGCAAGATCAGGCACCATGAGGAGGAAGTTTAAACTCAGTGGAAAACGAGTTACTGGTGCAAAGCCACTTTTCTGGACTCTAGTTTTTGTAACTCTGGTGTAAGACAAGCTGGTGAACCCCGTTGCCCCATGAGTGTTCCCTTTCCCTGCAAATAAACCCAAAGCCAAGGCTTGTTGTAGCTGCAAGTGAAGGAAGCTTTAGTTGTGGGTTGAAATACGTGTAACTAGTATTTATAAGTTGAGTTTTGGTCTGTGGGTATGCTTGCTTTTGAACTTGTTAGTCCTCTGGGCTTTGGGAAGCCTGCTTTGGATTCCTCGCGGGCTTGGTGGGGTGGTGATACACACGATGCCTCGACAGCTGTTGTGAGTAAGGCTGTGTAGGAACCTGTTCATCGTTATGAAATTACAGCATGTTTGAAGGTTCTGACATGGCAGATAATTTCCCCTTATTTCCCAAGCCCTGGCAGACACAGGATTTAGATTTGCTGACACTCCTGACGAGGAGCCCCAGCCCCGGCCCACAGAGCTCTGAGATGTTGTGATGGTGGGGATAAGCTTAAATAACCACTCTGGCCATGACCAGCTTATCTAAATGAAAACTCAAGTTACAAACCCTTTGGAGTCTTTCCCATCACTCCCACAAAAGCCCAAGGAAAAAGGAAATGCAATGTTTCATTTTCAATTTAGCAGCAGTGCAGCTAGTTCGGTTCCAAAAAACTTCGATGGCAGGTTATTAAAAACCATGCTTCAGTGTCCAAAAACGACATATTGCAAAATGCCACATTTTATTTGAAGGAAACAAAACCAATCAGCCTGTTCCTGGTAGGGAACCGTGGAAGTGTCACTGAAGCTGTTAGTGCTCAGACCCCCATTTTCCCTGGTGATGCTCGCTGTTCCACTGCTTCACCGCAAACCCATCACTGTTGAGGAATGGCTCGAGGAGCGAGGCCATAGTTCTATGGAGCCATTGTTCAAGCAGTCGCCTGTATAACTTAGTGTATAATTTAGTATCGAGTAGTTTCTTAGGTAACCTAGCAAGGATAGGCCCCACACCATCTGGACACAAGTGATAGCGAAGAGGGACAGCATTCCTGTCTGTGCTACACAGTATCAAGGTGGAGAAAGCTGTATTGTTCTTGAGGGTGAGAAAGGAACACAGTTCCCAGGACTCAAGATGGGTGGAGAATTTATATGTAATCTGTAATTAATAACCAATCCAGTTGTACTAATTATAATATGCTTTGGCAATGGTATAAAAGAGAGCCTTTTACCATAATAAATCGAAGCTTGCTTTACCATTCATATTGAATCGACTGCTTGTTTCCCTGCGCTGACCAAGTGGATTCCCTGCACATCACAGCACATCAGGAGTGCTGCAGGGCTGGGCTTTGGGAAACGGCCAAACTCTGTTGGTAACACATGATGCCACTTGATTTAGCAGGGTCTGACGCTTGAGCTGATGCCCACGGGAGTCGATGTGAGCTCGGATGGACCTCAGCATCCCCTCCAGCCTCAGCAGTACCTTGCTGCAAACCTCCATGCTCCTGTGCCACTGCAGCAAGGGTCCAGCACATGGTGGGGAGCCACCCTAGGTACACACAGACTGTATGAGGAAAATAATGACAGGAGTATGCTTTTTAATGGGAATCAAAGTTATAGTCTTTGCAGACTTGTCTTGGACATAAATTGAAAATCAAACACCCAAGAAGTTTGTTCTATCCCTGCTGAAAGTCTCCAGGATTAATTTAGTCAATGTTCTGAATTAATTTTCCTATTAAATGGTTGCTTTCTTAAAAAGTAAGGGGAAAAAAAAATGTTCCCTGATAAGATTGTTCTGTGAACCGTTCCTAATGAGCTGCTGTGTCATTCCCTCATGCTTTCTGTTTGTCTTGTTTGGATCACTTCAGTTTTAAGTATTCTAGTCTTTTACTGCTTGTTAAATGTTGGTTTTATTTTAACTGGGAGCTTCAAATAAATTTAAAAAGCTGTTAGAAAGCAAAACACGTTATATATTTATTTATCTATTTAGATTGGCTTTTTTTTTTAAGGTGAGTGGATATATGAATGATTTAAACTTCTTTTTGTGTAAGGTTTATAATCCAAATTGCATTTTCAGTGCATGTCCCACAGAGACTTTTCTTTCTTGCCCTTGAGAATGTACTTGATGTCCACAGGGGTTTTGGAGGCTCCAGGACCACTCCTGGGTCTGGCTGTAAGGCAGGGCTTCCAGATTGTAAATCCGCAGAGCAATATTTTTCCCTGACAAAACCTCCCTTCTTCATCAGTGAATCCCCTTGGTTTTGAGCATACAGCTCACTACAGTAGCAATGATGCAAAATAATAATTTTTCCTAAGCAGCTTTATTATACTGATGAAAAATCAATTTTTATTTCCATTTTAAATTCTGTCCATGGTAAAAATAAAGTCCTGCTTAGGTTAAAAACTTGTTTGACTCTACTGAGTGAAAGCCCTAAATTCCCCATGCTCCACATGCAACTGTGCTGGCATTAATGTGCCTTTCTGGATAAGTGCTGCTGCTCAGAGAACAGAACGACCATCCCTTGGCCATCACAGGACCCATTCTGCACAACTGCTGCTCTGTAGTGATACACACACTCTAGATCGCTTCTCCTCTGTTTGTTTAGTTTCACGTGGGTTTATCATCATAACTTTCACTTTTAGCTCAGCCCCTACAGAACTACTTGGTTGTAGAAGTGATTTATCCACAGCAGAGGTAGATCTTTATAGCCTGTTCCACAGCAGGTACCGTGCAGTGAAGGGTCCCTTGGTGCAGCAGCCTACTGGTGGGTTATGGCATCCCTGCCTGGGATGGCAGTTCTAGGTTCCTTCCCCCACAGGAAAACACTCATGTGGGTATGAAAAATGTTTATAACTTCTTGGAAACCAGCTTCTTTGAGGTGCCTTTAAAAAAGGAGGGATGAACACTGAAGGGGGAAAAAGGAAAAGGAAAAAAATAGTCATTTGAGAGCGTTTCTTTTCTGAGTGGCTAATTCAAGGTGACTCCCAGGGCCCTGAACACCTTAAAACATTGTTGTGATTATGATTTTTTTTTTCCTCTTTTTTTTTGCCAGCATTTTGCTGGATCCACATTGTCTGAGGGAGTATATCACAAGTCATTCCCTTTTTGTTCAGCCCAGCACCTTTTTCTCCCGATTTTGTGAGAAAAGACCAGATCCTTGGCTCAGGGGCAGCGTCGCCTTTCGATGCTGGATGCTGTAACATCCCCCATCTCTCTTTTAGACCGAAGTTTCTAGAAAAAAAGCAACCTCTCCCCAGATCCCCCAGATGGCTGTGTGTGGGGGGGGGGGCTCAGCACAGTGCTCAGCCCCCTGGTGCCTCTGGGTGCCCTGGGTGGGGATACCCAGGCTGGCTGGGGGACCAGCAACAGCATATCTTATGGCACTGAGACTCTCCTCTGCTTCTATAAATTTCAGTTAGAGGTTTTCAGCTTCCCCAGTATAGTCTAAGGAATTGAGTAAATTAGAAAACCTATTGAAGCACGAGCTTTCCTCTCCCCTCAATCAGGTAACACTGTACTCTGTATTTATATGAGGAAAGAAGAACTTTCACATCCCAGTGATCCCACTTTTTATTCTTTTTTGCACTATGAAGTATCATAATATTGTTTAATAGTGTCACACTTATATTTCACGGTCTAATCTACTTTTCTTCCCCATTCCTATTGTACTTTATCCAGCTTGCAGCCTTAAGCCTGGGGTGTGTGCTCCCCAGCAGCCGCCTCCCCGTGCCCTGTGAATAGAGCAGCATTGGGCCATTCATTAGGATTTTTCCTTTTTTTCTTTTTTTAACTGAAACAGTGCAATCTCTGTGCTGTAAAGAATGACAATGTCCTGTGCATAATGTCCATTTTCTTTACTTTTTCCATTATCTGCTGCACAGCATAGCACATCTGTCACCGGTTTCCTTTCCTCTTGGCTTAACAAGAGTCTGGGCGTTTGGAATACGCTGTTTCTGTCCTTTGTGTCTAATCTGTGCCCTCTATTTCTCTCCCCCTCCTGGAGATAAAACTGCGTTTTGCTGCTGTTGCAGTTCCAGATGAATTTGATCAAGATAGAGGAACTGACTCATCACCTTTTCCTGAGTCTTTAGGAGCAGTACTGGCACACGTGTCCTGGAGGAGATGGGATCAGCATCGTGTGGCGTCTGTCTGGATTGCTAAGGGAGAACAAAGGGGAGGGGGGTTGTTGTTGTTTTCTGCTGAGGCTCTTTTGGATCCAGATTCTGTTGATTTTATCTCCTATAAATGGAGAGGGAGGGAAAATGCTAAGTGGATGGCTCTGGGAAATTTTAGAAGGAGTTCTTGAGAGAGTCATGAATGTAAAGCTGCCCCCAGCGTGTTCTGTGCACAATATACCAGCAGCTACAAGATAGCTGCTCTCTCAAGGGACTTGCCTTGGGACCTGTGTTTAAATTTCTGTCCCATGCAATGCTAGACCCTTTACAGACTGGCCACACGTACCACTTGGGTTCTGGCATCATAATAGGGCTCCTAACTCCAGCTTAATAATTTGCCTGCTAATTCAATTGAGATGGATGGTAGATTTCTGAAGGCTGTCCAGCCACACTAGGGCAGCATGAAGTGGAGTTTAAATTGAGATGCTAACCTGTAGGAAGTGCTGCTTTAACAAGCAGTGCCACTTATTTAATCCAAATGCTGTGGTTGTATGCAAGGTCTGGGCAAAGGTCAGTGTGGACTGCAAGGGAATTGGAAGCTAAATTTCCACAGCAATTGCTTTTGCAAAAGGCCTTATCAAACAGGCTCCTGTTTATATGGTTGAAAACAACACGTTCTGGATCCTTGTGTGAACCTCATGAAGTTCAACAAGGCCAAGGGCAAGGTCCTACATATGGGTTGGGACAGTCCCAAGCACAACTACAGCTCAGGTGAAGTAATGATGGAGAGCAGCCCTGAGAAGGACTTGAGGGTGATGGGGGATGAGAAGCTCAACCTGACCCATCAATGTGTGCTGGCAGCCCTGAAAGCCCCCTGTGTCCTGGGCTACATCCTCAGCAGCCGGACCAGCAAGGCTGGGAAAGGGGGATCCTGCCCCTCTGCTCTGGGACAGAGACCCCCCTGCAGCATTGCCTCCAGCTCAGGGTCCCCAGGACAAGGAGGACATGGAGCTGTGGGAGCCAGTCCTGAGGAGCCATGGAGACGATGTGAGGGCTGGAGCCCCTCTGCTCTGGAGCCAAGCAGGGAGCTGCCCCTGGATCCCTGGCAGGGTTCAAGGCCAGGTTGGATGGGGCTTGGGGCACCCTGGGCTGGGAGGGGGTGTCCCTGCCTGTGGCAGAGGGATGCTGGGGGGGTCTGAGATCCCTTCCCATCCACACCAGTCTGGGGTGCTGTGATCTTACTTTCAGCACCAGCTTACTGACTTGTTCCTTTGGGGTCTCACTGGCCCTTTTCCCTGTGGACATCAGAGAAGTTTGGGAAGGGAAGAGCTTTCAGCTCAGAGTACTCCACATGCTGCTTCAATCCACAGCTCTCATGAATAAGGAAAACGGAGCCTTCCCCAGGGCTTGCAGCCAGAGTTTACTGTGGAGAAGGGAGCGTTTGCTCTGAGGTGTGTTCAGATGTCCCTCTTTATGGCAGGGCTTCTGAGAACCTCCTGCAGTATTTCCCAGCAGGGGTGTTTGGAACTGGACTCTGAATTCAGAACTGGGACCTGGATTTCAACTTTTGCTCTTTCTTGTGTCAGAGAGCAGCAGCAGTTAGTTTAAACTCGTTTGGTCTCTGATCTCCCCAGCCTAGCTGGCATGTTTAAATCCCAATAACCAGGAGTCTGTCTTTAGTGGATGGTCTGTAACTTGTTTCTTATCCCATCTACAGTTTGCTTTACTGCTCCTCACAATAGTTATTGTCCCTATACTGCCATGACACTTGGTTTATGTCTTCCTCCTATATCCCCTGAAGCCTCATCTCTGCTCTTCCATCTTTATACATGACTGGAATGATAGCTTTTCTATCCAGGGCTGCACTTTGGCAAGGGGGGCTGGAGGAGTTTAGGAGCACGATGATATCTTTCTGTGGAGATTCAGTTTAATTAATGCTCAGGCCAGGTAAGTTGTTTGGTTTTTCTTTGTTTTCTGGGAAAACAGTGCCTGTTCCAGCAGTGCTGCTCTGGGCATCACTGTTGCTATGCAGCAACCTGGCTTCAGAGTTTCTCAGCTTCTGTTTTGAGCAGACTCCCCCCAAATCCAAAGGTTTTCCTTGTGTCTGTTTTGCTGTACTGGTCAGTGTTTCAGGCTGCAATCTATTGTCAGGAAACTGAAAGAAATTAAGCTTCCCATCCACTGCAGAGAATCCAACAAAACAAAGTGCCTGTGGAGAACTTTGACAGGGAAAGGAAAAGCTGGTGTGTGATGCAAAAGAGGGTTTTGTTTCATGTAACTGTGTCTCTAAGATTGCAATCCCTTGGCTTCATGTTTAGCATTCAAACCAGTGGAAGGCTTGAGTCCTTCACTGCTGTTTGTCAAATAGGTAAATAACTTTCTGATTAATTGTTTTTTAACAGCAAAATGTTGTTGTATAGTAAATATAATGATCCTCAGAGTAAAATGGACAACTTTGAAAAGCATGCATAGTTTCCTTGTATCCATAATATTGCTATTAACATTACTTTTTTAATTGCTGATTGCCCTCTTTTTGATCTAGTGGTAACTTCTTTGCCTGAGTGGATGGAGTTGTGTAGTGTGGAGGCAATCAACTCTCATTAAAATACAAGGGAAGAACAGGTAGAAACTCATAAGCATTTCATATGTGCATGGAAGGAGTTTTAACACATTCATGCAAGTTATAATGCTGCTTCTGCTAGTGAGTAAGTGCAAACTGGTGGCAGATTTTGTCAGAGCCCAGCTCATTTCTTTCCTTCTGATAGGTAGAGAAACATTGGCTTTTCCTTGTCATCTCTCCTCCTATAACCCACTAGATCAGATTTCTGTGTTTTGCTTATAATGAAATAGGAGCAGGTTCAGTGGCTGGGGGGAGCTATAGGTGTTGTGCATTGAATTACTCTGTCAAAAATCCATCTAAAAATTCACAAGGCTGTGAATTCCCATTGCCATGTCGTTGGACACAGCTTTCTGAGTTCCAGGGTTTAAATATGGTGATGAAAGGGGATGGAAAGACACAGAAAGAAAGAATTCAGAGGATGGGAAGGATATTGGGGTTGCACTTTTGGTTGTTATGTGTTTAAATCTGCAGACAGATTTTCCTGAAGGAAAAAGAGACCAGGCAGCTCTAGCTGAGCCTGTTCAGAAACCTTCCTCTTCCATTCAGAAACCTTCCTCTTCCTTTCAGAAAACTTCCTCTTCCTTTCAGAAAACTTCCTCTTCCTTTCAGAAACTTTCCTCTTCCTTTCAGAAACTTTCCTCTTCCTTTCAGAAAACTTCCTCTTCCTTTCAGAAACCTTCCTCTTCCATTCAGCAGCCTTCCTCTTCCTTTCAGAAACCTTCCTCTTCCTTTCAGAAACCTTCCTCTTCCATTCAGAAACCTTCCTCTTCCATTCAGCAGCCTTCCTCTTCCATTCAGCAGCCTTCCTCTTCCTTTCAGCAACCTTCCTCTTCCCTGAGCCCGTTCTCCCCTCATGGGAACATGTTATCCAGCAATGTCACAATATTTATGGCCAGCATGGAGGGAACTGTTTGAGGTCATACTGGGACAGGTTTTCTTCAGCAGCTCCTTGGAGGAGAAGGACAAGGTCCCTGGTCTGAAGAGCACATGATCTGATTGGAATGGCAATGGGATGAGATGGGAGGTGACAACTGCATGCTGGGGATGGATGCAGGGTAGAAGGATGGGTCTTGGTCTGAGCCCTGATCTTTCCTTTTGAAATCAGAAAGCAAAAGATTTGCTTTACTCAGGCAATCGACAGGGCAAATGTAATTAACTTTACCTGAATATTAATGTTAGTGAAGCTTTATTCTCCTCACAGGAGGGAACAGTGTTAGAAAAAGATCTTCCCGATGAGGTTGAGGTAAATGTGAGCTGGGTGAGGGTGTGAGTGTGCAATGCTTAACTGCCTCTGGCATGAGAGAAAACAAAGGGAACGGCCCCGAGACCGTGCTCTAAATGGCATTGATGCCAGTGGAGTGACTTGAAGCTGGTAAATATACAGTAAAGGTCTGCACCTTGCAAGTCCAAGCTGATCTGAAATTTTCCTATTAAATTTTGACTCATCTTTGCAGAAATATTACCTGCCTGCAGCTGACCTTGTTTTGTACTTGCTACCTGGAATCTGGGGTTTGTACCTGGTGTCGATGTGGAACCGTGCAGAACCGTGATGGAGATTTTGGGTGAGTGATACAGACTTTGTCCACAACGTGCAGAGCCTGCCACTTCTGGCAATCTAAATCAAAAGCAGTGTCCCCAATGCCTTATTAATAAAACAATCTCAGCTCCCAAGTATTTTCCCTGCGTTTGTTTTGCTGAGGCTGAGAAGTGAGAATTGGAAATTACACCTAATCTTCCCCATTTGGTTAAATAACCAAGATGATGCTTTATATCTGATTCTTTGCATTCCATTTTTGGTCTCAGCTCGACCTCCACAGGGTTGGGAGCCTTTGATGTGGTTACACATCGTACATTTCACAGAGCCTTTGTCTTGGAGGAGGATTTCTGCCTGAGAGACACACACACACACGCTCCCATATACGTGCTGTCAAAATATTATGTGCCATCCTAAATTATTTGGTAGCAATGGGAAAAACACCTGCTTCCTGAGAACATTTCTTCCTTTCAATTATCCACAAGAATTTTTGGGGAGATGTATTATTTAAAAAGGTAATGACAAGCTGACATAAAAAATAGCTAATTTTTGATTCTTCTTGTTCCACTACTTGACATCAGGGTGCATTGTTCTGCTTTCCATTTAGCCAAGTGGCTTTCATGAGGCAAAGGGAGTAGATTCTGTTCTTCATCCATTGCATCTCCATACTGCATGGTATAGAAAACCTTTTAGGGCTTGGTGTGCAACAAATGCTGCTTTTTAATTATAAATAGGTATGAAATATGCAGAAAGGTAAAGCTGATGAGCAAAGAGAGAGCTGGAACGTGAGAGATGTGTCTGGAAACCACCATGCTTTTAAGTGCAGTGTTAATTTTTGCAGATGAATTAGTGGGATGATATTATGAGGTGCATCTTAAATAGCTTGAAAACTTTGGGACTTCAGATTGTTAGTCAGGGCTACTTTCTTGCCTGGCTGTCAGAGTGGGATGTAGTATTTAAATTTGCCATGTGTCTTGTCTACTTAGATACATAACTTCTTTAGATACATAACTTCATCATGCACAAAGCATCTTAAGATTCTTACTTGTAGGCTTTATTAGTGGTTGTCACCTGGCAGTTGTTTTGAGATGAGAATACTGATCCCTTTTACAGTGTTATGATCTGTGTAAGCAGGGGGCACTCTGATCCTCCTCTCACACCCCTTTCCAAATGGAACCCAAGGAGTGCAGGAGCTGGAATTCCCTATGAGGCTTTTTTCTATCCTCTGGGTTGAAGCAGGTTGGTAGAAGGCTTTTGCCAAAAGAATCACCATTAATTGGTGTGAAGGGTGGGAACAGGGTGGAGATGCTCCAGACCAAGGTTGCTTTTCAGACCAAGGTGGGGTCATTCATCCAGCGAAGAGTGACCAGTGGCACGACAAAGAGGAGGTGTCAGGGATCACAGAACCTCAGACTGGTGTGGGTGGGAAGGGCCCTCAGGCCCCCCAGTGCCCCCTGCCACGGGCAGGGACACCTCCCCCATCGCAGGGTGCCCCAAGCCCCCTCCAACCCAGCCTTGAACCCTTTCAGGTATCCAGGGGCAGCCCCAGCTTCTCTGGACACCCTGTGCCAGGGCCTCCCCCTTCCCCAGGAAGGATTTCTGCCCCCCAGCCCCTCTCCAGCTGCCATCCTTCACTGCTCCTTGTCCTATCACCGAGCAATATGTGGGTGGAGTTGCCCAATGTGTTTTTGGCGGCTGGGCTCTCACAGCCAGCCAGCCTTGTCTCAAGGGCAGCCAAGAACTGGGGAGCTCAACAGGACAAAAACCAGCACTGAGATGTGCTGGGCAAAGCAATCTCAGAGAAGGATCAGGCTTCTACAGTCACCCCCAGCCCCAGGTTTTGTGGGGACAGCTGGAGGTTGGCAAGCTTCAGGTGTTTCAAGACATTTCCATTTATTTCTTCACCAGACACCTCACCAGACTGAATGACATCCAATTAGCTCCAAAGGTTTCCTTGTCCAGAAAGCAAGCAGTGGCAAAGCAGAGCTCGCATGGAGAATGGGGATGGCAACAGCTCCTGCTTGCTAGCGGGAATGTAAATGTTTTTATGACATCTGGTGGTCATAAAACCACAACTACTTTAAGTGAAAAGAGTGGTTGGAAAACCTTCTGGAGAAAATTCTTCCTTTTAAGGCATGCATCCATAAATATATGTATATGTTCCTTGCATTTATATATTTCTAGATATTTATTGTATTGGGCATTTGTGCTGCCTGCCATCTGTTGCTTTAGGTCTTTCCATATTTATTGTATGGAATTAAAGATGATCCCATTATTCAGAAATAAAGCTATTAAATGTTAAAGATGGGGGGGGGGGAAAGGAATCTTTATTTAGCCAGGAAATCTAATTGAAAGGGATGTAAAACATGCTGGCATAATGATTACATCATTTGGCCCGTGTTCAACAATGCTTGAGAGTACACCACATATTTTCACTTACAGTGTTCACTGCATTCAGCCTGGTCATGTTTCTGAGCCTTTGAATTCATTATTCTAGGAGGTTTAAACCAAAAGGGAATTTGACTGTATGCTGCAGGCACTGGGAGGGGGATGTGGCAGGATTTATTTGGTTTATTGCTGGCCCTAGGGAAGGCATACTTGCTGCTGAACAATATGATGTCGTGGAACAGTGGCACTGGGTATGGAGGAAATTACTGAGTTGGCTGTTGTGATTAAAAAGATAGCTTGAAAGGCTTCATCCAGGAGAGGATAAATGGAAATATTACTATTGACTTCAGTGGGCTTAGATTTAGCCCATAGTGTGCTGTGCTTTTTTTTTTTTTACAAAATACCTGCTAAAAATCTAAAGACTTTGTAATACTTGTCACAGGTTGGTTTGTTTTTTTTTTTTTTTTAGACAAATGATATTGCTGGCTCTTGCCTGACCTAAATTATTCTGATAGTAAGAAATGCAAAAACCCAAGTTAAATTACTCCTTAGGAGAAATTTCAGGCAATGGACACTTTTCCATG
The DNA here is from genome assembly GCA_013400835.1 of Zapornia atra. Classification (NCBI taxonomy): domain Eukaryota; kingdom Metazoa; phylum Chordata; class Aves; order Gruiformes; family Rallidae; genus Zapornia; species Zapornia atra. The sequence goes on along the minus strand of VZTU01011774.1, from coordinate 579,888 downwards.
AATATTTCATACAAAGCTATAAATAATTCTGTTGGATTTTGAAGATCAGAAAGTGACTACTTGGATGATGTAGGGCATTTATGTAAGCCTTATCACTTTGTGCGTGCCGTACGAGACACGCTCATTCATGGCGTTCGAGTCCTGGGGGGGTAAATTCAACATTTTTCCTTAAATCCCTTTTAAATAGCTACTTGTTTCCATAGCTTGAGACTGGAATAGACAAATCTAGCAACGCCCTTCACCTCTGGTGTTACCTGGGAGCTGCACACACTGGAATATTTTTCTAAGAGTGTTTGATTCTACTAGTGGTGCTGAACATATTGTGCTCATGGAATAGAAGTGTGTTAGATTACTGAGGTGTAGGTCTCTCCAAACCTGCATTCAGATTTAAAAATCACCTTAATTTGATTGAATTTGCCTCCTTATGAACTGATTTGGGTGGGTTTTTTCTCTAAGTGGTGCTATTCTCATCATACTGACAAGGGGGGGGGAAATAAGGCCTACAATTGCTTTCCCTTTGTGCCACTGTTCCTGCAGCTTAGTCAGACAAAGAATTTTGTTATCCATCTAATAAAAATGTAGATTTCTTTATTGTGAAGAAAAAACTTGGAAAGGTGCTTAGTTCCAACCAGAAACACAACCCAAATACCTGAAATTTGTTGATGGAGGAGGGAAAGAACTCATGATTCTTGGGATGCCTCTTACCTTAACCCTAACTGAGTTACAGCAGCGTCTGCATGCCCAGTTCCTCCCTGAATTCGTCCTGGCAGAAGGGAAGAATGGAGTGTGTCCCATGGGAAGGGTTTGTTCCCAGGGTGACAGCCTTGTGGAGCTGCTGGGGCCTGGAGTTAGCAGAGCAGAGACCTCCTGTCCCTCAGGTCTTGTTCAACAGGTTCCCCTTTTTCTCTCCATCAGCAAATAAACATTATTAACACAATTAAAATGATCTCATGGAAAACACCAGCAATTGAATGCTTAAATACACACTACTTCTGTTCCCTTTCCACATGTGTTATTTGTTCCAATCACATCCATCTCTTCTGTAAGAAACCATGATGGTCACTTTGGTCACTTTTTTCCTCTCCACTTACATTTTCCCTTCTTCTTACCACATTAAAACTAGGATTCCTTAGAACATTTCCAAGCTGTATTTAATTACCATTTTTCAGAGTTTATATGATCTCTTTTGAATGCCAAATGTGCTACCAGTACATGATAAATCTGTGCAACAGCCAAGAGCTTTTCTGTTTCTCTTCTGTTTACAGGTAATCCTTTAGCACGACAAAAGGCACTTGCATGCTGATTTGATAGATACCACCAAATAAGGACAAAGGAGAAGGAGTTGCAAGCAAAGCAAAGTTGCTAGCCCAGAGTGGAGAAGATAATTTATATAAAACAAAATGCAAATGGAGGTGGGGCAGCAGTAAAATCTGCTGCAAGATGTTTAGATGGAATGCTGAGATCGGGTGGAAAGGATGCCTCCAGCCACCCTAGGGTCCAGAGATGCTGCTGCCAGATTCTCCCAAAGAAACATGAAGGAAGTAGGAGTGCTGGAAGGCTTGAGTCATAGAATCCCAGCCTGGTCTGGGTTGGGAGGGACCCCAAGGATCACAGAGCTCCAACCTCCTGCCACAGACAGGGCCACCAACCTCCAGGCCTGGAGCTACACAAGGTTGTCCAGGGCCCCATCCAACCTGGCCTTGAACACCCCCAGGGATGGGGCACCCACCCCCTCTCTGGGCAGCCTGTTCCAGCTCCTCACCACTCTCTCTGTAAAAAACTTCCCCCTCATACCCAATTTAAACTTTCCCTCCTTCAGCTTCACTGCATCCCCCTTGTCCTGCCAGTCTCTGCCCTTTAACAAGCTGATTCCCCTCCTGTTGCTCTTCTCCCTTCAGGGACTGGCAGGCTGCAGTGAGGTCCCCCCACAGCCTTCTCTTCTCCAGGCTGACCCAGCCCAGCTCCCTCAGCCTCTCTTTGTAGGGCAGCTGCTCCAGCCCTCTGAGCATCTCCCTGGCTCCTCTGACCCCTCTCCAACAGCCCCACACCTTCCTTGTATTGGGGCCCCAGCTCTGGACACAGGACTCCAGCTGGGGCCTCCCGAGGGCAGAGCAGAGAGGGACAATCCCCTCCCTGTCCCTGCTGAAGCCCCATCCCCTTTGATTATGCCTTTAAAATGTATTGCTGTTGCCATGCATGTCGCTCCTCCAACCCTTTCGCAGCTGGTACCTAATCTGCTCCATCTTTCTGGCTGAAACAGAAGGCTGACAGTTCTGAATCAGGCTGGGACTAAAGCACAGTGGATCTCCCTTGGGCCTTATTTAAGCACTACAGAGTGAGATAAATACAACAGAGCTAAAGGGTCCTTCCCAAATTTATCATATGAAACATGGCCACCCCCTGTGTGCAAATGAACTGGAGTAGCAAGATGGGACATCACTTTCACTGTAACAATATCCTGCCTCAAGTTTTGTTTAAAGACTCTTTCAAAATAGGGTGGAACTAAACTATTAGTTTAAAACTGCTCAGGGAGAAAGTGCTGGGCTTCTTGCACGATCCCTGTGCTGCTTTTTATAGCCCTTCCCCACTCTCAATCATTTAGCAGCTCCATTTCCCAAAATACCAGCAATAACTCTCTCTCTCCAGTCTTTGCCTGTATGGATATTTGCTGTGATACCTTCTCATTTCTCAGAATAACTAAGGTAAAACCCCTCATCACTTTCATACCATTCTCCTACAAAAGTAGTCAAAACTGTAATTTTTAGGCAGAACAGGATCTGTGAGCCCTGGCTGCAGCCACTCACCTGGCTCCCAGTGCCTGCATCCCCTGCTGTGAGTTTCACAGCCCTGATGGGTTTTTAATTTGCCATAGTATTCCACATCCATGCTCTCTGCTTCGTACCTTGGCATTTACCTGTTGCTGACCCCTGGCAGCACAGGGCTTTGAATGGCAGGAGAAACTTAATGAAGCACTTTGCATGTCTGTCATGGCATGTGGAAGTGAGCCTGGCTGCTGCTGTTCTGAACCTGGGCTTATTTTCATTTATATCTTTCATAGCCAAAGGTAACATCGCAATAGGTTCTCTTCTTGCTCTTATAAATTGAATCTGCTTCTAGGTTCCCTCAGGAACCTGTGAGTGAAATTGTTTTCCTGTCCTGCAAAACACTTCAGAAACTTCCTGCTCCTGCAATGAGGTGAGTGGTTTTCTTTCTTTACTGGTGCTTTTTCTGCAAGTCATACACTACATTCCTGGTTATTTCAAAGCACTTTGATTTGTATCAAGTTTGAATTTTAACTCTTTTCTTTGCGTTTCAAAACAAAAAGTTATTTTTCAGCTTCACATCCCATCAGTCTGGGAAGTGTTTTATTGCAGCCTTTTCTCACAAACAAGCTTAGTTTGGGCATACAGTATTTTAAAATCAAAGGACATGGTTGAAAATGTTGCAGCTGTTTCTTGTGCTTAACCTTTCCCTGATGCATGAGGGCCACAGTGTCTCCAGCCATGAGCCTCTTTTCCTTTGACTCTCAATTTTTATTGACATCTAAAATCAGTTCTCAGTTCCCTTTGCATCCTTTCCCCCCCCCTTGTCTGTCTCCTGTCTTCCATTGTGTATGCATTTGCCTGGATTCTGATGGCTCTCCAACTGACGACTGGTGATGCGTGTGCTGCTCAGCTCTCTTAATCACACCCCTACAACTTCATCCTACTTGTAGGGGCAGTTGTGTACTCGCTGCTCTGAGTGTGACACTTCTGGTAACAGCCAGGAACTCTTTGAGGCAAATACTGTAAGGCAAATTGTTGAATAGATCCAGTTGTGCAGCTTTGTAATTGGAAATGATTTCTCTGGAGGTTTTATTCCTGTTTAATTAAAAGGTGTGCATCTCCTACCTTTATATGCTCAAGGATGAAGGCAATTAAGGAGATTAACAGATGCATAACAAAATCCCAGAGAGAATGTGTCTATGAAAGGGTTAACTAATTATTTTGGCACCCCAAACTTCTCTCCCTGTCTCCTGCAGAGACCACCTGTTACCTGCTGCAAAGCGCTTCGCTTCGCAGCCCTCCGAGAGCCCCAGTCAGGTGGGATTACTGGGGAAACTGGTACTAAAGTGGTGGGTTGCCACTGAGTAGTCAGTCCCCCAGTTGCTATGGGGCAGGAGAGCTGCTTGGGAAGATGCTGTGATTCGGATTTCCTGGCAGTGCTTTCTGTTTGCAGTGGGACTCCGTTTCCTTCTCAGGAGCCTGATGCAGTGCTCAGCTCGGTGGTCCTTGTTGTGCCTTTCCTCTCCTCCTCCCAGTATGTTTTTGGCATCTTACTGGATGTCATTTCTATCCCATTTCATTCCTGCAACTCCAGACAACCGGGTGCTGCTCATGCTTTCTCAGCCTTTTACAGTTATACCTAGTAAGGGGTTGGCTTTATTGGCCTCAATCTTGACCAGAAGCCTGTTCTGGCTTTTTTTGGTCTGTCTTTTCTTCTTTTGTTTCCTGGATCATATAATGGGATATTTTAAATCATCCCTCCTAGTATTTTTCTGTGTATCAAAGTATCAAAACCTTGCCCACAGCTTTCCCTGGTCTTCTCACCACTCCTCCTCATTCTTCTGGGTTCTCACCCATTCCACAAGATGTTACAGACAATTACTAATGGCTCCTAAGTTTCCAGGACGAGTTCTGCCATGCCCTGCTGAGTGGAACACCTTGCATTTCCCTAAGCCACCTCTGACCTCTGGTTTCTCTGGGGATGCTAAGGCAGTGGATACCAGGTCACAGGTACCTGATGTACGAAGACAGAGGCAAGCCAGGCACTGGCTGCTTCTTTGCTCTTTGTGTTGTCCTTGTGTTACTTGCTCTTCTTTCTTGGTGAGGATCTAACAGTTCCTCCACCTCCCATGTGGACCAGGCTGGCAGAGCCTTTCTCACCCCCATCTCCTTTGGCACATTAGGCTTTCTTATTTTCCTCTCTATATACCAAAAGAAAACTGTCAAGTTTCAGAAGCCCTTTTAATGACTTTTTGAAGCAACCCCCTAAAACATAAAAAAAGTTAATCACTCCCAACTGCCTATACACTGCACTTTAATAGCTGTCGAAGTGGTTCCTTTTCTGACCTGGAGGAACTGTCCTTTCTCTCTGTGTCAGGAACTTTTTTTCTATAAAAATGGCTTGTTAAGAAGAGAATCACACATGATCCAGTTTGTGTGGGTCATCAGTGACACAGAATTTCAGTGCTGTTCTTTGCTGCACACATTTAATTTGCAGAAAGAAAAGCATAAAGATCATTTTCCTCCTTCAAAAAAAAAAATAAAAAGAGTTCAAAGTTTGGAGCCAAGTAATTCTTGTGATCTAAACCCAAACAGTCCTGAGGGCTCTCAGCTTCCACCTGGGAGGACACAAACCCCTCTGCTCATCACTTAACACGGCTGAGCTCTGTGTTTCTTTTGCCCAGTGGTATCTGAGGTATGTAGTATGTACTACATGTGACTACTAAACTCCACACCACTAAACCTATTGAGTTTTAAAGTTACAAATTGCCACAGACATCACCAGAGAGAGAACCCTTGTCTGTCTCACTGAGAGCTGGATGTGTGGAGATGGTAGAGCAGCCAGACCAGCGAAGCTGCCTGTGAATCTTGTCGGTTTATTATGTTTCAACACAAATACTCAAAGCCACAAAGCACAAACATTCCCCATACCCAAAACTTTGCAAATGTTCTGAAAAATGCTAATCTGGGTATTTACAGGCTGCTGCTTTGATTGTTTTCCATTTCTTTCTAACACACGGAGCTCCATTAAGGGGTTGACAAACTATTTAAACAGCTCAGAGAAATTACTAGTTTTCCCTGCTCTCAATCATCTCTTTAATTCTTCTCCTTTTGAAAAGTGCAAAATTTTCTCCTCTACCTGTCAGGCTCTGTGTAATTAATGCTGTCTTCCTGTTCCCCCAGCTCCCACATCCCTTCCTTCCCACCTCTCCACGGCACCGGTTCCTTTGCAGGTTTGAAGAAACTGATTATTCTGCTAAAAAGGAAAAGGAAAAACAAGAAGTTCAAACTATTTTTCATGTGACAGCAGCACGGAACATCAGCTGCAGGGCTTGCCTGGAAACTGCTGCATAATTTTCTAAGGATGACTATAAACTCGCGGATTCCAGGCGTCTCTGGGGGGTAGAGTCTGCTCCAGCCCCTTTGGGGTCTGTGAAGGGGAATGTGGGTACGGTGCCCACCTCCCCTCTGCTCTCCTGGAGGATGTGGCTCGTTGTCCTCTCTACCAGTGAAACCACACATCCCAGTAAAGTGGAGCAGAGGAGGAAAGCGTTTCCATCTTGTTGATGTAGAACAGGAGGCTGCAGGGATGCTTCGCAGCTGATTTTTGGGTTGGGTTGGTTGGACGTCCCAGCTGCCCTGTGCTCAGCAAGGGACCTGTCCCCTTTGTCCAGAAAATTTAGGGAACTCTGCAGCTGGTACTTTCCACACACAGACACATACCCAACGTGGTTAAAAACCCACCTTAAGTCAGTCATGAAACAAGCTTGACATTCAAAATCCAAACCGAAAGGGCACATCTACATTCTGAGAGGAGCCTTTCTGCCATCACTCAACATTTCTTGTGGGATTTGGCAAAAAAACATTTGCATGATGGATCCAGATTTCAGCCAGCATCTCACTGAGTTTCTCTACAAATTCTTACAAGGCTTTTGTTTCCTTTTTTTTTTTTTATTTCCCCCCTCAGAAAAAAAACCCCACAAACCAAAAAAAGAAGTTAAAAAGGCTAATTGTAGGCTAATCCTGTAGCCCCATGGTATTTTAGGGTGAGGAACATTGTATCACAACGTTCCTCACCCTAAAATACCATGGGGTTACAGATAATTAACTGCAATTCTTCATTTAATGAGTGTGCTTTGAGAGAAGGCGGTGCTGCTGGGGGTCAAAGCATAGCAACCAGTTAGCTAAAAAAATATGTCCTGCCTGTCTGGTGGGACTGGTTTAATTGGTTTGGATATTTCAGCAGTGAATTATCTTTTCCTGGGGTTAAACACCGTTGAGGTGTACCCTAATGTGTTAGGACAGGTGACTATAACCTGATATCCACAGCCTATTGAGGGGGGAGTGAGTTGTATTTTTGGGGTTCTTTAACACTTCCTGAAGGTTTATAAACCAAACATCCATGGTTTTAGATTCTGTGGCCAGTTGCCATGGCTGTGTGTCTCTTGCATAGGGTTGTGCCAGGGAAAGCTGCCACTGAAGGAGCAAGGACATCACTCACAACTTTTGGGGCTGCTCTGCCTCATGTCCCCAGCAACATCTTCCTTCTACCAGCGTGCTCACACTGACCTTCCTGGTCCAGCTTCCTGGTGTTACGTAGCAAGAGGGTTTCTAAATTAGCTTTTGCATTTTAATTTTATTTTACTATGACCATAACCTGCTTCTATTGCATAGATTTCACTTGGCTATAAAATAAAGTGAGTTGATGTCAAAATATCTTACAGTCTTGAGCTGCATAATACAGCAAGAAAAGGGTGCTGGGAGTAGTTGAAACCCTCATCCTGGAATTAGCAGAGAGTGGTGCCTCCAGCTACAGTACAGGAACAGGGGAAAAAATAAATCCCTGCCTCAGATGTCCTTATTAAACCCATCCCTCCCTTCCCACCAAGCCAGAGCACCAGCTAAGGAAACACTTTCCCAGGGAGCAGGAGGTGTCAATGTGGGAAGAACACTGCCAATGTATATTGCAATTTGGAATAAAACAAGCCAAGCAATGAGGGGCAATAGCAATTCTCCTTTTACAATATTTTTACTAAATTGCTCCAGTCAGTGGGGGTGGGGGGCTGGATGCTGGAGTTGGTTTCTGCTTTACGCAGCAGAAAGAATATATATATTTAAATATTATTTTTAAGAAACCCATTAAAAATGAATAATTGGGTTTTATTTTTTAATACGGGTGTTAAAGATTCAGAGCAGAGAGCCTGTTTCTTTATGAATATCACAGCAAAGAGCTCCTTTGGCACTCTATCTCACAGGAAACCCGAGCACTCTTCATCCCTCCATCGCTCGCTGCCGAAGGCAGGGGATGTCTGCAGCCATTTATAGCCCTCGCTCTCCAGTGGGATGGAACAGGAGAATCTGTTGGGGAGAGGAGACTTTTCCTTATGTTTGCTGGTTTTCCAATATGTTCTCTGAGTACTTCCAAGTAAAACACTTCCAGACATGTCTGCCAGCAAGCAACAGAAATGAAAGAGGATTTCTTTGCTACGCGATAATCTTCCTCATGGTGGGGGGGGGAGATGGCAGCCCCCAAACCCGTGGTTGGAATCAGCAGCTCAAGCAGTAAATCCCCGTGGAAGGAAGGAGGTGCTGCTGCTAAAGGCTGGCTGTGAAACTCACAGCTCTCCCCTGTGTAGCCTGGCTGGAGGCACCTGCGTTCAGGGATGCCAAACCCCCAGTGCTGAGCCTGGAGTGAGCACCCCCGTACCCACAGTGTTGGGGTCATTTCTCCCTCCCCGTGGCTGGGAGAAGGGGGTGATTATGATGTAGCAGGGAACAGCCTTTTGGCCAGTGTCTGGGGTTTTTACAACCTTACTGGACATCAAAGGTTTGAAGGACTTTTCCCGGTGCATAAGGAGCAAGGAAGCTGCTTGTTCCACATTTGCAGGTAACTAAAACCCTTGAGGAGGGGGCTCAGGAAGATGGGTCAGTCTGTGTTTGGTGGTGCCCAGGGACAGGACAAGGGGCCATGGGCACAAACTGGACCAGAAGAAGTTCCACCTAACCCTGAGGAGGAGCTTCTTTGCTGGGAGGGTGGCAGAGCCCTGGGCGAGGCTGCCCAGAGAGGTTGGAGAGTCTCCCTCCATCTCTGGAGACGTTCAAACCCATGATCCTGGACCTGCTTAAGGGGACCCTGCTCTGGCAGGGGGTTGGGTGAGATGATCTCCAGAGGTCCCTGCCAGTCCCCACCAGTCTGTGATAATTACATGGTGTTGTATGGGATTCATGGGCTACCAAGATACCCTTGATACAGCCCAGCGAACAGCTGGCAACGCTGCGAGAGGTTCAAAGGTTCATCAAGTGCCACAAACGCCTCTGTGATCTTTCTGGTTGCCCTTACAGCTGTCATGGCCCAGGTGCCCCTTGGAAACGGGGTGTCCACCTGGATTTCAACCCTACAGTCACTGGAAGAGCAAACACTGCAGCAGAGATCGTGCTGAGGAGGGAGGTCTGCGGGTTGCTCACGTGCCAGCAGTCTCTGGCTAGCAAGTCCTGCTCTTAGACCTCTTCTCTGAATGATTTATGCAACTGTATTTGGTATAAAGGGGCCCTGATTGCCTTGCTGGGGAGGAGCAGGAGAGGAGAAGCAGGGAATCTGCCATATATGTATTTTTTAAAGAACTGTTTTCAATTGGTTCTGCTTTCCTGGAGAGCATTATTAATAACCCTTTGTCAGGATGCCAGGGAGCTGTCGTTCCAAGTGCCGCATAATGAAGTGGGCAGTATCTGCAGAGGTGTACAGACATTAAAACTGCTTAAGTGAAAGCAAGCTAGGGAGCATGAGTTTGGAAGGGCACTGGGGGATTTCATTTTCTCAGTGGATAAAATGACAAGGGCTTTGAACAATAAATGCTGGCTGCAAGACCTCGCAGGACAGGACGTACTCATTAGGTACTTTGGCCTTCTGTTGTAATAACACACTGAGTAATATTGGTAGCCCATCACCCTGAGGTTTTGTGCAGTCCCAATTTAATGCAGATTAGAAAAAACCAAACAAACCAGGGGAAACAAACAGATTGGAGTTTGATGAGGAGGAAAAACATAATTATATGGACAGCTTTGATTGATAAATGTGACATGAAGGCAGCAGAAGTTCTGCTTCTCATTAATACAGTGTTTAATATCTGCTAAGCCACAAACTAATTATTAGGGTGTCTTTGCCAACGCAGCCAGTTGTTTTCTTTTCTTTTGCACTAGCTGTGGTGGAATTTAACCTACAAATACAGGTAGAGTTTACCCACCCTGTGCAGATCCTTATCCTACTGAAAAGCAGAAGAGAAACAAAGACACGGGTGAATAGAGAAGACTTCCCAAAGAGTACAGCGTGCCATTCTGTTCTCCAAAAGCCTTGGAGCTGATTAGTATTGATTAGGTCGAGGTGACCTCTGCTAATACAATACAGTTCTTACAATCTCAAATTCAAAACAGCTCGGGTAAATAAGATTAATAGAACCAATTTGCTGCTCCCAAGTAACATTGTAATATAGCTTCATGTGACTGGGTTCACATTGGAAAATAAATTAATGGCCAGTAACGTGCCCTGGAAGTCGAGTTCTGGATTTCCAGAGCAGGATGCAGCCCTTGCATCCTTGGTTAATGCGAAGCGTAAGGACCAGACTCTCAGCTGATACAAAGTGATGTGGCTCTGCAATATTTAAAGAGCTCTCACAGACTTCCTTCCCCCCCACCCCCCCCAAATTCAGTGCATTCCAAGTGCTCTTTTATTTCTGTTTTCTACATTTCCTGCTCAGTGTGCCTCCAGCCAGGTACTGTGTGGCACGGTGCTCAGGTGGGTCACTGAAGCACACTTAAAGATACTGGATATAACATTAAAGTATTTCTGTTAATTCTTTGGGGAGAAGAAAGACAAACCAGGAGGCTGATGCTGTGCTGGGGTGTGGTTCCAGCATTGCATAGCCAAACTCAACAGGCTGGATTTTCACAGAATCACAGAATCTTAGGGGTTGGAAGGGACCTCAAGAGATCATCGGGTCCAACCCCCCTGCCAAAGCAGCTCCCTATCCCNTGTCCTGTCCCCACAGACACTGAAAAGGGGCTGGCCAATTCCCCCTGCATCCCATGTCTAAGACATTTATAAGCACTAATTAGGTCCCCCCTAAGTCTTCTTTTTTCCAGGCTGAACAGACCCAGCTCACTCAGCCTTTCCTCATAGGGGAGATGTTCCAGACCCCTAATCAACTTTGTCGCTCTTCTCTGGACTCTCTCCAGAAGGTACCTGTCTTTTTTATCCCAGGGAGCCCAGAACTGGACACAACACTCCAGGTGGGGCCTGACCAACGCAGAGTAGAGGGGGAGGATCACCTCCTTCGACCTGCTGGACACACTCTTCCTGATGCACCCCAGGATCCCATTGGCTCTCTTGGCCACCAGTGCACACTGCTGGCTCATAGCCAACCTGTCATCTACCAGGACCCCCAGGTCCTTCTCCACAGAGCTCTTTTCCAACAGGTCATCCCCCAGAATGGGGGATTCATTCTGCTTATGGTGAATAAAACACATACCTTACAGTGCTCTCCTGCCATAGCTGTTAATGTAGCCCCATTTGGCAAAAAAATGGCACTCTGTCTTCTTCAAAGCAGCCTATCTTTTAAGCTCAGGAAGCTTGCTCTCATTTTCCTTCCTTTTTACACCTATTTCCTTCTTTCTCCCAGATTTCAACACCTCCCCGGATGTTTATTACATCCAGAAGGATGCACACAGCTCACCAAGCAACAAATTACATTCTCTAGGAAAGAAAGAAAAAAAGCAAAAAGAAGAAAAAAGCTACTTACATCTAATTAACTTCACTACAGCATGTTCTACATGATGGGAAGTAACCTGCTGAGTCCAGGGCAGAGCTGTGCCAGGTTGAAACTCTCCCAAATGACTACTATTGATGAATAAACAAAGAGGGTCAGCCGAGGTGATGGTAAGCAGTATATCTTGATGCATGCTCTGCTTGTCTAAACAATGTATTAGCTGTTGAATGTTCACTGGGTTTATCTGCAGACCATTAAAATTACCCTGGTATTTAAAACCACATAGGCTTAGAAAAATGCATATTCATTTCCCCCCCTCACCCTGGAGAAGCCCAGATAATATTGAATCAATATTTAATTTTAGGGGGCGGCCTCGAGACACTGAGAAAATGTGTCTGAGAAACTCTCTGCCTGCTGCAGGAAGCAGTCAAGGTTTGTGGCAGGCTCAGCCTTGTCGGCCACGATGCCATTTGCTCTCAATCATTTCCCTATCTCTTCCATGATCTAATGTAAGCGCAGGCCCGTTGTTCCAGCTCTATATTTGTACGTGCCCAACACAAGGGGGTTAACCTGTGTAAGGTCATATAAATAATAAATAACTTGGGAAGTTGCTGCACCAACGAGCATGCTCGTTCATGTGAGACTTCTCGGCTCAGTTTCTAAGCTCCTGGAGCGGGGAAGGATCCCCTGGCCATGCCAAAGCCTCTCACGCTGCCGTTCCCTCTGACTCACCTCTGCTACTGCAGCAGCCCTGGGAAGAGGCAGCCAAATTACCCTCGCTCTGATGCTCCTGACAATGTTTACGACTCACCTTAAAGTTGCCACTTTCTTTTTACTTTTAGGTCTATTACTTTTTGTCTTTTCACACCAGTTTGGAATAGAATGGAATCATAGAATGCTTTCTGTTGGAAAAAAACCTTCAAGTTCATCAAGCCCAACCATCTGTCCAGCCCTACCAGGCCCAAAACTAGACCATGTCACCGAGCACAACATCTACTCTTCTTTTAAACCCCTCCAGGGATGGGGCCTCACCCACCTCCCTGGGCAGCCTGTGCCAATATCCAACAACCCTTTCAGTACAGAAATTGTTCCTGATATCCAAGTTAAACTTCCCCTGATACAACGCAGAATCATAGACGCAGCACAGAATGAGTTTGGAAGAGATGCAGACTCCAAGCAAGTGATGTACACACAGCCCAGCTCAAACAAGAATTACTTTGATGGGCAATCACACATCAGATATTTCTCCTGACACATCCTGCTGTTGGGTCTTTTGTTCCCCCACATGTTAATGTTTTATCTGTTCTCTCAGGAGAGATGCCAGACAATAAAATGAAACATCTCGGGAAACTGAGACACAGAAATTTAAGTAAATGCAGGTTATCTAGAAGCTATTATTTCATATTCAATTCAGGCACATCAAGATGTTCCAGAGCTGAAAAGAGTAAAAAAAAGAACTGACATGAACATTAGGAGCATTGCTAAATTCATTAGATACAGGATTGAATGAAGTTCCTAAGCAAACGATGCTGTAACTCATGTCCTACAGTCACAGGAAGAGATAACAGTTGTAAGAACTGGGGTTTGAGCCTGAACTGGCAATGAATTCTTCTGTAATAGCAAGTCAGTGAAGGCATGGCATATCCCCTTCGCACACATCATCTGTTGCATTGCATTTTGCCCTAAAGTAGCTGTAAGCAAAGGATGATGCTGAACATCTCACAGCCAAAAGGTGGCTGAGGACTGAGTAACAGCGCTGTGATTGAGGGCACAGAGTATAAATGAAGTTAAAGTGCTTTGGGCCCAGTAATTACCTCTTTTGTCTTTGGTGTGCCAGCACTACAGAGGAGATTTTATATCTCTGGAGTTAATAAATCATTCACTAGGAGTACAGCGTAGTGGTCCTTGCACAACATAATTAACAAGCTAAACTGTGGCTCCAGCACGCCCAGCTCTAGAGGAAGGTGCTGAATTCAAAGCGGGACACTTGCAGGCACTCAGAGCTCTCTCAGGTTAGGATTTCAGGCTTTTACATACTGCAGTGTTAATTTGGATTTTATAAACTCCAAACGGTTGCGAGGATCATAAAGTCCATATCCTGAGGCAGTAACGAGATGTCTGCTTGAACTTTTCCTGGATGTTATATATCGTAGCTTAATGCCAAGTCCAGATTCAACCTGCCTGGAGAGGAAAGTACCTCTGCAGAAAGCATCGAGCCCCATATCAAGGCCTCGATGGTGTTTATTTGTTTTTCTTTATGCAAAGTAAATCTGTTTGTGCAACAGGTCCCACAGCTGCATTTCACTGGCAGAAACTGCACGTGAGAAATCGATGCTTTTCATTATGATGGGGACAAGCAAGGCCCAAGGGGTTTAGGAGCTTTGGGTTTAGGAGGTGTCATCCTTCAGCCCTGCGCTGAACTTGGCTGGGTCACTTGGCCCCAGACCTCTAAGGATTTGATTCCTATTGATTGTGCATTTTAAAAGGAAATACCCCAGAGGCTTTCAAGGACTCGAGCCTTTGATCCTCCTGAGATGATGCATCCAATCATGTGGGCTGACTAAAACTGCCTCTGCAGTGTTCCCTGTGCCCCATCCAGAGCAGCGCTCCGTGCTGTATACAAACACACATGGGTTCAGCTGCCCCAGCTCATCGAGGGGCTATGGCTTCTTCCAGCATTCAACCTCATTTAGAATTTTATAATTCTCCTCAGGACACAGGTGTTTCAGAAAGTGAAATAAATATAAATGCTTTCTAAAGATCTCTGAGTTCTGTAACCCTAATACAGCAGGATGAACTATTGGTTTTTTCTTTATTTTTCTTTTTCCAAGCCAAATTGCAGAATTGCCAATGATTTGCTGTGGCATCACAGGGTAGATGCCTGTCTCTCTTTAATTTTTAAAGCTTTGGTTTAACATATTCAAAATCTAAGCGCAGAGAAGAGCACTGGGTAGTTTGCACTTCAGCACCAGCCAGCGGTACCGCAGGATGCCCGAGCCAGCCAAGCTGCTCAGCTCCCATTACTGATGAAGCTTTCACCCCTTATTATTGAGAAGATCCCTAATGAAGGATTGCAGCCTAACACTTAAAACTAAATTAAAAAAAAATCAATTCCTTTGAAGGTTCTGAGTAGCAAACAGGAAGGAATGGGTTTGCTTGCCCTTAATTGTTATTAAGGGGTTGCATTAAGACAAGTCAAACTGGTTGTTACCATGGGAAATTGCAGTCTTCAGTCAGCAGCTCTCACACTTCTAGGTAAATATTTAAAATGGCAACTGTGGCTGCTACATGGCTTTAATTTACAAAATGTAGGATATTTTAATCTACAAAATGTAGGATATTTCTTTGCAAGAGACTTTCCATTTATTCCAGGCATGTGGCAAACTCAAATTATTAAGAAAAATAGACTCTTGCTCTGCAGTGTGGTAAATGGTGAAATGCAATCTTAAAGGCACAAGAAAACAAGATACTTTCTCCCTACCTCAGAAATCTTCCAAAAGAAGGGTTTGGGTGGTGTGAGCCCACTGCCTCCCATCATCACCTTGAGCCCCCACTCATGTGGTGCTCTGTTTTAGCTTGAATAGAGTGAGACAGATTGTCTTTTCAGAAGTGATGGAAAAATTATTGTAATGTATATCTGACCCCATGATCAGGTACCAAGTTTTGCACAGATTTCCCTTGCAAAATAAAAAATCCCAGTGCAAATTCCACTCTCCAGCATCACTGAAGATGAATTTACCACTGTAGATTCTAAAGCGCATTATTGGGATAAAATTACCGTCTTTTAATTAACTTCCTTATGCAAATATATATACACCTAGTACATTATGAAAGGTATTCATTTCAGAACATGAGCTTTATTGCTTGCCCCATCAAATAATGTTAATACCAGCGAGCAGGAAATAATGCCTTACAGATAATGGAAAGGCTAAGTCAGATGATTAACTTGGTTCCTACTGTAGAGAGGAGGGTGTTCATATATATAGACACGCATATATATTTGTATGTATTTTATATATATATGCACACGTATTTATACATATGTGTGCGTATATATATAAATAGAAATACATTTAAAAGAATTTTTTTTCTTATGAATTCTCCTTCTGGGTTGGGTTATTTTGGCTGGGCACTGAGGGTGTTGTGGAAGGTAGAGCCAACTTCCTTGCAGGAGGCAGCATGCAATGGGCTGTGCTGCCCGGGGAGAGCTGTGGTGGCTCTGTACATGCCACCATACTGGCAACATCGGAATAGATGGGATGTTTATTATCACTATTTGATTATTTATCTGAAATAAGCTTTCTGGGAGATGTATCTGAACTATTATGCTGATTAAAATATCAAGCTATCTGTGAATTTCTCTGTGAGAATTTCTGGGGAGAGGCCCTGGCGGTAATGACATTGTGTCTTCTGACTTCCTTTGAAATAAATCTTATTTATATCAAATTAAAGAATAAGAGATTAAAAGCTCAAGCTCCATAGCGATATTTGGACTTGCTGCTTATGACAATTATTTTGAAAGATGTATCTTTCCCCTCTCTCAGGACAAGTGTTTTCCCTGGAAGGAGCACAGGCCTAGCTCGCAGCCCTAGCTCACCATCCAGCCGCAGCCTCTGGTCTCGAGGATGGCACGAGTTACAGTGAAGAACCTGTTTACAGATAAACACATCCCTAAAAAGTCTGAGTCCTGAACAAGGAGATGGGGGAATGTCTTCAAGAAGATACACTTCAAGAATACACTTCAAGCAGAAGTGTACCTGCTCTGTTTTATAGAGAATTTATACTGAAAGGCTTATTAGAAACAGTAAAAGTGGGATTTACATGTTAAATTTATCCTGAGTTCTCACCTATGGCTGATGGTTATTTTTAACAAAAATCCTTCTCTTGCATTTCCCTACAGCCAGTGTCCCTGCGTTCAGCACTGTAATTACTCCGCTTAGTGATTCTGCACATCAGGTGTGTTAATACGGGGGAGGAGAGAGGATGAACAGTTCAATTAATTAAGCCAGGTTGTAGCAGATCATCATCATTTTTCAAGGTGTCAATTGAGGAGATCTCCGGGAGCGATGCAGATGAGCCAGGACCACCTGGGAATTCAGTCTCATTTCCCATCACAGCATTTCAGAGCTCTTGGAAATAAGACTTGTCAAAATTTAATGTTAAGCCCACAGTAGGTATGAAGCATATTTGCAGAAGCATCCTAAAATGCTGTTCATTTCCACCCCTGTAAGGCAGAAATAATCCAGTGAGCCCAAGAAAATGTTCAGATGTTGTGTAGAGAGGGGTTTTGTTGGTGAGCCTGGATACAGTAAGTAGAAGCAAACTAGAAATTTTAGAAGCAATTAAAACATGGAGTCCTGCCCCTGAAGCAGCAAAGGAGGGGAAGCCAGTAAAGTAAATATTTGATATGAAGCATGGAAAGAAAAACATGAATTCTGTGTTTGTTTTTTCCTTCTGTGTCAGTTACGGACACTCCCTGCGTTGATCCAGCATGAGGATGTACTTTATCCAGCTGGAAAACAGACAGCCTTGAGACCAGTCGATGGATTCCTTGCTCTGAGTGCTTGCAGTGCAGCTATTTTGATCCATGTGATCATGGAATGGAAAAGCTTTTAGCTTGTGCCTTCTGTTGAGTGCTCCTGGGTGGGAGCCACACAGGGCAGGAGGATGTGGAGCTGGAGGACTTGCATCTCACCTCCTGCATGTCCGTGGCACTGTGCTCTGGGAAACTGGTTGGTGCTGGGAAGACCCAGCAATAGAATCATAGAATGGTTTGGGGTTGGAAAAGACCTTCAAGATCATCGAGCCCAACCATCTGTCCAGCCCTACGAGGTCCAACACCAGACCATGTCACCAAGAACAACATCTAGTCATCTTCTGAACCCCTCCAGGGATGGTGCCTCACCCACCTCCCTGGGCAGCCTGGGCCAGTATCCGACAGCTCTTTCAGCACGGACATTGTTCCTGATATCCAACCTAAACTTCCCCTGATGCAGCTTCAGGCTGTTTCCCCTTGTGTCACAGGCTACCAGGGAGAAGAGACCATCCCCCACCTCACTACAAACCCCCTTTTAGGAGTCATATTCACATATCTACAGCCCTCAAGCCCCAGCGTGGCTCCCTTCATGAACCTGCTCCACACAGATGTATGCTTTCAAACGTGTGTTTATATTTTTGAATCCCAGGGGTACATGCAACTCAGTTCTGTTGCGTGCCACAGGCTCTTACCTGTACCTTTACTCTGTACCCTTACTCTGTAACACTGCCCACCCTTGTGATACCATGCTTAATTGTTTAATTGCTTTACCACTATTTATTCTGCAGCTGTTTAGCTGCTTGGGGAGGGCTGGGGCTTTGGCTGTTTGCTCACCTGGGAGGAGGGTGGGGGTAGCTTCTGGGCAGCAAGGAGGGGTCTTACCCACACCCTGACTTCATGGAAAGAAGCCTTTCTGGGACTGGAGCTTGTTGGAAGTAGCTGGGGATGCAAGTGGAACCTGAAAGAGGTGGGCTCATTTCTATGTTTTAAATATATTTCCTCCTGGGGGGGTTCTACCTTTCCTGTTGTTAGAGACTTGTGGTGTTCTGGATTTCTGCCTTAATATGAGAGATGGGAAGTTCTTTGATGTCTTTCTAGAAAGTTTTAGCTGTATGCTCCAGCTGACTCTGAATCCATTCACAGTGACTTTTAAAATTATTTAATTAATTAACCCAGTGTAGAAAGATTGGCTTTCTCAGTGTGGTACTCACTGGTGAGGGGCTGGTATCCCAGGAGTAAAAGCAGGCTACTAAACAGCAACCCAGCATGTATGGTTAATTGTCTTCTGCCTCTGCTTTTATCTGCTCTTCTGCCTCATTCCTCCCTTGGCTAGCGAGCCACAAGCATCCTCTGCCTTCACGTGGCTTGGTGGGGGCAGCCCCTGTATGGCTGCTTCCAGGCTGGGTGTCTCTAGCTAGAAGTGCTGCAGGTGTTTTGTGGGGGGGCAGGGGGTGGTTTGCAGTGCAGCTGAATGGAGCACCTCGAATAGTGGGGGTTTTCCCTTTGGCATATGTTATGGTACAAGTGTTTTCTTGTAAATAAGGAAGTACTTTGTTTTGCTGCTAATGCTTTTGTGAATGTGTTTCATGTAAGATAACTACTTGAATCTGTAAGAATATGGGGAAGGAATGAGAAACTCCAGAAGCAAATGCTTTACCTGCTAGTTATTCATCAGTGAGCACAGTAATTGACTGTGTGATCAGTGTGGGAGTCTTGCCACTTCAGACACAGACCTGTGCTGAAGTGAGCGGTGGCTCAGTTAATTATATTGCTGTATTGGCAGGTGGCTGGAGTTTCTCTTTCCTGAAGTTTGGCTTTAGTGAAGTCCAAGAGGGACAATAAATTTTCCCATGTGAAGGCTTGGCTCCACGCCCAGCGTGTTCTTAGGAGTATCTGGAGGTGTTTAACATCAAATACTGGGCTAACTCTCTGGGAACATTTGTCTTTGGTCCCTTTGCTCGATATCCTCATGAGATCAGCTGCTGCTCACAGGCAAGTGCTGAGGTGTGAGATGCTTCTCAGCCTGGTGCTCCCAGACATGGGACTGGCTGGATTGGATTGAATGCTGGAAACCACATTCCACAGTTCCTCCAAATGGGCCTTGAAATACAAATACATCAGCTGAATTGGAGGCAAAGCTGCTTTTCAGCAGTGATTTCATAATGTAACTTCTGTTGTTTGACACCCCAAACACCTGAAAGCCAGCAACCAGTGCTGGGTAGTGTGCAGAAACTGGTGTCTCTGGTGTGGCCATTGTGCAATACTCTGTTACATACCTCTGCATCACTGTGGTCTGATACCTGGTAACGAGATGCTCTTGCCCTTTGAAGGGCTATGTTTTTTCTCAGATGACTTATGTTTTATCAAAGCCTATTTAATTAGTTAGGTCACTTTCTGATTGGGCATTTCACCTGTCTGGGCTGTGATGTGTCTGTGTGAACATGTTTGCATCAAACTCTATAAGCAAACAAATGATTTAAGGTGATGTGTGATTCTGGTGATGCAGCATCCAGCTTATAGATACTCTGTGTATGAAGAAGGGAAAAAATGCAGGAGTGGTGACCAAGCAGCAGTGTGGTCCCTGGGGTAATCAAGGGGTTTCCGCAGGCATCAGCATCCCACTTCCTTTCACAAAGTCACAGAGCATGATCATGCAGCTGGTTCAGTTCCTTCTTCCCCTTATCATTCCAGAGCTCAGTCTTTCTGATTGTTGGAAACTTGAACTTTTCAGCCTTGGCTTTCAGCCAGTTTCCTTTTTTTCCCCTTTTTCCTCATTTTGTCTTTATAACTGTTTCTTCTCTCTTCCTTATTTATTTTCTGGCACAAAATCTAGCTAATTTTCTAGACTAAACAAGCAATTTTGTTTTAATCTCATCCTCTGTTCTTGATCATCCATGCAGTTCTTAGGAATACCTGTATAGGCTGTAATTCACCTTTCTTGAGCAAAGGTATACAAAACTATACGTGATATTGAAAATTGAGGTTTTTGTTGGAAAAATGATGTGTAATAGGACTTAACTGTTTTAATCACAAACTCCTGCTCTGTATAAAGGATAATTGGTTTCACCTTCTTTCATCTCTGAGTTCCTGATATTTAACAGAAACTTTGGTTGTTGCTTCCAAAAAGCATCATCTTTCACTTGGCTGTAGCCAGATTTTTATGTCTCTACACACAGAGGTAAAACTGAGTCATTCTCTGAGTCGGCATCATGTGGCACCTGATACTCTGCAGTGAATGAGACCTCCTGACTTCTATTAGCTAATTTAATTAGCATATTCAGGCTAGTACCAGGTAAACTTCATCAACAAGGGCTTTAAAGCAATTTGTTAAAAGGCTGATACTCCAAGAATTCACTTAGTAACCTGTGTGCAGGCTGTCTTAGCCTTTTCCTTACCCCTGCCTCACCTACCTAAAGCTCTCTTGTAATACCTCTCTCTTCCCCAGGAATTCAGTTTCCATACTGATTATTCTACTGAAATCCAGATGGAATAGATTACTTGGCACTAACCATAACATTGGAGAGGTTAGAGATAGAAATATAGAAAACTTCTATTGGGTATCATTCTTACATAGAAAAATAGAAAACTTCTATTTTTGTTTCATATTGCACTGTAAAATTGCCTATTCTTCAAGGGACTGCTTGTTCCAGCCTTGCTTGCAAAAGGCTCCCATGTAGCTCCATCCCTGCATGAAGGTAACCCAGGCAAGTTAAAAGTCTTGGATAAAGAGCTTTGCATTGGATTATCTTGATCTGGAGAATAAGAGACTAATTGGCTCTGAGGAAAGCGTAACTGCTGCTGATTCCTGCTGCTTGTGCTGTGGGGAGAAAGGCTTGCTGCATTTAGTGTGGTCCCCTTCCACTAAATACATAAGGAACTCCCCAGCAGTACAGCTGCTGATAGGATAGAGTCAGGTGAATATTCTAATGTGACATTGATGATGAGTAGTTATGGCTTAGACTGAGACTTACAGGGAAAAGCAGTGCAATCATATTTTTAAAAGTTTTTTTAAATTTCTGAATTGTCAGAAGAGCAGCTGTGGATTTGGGCAGACTCTTCTGAACAAGTAAGGGATATGCCACAAACCCACAACAGCTCTTAAATCCAAGCAGCACAGCTTCACCACTGGCTTTAGTTGTAGCACAGACTGATGCCATCGATGCGGCTCGCTGGCTTTATGTTAGACCTGCTGACTGTGAGGATCTGTTCCAGAAAACACCTAATATTTGTCAGACTGAAAGAATTACCGCTCCAGCAAACTTTTTGTCCTGCTGGCATTCTACTGCTCACCTCACTGCTTCTCCAGGTGGTAGTTTGCACCTCAGAGAATATCCTCAGAGGATCCTTGTGAGGAGCTGTTAACAGCGCAGATGGATGCCAGAAAAGCATCACCTCTTCTCATGCCTCTTGTGTGCAGAGCACTTTGGTTCCCTCTGTCTCAAGGCCACTGATGGGTAGAGATGATATTGGCTGGGAAGGAGGAGGGAAAAAACACCTACTTGGGTGCTGTTAATGACTACACTGGAAAGTAGTCCTGGGGTCCAAGTCTGATCTCACTGATCCTTGGGCTGGAAAAGTGAAATACTATTGATTTTTTTTTTTTTAATTGTTAATTTTTTTTAATGAACAGTGTGGATTTGCTCATTTCCTGGAAGCAAAGAAGCCAGATCTGTCTGGGATACTGGGGAAGCTCTGGTGTTTTGTAAACACTTTGCATTTCTCTGCTTGCTAGCCAGCCATTCCTTGAGCTTCCCATGCTATAAACTCACCCCTCAGAGCAGTGGGAACGTGTGGATCTTGCATTTGCACAGGTGCATGGCTGTGGCTGTGTTAAATCAACCCTGAAAGTGATTTTATTTGGACTGTGCTCCTGTGTGACACGTGCTTTTGTGGTATGAAGAAGTATTTTGGCCTGTGTGTGACTCAGGCTGACCTGCTCTGCTTCACCTGCAAGTGGCCACATCTTCCACATGTTTATTTACTGACACGCTGCGGGGTAATTTTTCTCCTTCAATATTCTGTTGTCTAATTGCAGTTAATTGTGGTTCTTAATCTTGCTAATTACTGTAAATCATGCTCTGCCAGCCATCCTTTCTTCCAGTGGCAATAAGGCTTTCCCCCCCCTCCTTGGAAGGTGTGTGTAGTTTAATATAAGTGTCTCAATAATGAAGATTTATGGGTGAAGGCTATCGAGGGCTGTGTGGCTGCATGTGAAAGCAATGCACCGGGCTTAAAAAGAGGAACAGAGAAGTCAGAGCCTGTAAAAACCTGTTATTGATGTGACTGGCAGTCAGTATAACTTTAATTTTATGTCTAAACTAAGGTGGCTAAATGTAAAACCTCTAATTAAAACCATTAGAAGCCTGTAATGTTGCTGACGTGCTGTTTGACAGGTGGAACGTTACCTCCAAGCAATTAGCATTTCCAGCGCGCTGTGCTGGCTTCTCAGCGGCCCTCCCGGAGGAGTCTAATCTCTTAGGCCTTTTCCTACTGAAGGCTTTTGATTTCACAGCTAACTGGTTGGTCAGATCACCATAGTCTGTTAATAAGTATAAAACCAGCACTTGTAGGTTCAAAAGGTCTGTGTAAGGGCCTCCAGACCCATCAAAGCTTTGATCTGCCACAGATTGCTTGCGGGGCCTGGAGTTTGAGTGTACCCACGCGAGTGTTTCTGTACTCCCATACAAGTGTTGGTGGTAGAACTGGCTTTGGGGTTTCAGATAATTCCCATGAAGTAGCAAACATTTGTGTTTGGAGAAAATACTGAACTGGCACACACTGCAGAATGCAGATTTACAGTTTAGCCTTAGGAGAAAGAACAGAAAGAATTGAGAAGTCACCAAAAATAGACTCTGTGATCACAGAAGCCAGCAAGTAATGGGGCTTGTAAGAAGATGACTAAAATGTATTTTTGATTGATTAAAAATGCATGCATAAAATGCTGGAGATACGAATTGTATCACTGATGTTCCAGGCTATCAGCTGAGAAACTTCAGGTGGGGCACCCCATCTCTGCTCCTGGTGATGTGGGCTTTATCTGCTCTGTCCCTGTGTGCTCCCCTCCCTGAGCCTATAGACCTCTGCTTACACAGACTGGCTTTCCCTCTGCTCAGCTCCAATCTGACCTGTTACACAACAACTATGTGTTGCAGCCATCCAGGAGATGAAGGAGAAGCTTCATTAGGCTCTCCATCTGATGTGTCATTCGAAAAGGAATTGTTAATAATGAATTAACACCCGATTTTCAGTCTTCCATGATGTTATTTGTGTGTGTGTTGTGTTTATTAATTACTTAGCAGAGATGTGACGGACACATATCAGCAAGTTCAGGGCAGGATCATTTGGAATGGCATTGCTTATGAGTCACTGTGTTATTCTTGGTAGCACAGGTACCACATGTAGAGGTATCCCCCATGTTGCTTGTGTCCCACAGCATCTGTGGCTGGTACCTGGGGCTTTCCCTATGGGATGCTGAAGAGTGGGAGGGCTAGAAACTTCTGGTTACTCCTCGATGAGTTGGCAGGCAGGGGTATTCTGCTCTCCCTGTGGTGAAGAGGAGAATTATAGCAGCTGTTTTGAACTTGCTGAATGTACCCGAGGCAAAATTTCTTACTTGTACAGCCTTGTTCATGGATCACTCTTGAAAACCCCACGAGAGCCATCTTGTTTATCCATCTTGAGGAGACTCAGGAGACATCCCACCAGGTTTTTAAAGCCCTTGCAGGATCCCTAAGGCTGTGTGTGTATTTTTCTGGAGACGCTCCTACCTGGTGCGCTTCAGGCTCGCCATAAGGCTGTCCAGCACCTCAATCTGTGGTGAATATTTCACATTCCTTATGTCCCTCTGCAGAGCCTCCATGACATGCTGGTACTCACTGAGCAGCTTGGCCCACAGCAATCTGCATGTCGACATGGGTTTGATGTGTCTTTAGTGGCATAGCTCCTGACAGCATCTGTAAAAGCACAGAAGTACCACAAAAAGCACATGGTTTCCATATCCTATCTCAAAGCTGGCCTACATGCCCAGCAGTCTGACTCTCTCAGAGGAGCAAGGAATTAAACTCAAGCTTTTAGGGTCCTCAACAAACTCATTCACTCACCATGTTATTTAATCAACTGAAGGGGAGCACCTTCAGTTGATTAAATCACATTAGCCACACTACCCAGAAAGAGGTAGTTTGAATGTGAATGTTGTGGTTGTGATCAATCCAAAAGATATTTCAGAAACCTGCATGAAAATCCATTCAACTGGCAAAAATCACAGTTGTCTTCTGCATGTTTGAGAAACAGAAGCAGGTTGAATTTTAAGAGCTGCAGTTTCCCTTCCTGTGTTACAGTGATTTCAGCTCATTCAGCAAAGAGCCACATCCAACCCAAACCTTTACTATCCAGTCAGTGACTTTATTTTGCTCTCTTCTTCCTTTTGGGTTTGCTTGTTCCTGTGTGCCCCTGTTTGTGCACCCAAATATGATGGGCTTTAGCCTGGCTTGCTTCAGGCAAAAATATATATATTTTTCTTTTTTTCTGCATCAATAACTAGAGATATGGAAACCTAAATCTGATTCCTGAGTTGGAGATGAGATTGCTCTGCTGGGGAGGTCATAAAGATTGACAAGGGCACTGACATTTCATTAATGTGTCTTCAGGAGCTTTGGTCATTAGGAGCTCAACTTGTGCTGAATGTGATTTTTTTGACTCATGAAGAGGTTGGGAGAGGGAGATGTTGATATGGGAAAGTTGTTGGCTGGCAGCAGGCATCCCTTTTGCTTCCAATGTTGACTTATTTGAACTATTAGAGAAGTTGCTTCCAGGAACTCTGAATTCCCTGGGATTTGAAAGGTGGGATGAAAGGGCTGAGTCGTCAAAACCAAGAGTTTTCAAAATAGATATACGAGAGGACGCAACCTGAGTTGTGGGAGGTGTCTCTCTTCAGGACGTTGGTGTATGGGTTTTAAAGACTTTAACTTCTCTTTCTTTCTTGCAATTTGGAGTTCCTGTTTGCTCTTGCTGTGTCCTGCCATTGCATTTTCAGAAGCATTGCTGTTGGCTCTGGGAGTTGCTCCTGAACCCAAACAGGAGCTGTTAAAGCTCATGTTACTGTGAGAGTGATAGAGACTCTCCCTGTCACTGTTCATACTCTTTTTTTGGTCACTTCAGTATCAGAAGGACAGGTTTTAAAGATGTACAAATCTTTAAAAGTTGGTCTTTCTTCAGACCAAGACATTGAATTTTTTGTCTTTATAGTTAGCTTCTTTCAAAACTTTCAGCTTTTTTCCCCCTTTTAATTTCTTTATTTTGTCCACACCTTCAAATACAGATAAGATAAAATATGTTTTGAGGTGAGTTGTCTCTGAGCTCATTACTTTATTTTTCCAGTTAGATGATACATTTTTTTAATCCTTGAAAATGAAAAAGTCTTGAGGGATTCTCAGAATGGTGATTTTTTTAAATCTGTGTTTCAAATACCTGCAGAGCCTCTGAAATGTCCAGGTAAAGGAAATATGGACAGATGTTAAATACTGTGAGTTGTGCTTTATAAGATCAGATGTCAATCTTGAAAGCATTTGAAGGAAAGGGACATCCAGTTCTGCCATGAACAGCTTTATCTTCCTGGAAATAAAGCACAAGTGACCCATCCTCTATGGAGATTGACCACTGTAAAGGACAAACAGACATTCTTGGGTGTTAGGTAAAACCCTGCTCCTCTGAGATGAGCTCTTCTGTTAAGCTAAGCATTATCCTCAGTTCCAGAAGTCTCTTAATATTCACTGAATTCATCAGCAGCTCACTCCATGTTCTTGACTGAGATGGCAAATCTTTCTGCCCATTTCCAGGAGCGGTGCAGAGGGCTCCAGCTCTCAGAATACTTTTGGAGCTGTTGACATTTTTATCCAGCTCTGAATACAACACCTAGCTAGTCAGACAACATAAATGTGCTTTGTTAAATGTTCTTGTTCCGAGCGCTGCTTCCCATGACAACCAAGTCAGCAAGTCAGATCAGATGACACCTTGTCAGATACCATCACTCCAACAGTGCCTGGAGTATTCCCAAGCCTGGAAGAGAGGGACTGCAGACTCCAACCAAAATCACAGTGAGCAGAGGCATGATGTGGGTGTCTTGTCCTTTGATAGGTGGTCGTAGAGCTCAGCACAGAGAAAGAAAGGAAAAAGTAAAGTAACAAACTCTGTAGTGCTGATGGTGTAGTTCAGGAATTCTGGCTTTTAATCAGGACTTGAAAATCACCTAGCTAAGTATTGTGTGGTGCTTGCATGTGCTGAGCAACAGGTCTGGGGATACAGTAAAGGAGATTAAAGGGATTGACAGGGTTTTAACTCTCACCTATTTTTACAGGGCTTGTACATGCCCAAGAGAAAACACAACTTAAGATGTTGATTTCCTAATTTTTACAAAGGGACTTTGCTTCCCTTCCTAATTTTAATAGTCACTTTAATACCCAATACGAAATAGTATTTATTTCCTGTGCAGGATGAATCTGAAGAATTTAATAATAAATTTTACTTTGTGCCTTTAGGAGTGGCATATTTTTTCCCCTGGGAAGTTAAAAAAAAATCTATTTTTAAAAATGGAATTGTTTTTTCCCAAAATTATTTCCTTAGATTACTGATCCTTTTAAAATAATGAATAAAGAGGAGGTGTAATTGTTGATATCTATGGCAGAGTCCCCATGGATTTGAAGGGGGTTGGATTGCTGTGGCTTTAAAGCTGTTAGAGAGAAACTCCATAACAAACTCAGAATGTTTAGCTGCCAGTTCCCTAGAAAGTAGTCACAAATCCTTGAATATCCATTCATTGGATGCTTACATTGACTTAATCCAGTTGGAAAAGGCAACAAGCAGCTTAAACCTTGTCTCCAGGTCAGCAGGTGCATCTGAGATTCACAAAACCGAGTTCTGGTTTGCCTTAACTGTGATGACAGCCAGAAATACCAAAGATGTGCTTTAGATGCAATATTAAAAATAGCTGCTGTGCAACAATGTATCTTTCCAATTTCCTCTACAGAAGAGATTATCGATCAAAGCTGAGTTTTACTGGGAGCAGGCTGTGTATCTAACCAACTTTTATACACTAAAACCAAACTGAATCTCTCAGATTGTAAGGTTCACATAATATGAAGTGTATGCTTCGTTGTGATAACCTGAATCTCCAGCTTCATGGTCATCAACAGCTTACTGTGAGGTGTTTGTGTTTTCCAGATGAAGGACCTGAGTTAACTAACTCTTGGATGTAATTTCTTCATCTGTACCAGGTATAGATTTCATCTCTGCATCAGCCTATTTAATTTGCTGTCAGTACCAGTTATTTCTTTATTACCTCCTTGGAGAATTTCTCCATTAATGAGCAAATTAAGACTTCTGACTTCATACCATGAAGTCTTTGACTTCCTCTGTGTGTGCTACCTTCCAGGTGTGTCTGGACATGTTGCCTGCTTAGCTGGATGTGGCTTCTACTTGGGTATCAGCTCTGAAAAAGCATAAGCAGCATGCTTTAGCTATTAAAATTCTTATAATAAACATGTTAGCAAGTGCATTCTCTCCTTGAACATCTGTTTTTATGCTGCATATAGGTCCCTGGGGGTGTTCAAGGCCAGGTTGGATGGGGCCCTGGGCAACCTTGTGTAGCTCCAGGCCTGGAGGTTGGTGTCCCTGCCTGTGGCAGGGGGGTTGGAGCTCTGTGACCCTTGGGGTCCCTTCCAACCCAGACCAGGCTGGGATTCTATGATATGGTCTGAATTTTGGCATGACTAAACAGATCTTATGTGTGCTGGTTATGTGTGTAGGAACTTGGTGAGTTAGGGAAATACTTGGAGACCTGTAGAAGAAATGTCTGCTTAGGCTGGTTTGGTGAGGGAAAGGGAAGAAAGGGTGAGAAAAATAAAGGTGAGCCTCCAAATAAGAGTTGAACGATTGGTTTCTATGTTTAATCTGCCAGTAATGGCTGCCTCCTCCATTTCTGTTGTCCTCCTCCCCAGCATGGTTCTTGCAGTCCTTACTGTTGCTCATCACATTAATCCCATCGAGTCCAACACATGAAACCACTTCACACCGCATGCATTGCATCATCCAGCCTTACTGTGGCATTTTATTTAGCTTGATGGGTAATATAGCCTGATTTGACTTGCTGGAGTGCAGTGTATGTCAACTGGAAAACAAAAAGGGAACTCTGTTTGCCAAGTGAAGCCAAGGCAAAACTCTGCTTGTGTCTAAAATGAAGAGCAATGAGTTAAGACTGTAGCAAAGGCAGATGCAGGAAAGAAGTTAAGTCAGGAGCCTCCCACAAAGAAAAACATAGGGTTTTTTTGAAGTATCTTGACTTCTTATTGAGGACTGATGGTGGTAAATTGCTTGAGATCAGACATAATTTGTATTATCCATCTACTATGGATTTACTTGAGCAAGGGCACTGAATATTCCTGTCTCCCCTGAGAGCAGAGCTGGGGGGAGATGATGTTTGGACCTTCAAGGCTTTAGTACAGCTATTCATCCTGTGTTTCTGCTTTATTAACACTTTGTCAATAACTTTTTGGCACCTCTGCAGAATAAATCTTCAAAATCAGAGCGCTCTGTTAAGGTGTTTCCAATTATACATTGCACAAAAGCTAACTGCTCACTGCTCTGTTCCTCTGCGTGCCAACACCTAATAAATCATGGGATGTCACATGTCCTGGTTCAGATGCTCCACTATTTCTAAGGAGCGATGATGTAATAGGGCTACTAAAAAGGGAAGTAGTATAGATTTTCTTCAGCCATTGTGTCATCAAAAGAGTGTAAATCTGAACCAGTTTCAAAAATCCCAATCGATTTATTTGTGTATTATGAGAGTTGCTTAATATATTTTCTGTACTGTGGAACCCTGCAGCTTCCAAGTGCTGATCCTTGAAATGCAGAGCTGTTACTTGAAAAGGGGTTTCTTTGAAGTGACCTGGAAGCACAAATACAGAAAGCTGAAGGTGGCCAAGGATAAGATAACTTCATTTTTCTCCTAGGTTAGAAATAGACACCTGTATCTCAAGAAAAGGAGGCCAAGGAGAAATGTTTCCCTAGTGGCAATATCCATAAATTCTTGATGAGTTATGCAGTATTTGAATAAAATTGGTTTGCCTGACCAAAAAGAAGCCATCACTATCTCAGGACACCACGAGTTACATAGGCACAACTCTATAGTGATGTGTCAATATACTGTAAGCTGTAGAAAGTGTCACTGGCAGCTCTTCAGTACTGACTGTGATAGAACAGGATGTGCCCAAGAGTGTCTGGCTCTGTGGTTGAGAGGGATGAGTGGCAGGGGTGACCATGTCATAGGTCTCCAGACGTAGCCCCCCTGTAGACCCTTGATAATTCAGTGTGGCTCTGTTAGCCAGGACGTCTCAGGAATGAGGTTGGTTAAGGAAAAGCAGCTGGCTTCTCCTGCTTCTCTTCCCTTCTCTCCATGTAGCTTTGCCCTTCAATGCTGGCTGAATAAGCAAGGCAGAGTGTGGATTTTATCTAAAGGGAGAATATTTTGGCAAGCCAGCCTGATAAAGGAACTTTATGTACAGTTATGAGTGTTTGTGGTATTTATGGGGTGTGGAAAATTGCTTTCTCCTGTCTCTCTGAATCTCCTCTCCCGTGACTTTACAGCTGCTGTTTTTCTGGTTTGTTTTTCTGAGAAAGTCAGCTGCATGGTGGTATCTGACCTGAGGGATAAAGGCTAATGAATTGCTCAGCCATCCTCAGAGGGCTAGGCTGGAGAAGTCAAAGTCACGGGGTGGTTTGAAGCGTCTGTAACAGCTTTTTCCAGGCTTTGCAAAGCAAGGGGAGCTGAACAGCACAGCAACAGTCATGATGTTTGAGACCTTAACCTCCAAATATAGGAAATGACACTGGGAACCACAGAGTGCTTGAGCCAGCCTGGTGAGAGATGTAGCTTGATAAGCCCACATTGTCCTGCTAGAGGTTCCAGCAGCTATGGGGGTTCTCTTTCCACCAAGGTGAAGTTCTGGTTCAGCAAGCTCTTGGACGTGGCAGGTGACTCACAGCACCAAAACAGGACACTCTGTTTTACCCAAAGAAAGGCAGTGTGCTGATTTAATATTGGCACTACAGAGAAAGCAGAGAGATGGATGCTGTGTGAACCTGTAAACAATTAAAATCCAGTTTTGAAGTATAGAAAACTCTGGCAATAATTTTTATAGCATCACCAATGTTATTGCAGTCATAGTAAGACAGCTGACTACGCTGGTCAGCAAGAGAGTTAAGACTAATGAGTTAAAGGCTGCATATTTACACATGACTCTCATTACAATCATTCCAGTATTACTTGTCCTGCAGATGCCCAAATAATTACTGATTTTTTTATTACCTAGCAATACGTTGGCTGTTTAGTTTGAGTCCTTTTTATGTGGCTTCTTTTTAGAGGCTGTTGACAGTGCCTGAGGTGTCGTTTGCAATGACATGGGAAGTTAGGAGTGGGTATAGTCTGGTGTTTGTGTGGGAGAGCACGTTCCTGCCTCCAGGCTCGTTTGGGCTGGGTGTAGACCTTTACAGTTTCAGGCATTCTGTGGGTTTTAAACCCATCTTCTGGATGGTGTATTAAATCTTGACCCTGCTTTAGGCTATGCTGACAATTTCCCTGGTGCTGGTGGGCCAGGGCATGAAGTTAAGTGATCCCCACCACTCTCGGTGCTGCAGCCTATTACCAGGAGAGTAATGATGCTTGAAGGACACTGCTTTTTTTTAAACAACAGTAGAATAGATTAAAATATTCTTTCCAATGTGTTTTTTAACAGAAAATATGGCACTTTCTGAGTTGTTCTAACATGAAGTAGTAATTTCATAGAGTTCTGCTTTCAGTGCAAACCCTTTACAAATGAGGCTTGTGACTCCCAGGTCTGTGGGGCTTTTTATTGCTCGCTGGGAAATGGAAAGTTTTGAAGAATAATTGCATTTAATTCACTGTTTTCTGTCTCAGACACACAAAACCAGGAATAGAGTGATCTTTTCTGGTCAGATGGGTACCCCTCTTGTAGTTCTATCCATTTGTTTTAAATTCAAGAAGTCTTTTTTGTTGTATCCTGTACTTTGGGAGAAATGGGATAGGACAAGAAGCTTGAAAGCTATCTTCTTACATGAAGTCTTGAGTTTGGGGGTTTTTGGTTGTGTTTTTTTTAAGAGAACTAGCAAAATAGGACAATTTTTAGTTGCTAATTGTTTAGCAGCTGTCATTGCCAAAGTTTTAATTTCTCGGCTGTTTGAAATGCAAGACTTTGGCTTTTCCATTTCTCTGGTACTGGAAATAATTTTATAAGGCACCTAGATTGCATCTTGAATGTTTTGAACTATTCATAATTTAGTTTTCAAGACTTGCAGATGAAATTTGAATTAAGTGATGAACGAGGATAACTTTTACCATGTAAGGATAACTTTGGGGTGGTGGGGGTAGAGGGAGAAAAGACTAAAATCCACCAATTTAGTTATTCATTGCAATTTAATCATTCAGGTTTAATGGAAAAGGATTTTTATAATATAGTAAGTAGGAAGTATATTAATCTAGTTTTTAAAACTGTCTGTCTTATGGAAATGAATATAGAAAGATGTTCTCAATGGAAAATTATGTTTCAAGAATACCCTATTAAGAGAGTAATGAATACATTATGAAAATGTAATTGCATATTTTAATGCAATTATCCAACTAATCATAAAAGTCCTGTTGCAAACAGTAATTAGGAAAATATTTAGATTTATTAAAGTATAGAAATTATGAAAGGACAGGAAAGGTCAGAATCTGCAGTAAGAAAGAATAATTGGCTGGTGGTTGACCTTTAGGATTCTATAAATCATTTTTAAGAGTTCTTATTTTTAAAGATGGCTCTCAGAAGCTGGACAGTACAATTGACATGGATTTTAACACAGCTCATGAGCCAAACTTCAGGGGTAAGAGAGGGATGAACCAACACTTGAGCAAATGTCAGAGAAGAACCTACCTTGTGTGGCACCTGCCTGGTGGGAGTGGAGCTTTTCCCTATTTAGATTTTAAGATTGTGTTTTCATGTTCAATTACCTTCTGTAAGATGGAGATAATTTTAAGCTACTGATTGCAATGAAGGGCCTGGCACAGAGTTAATGTTCCTTTGGCACCCAGCCAGTGCTCACGTGGGGGTTTCAGCCTGCAGATGCTCTGAAACCTCCCATGAAACTGTGCTTGAATCTGGGGAAATGAGGTGTGATTTTTCTGCCCTAATAGTTTAATTCTCCGTTGGTGGGTGGTGTGGTGGGCAGGTACACAATCTTTAATTTTTGCTTAAATAGCTATTTCTTTTAAAAAAAACAGATTCTGTATGAATCTGATGACTTTCACTTATGTAGGTTTATATATGCATACTTCCAAAAACTGTTCTCAGCTCGTGGATGGCATCTTGGGCTGGGTACAGCTCTGAGCTCTTGCTGGGTGTGACTTTTAATGGAGCCACCACAGCGCTGAACCTCCCTCACATCTAGCTGGTGCTCACCAAAGCTGCTCTCTGAATTGCATTAATACCTGGTAATTTGGATTGATTAGAGGATTTGTTTCTAATCCCAGCTGTCTCTCTAATCACAACACTCCTCTATATCCAGGCTCTACAGCTGACACTGGATGCTGCTGTGGAAAGACAAGGCCAATGCCTGCAACGGCAGTTAGTGATAGGCTGGGATTTCCCATGGACAGATGAAAACATTAGTTTTTGCTATGACATCTCTCAATGTTAAGAAGATTTAACAGAGGAACATGTGTGTAAGCACACAGCTTATGCCCTGCATTGGCTTTTG
The DNA here is from genome assembly GCA_013400835.1 of Zapornia atra. Classification (NCBI taxonomy): domain Eukaryota; kingdom Metazoa; phylum Chordata; class Aves; order Gruiformes; family Rallidae; genus Zapornia; species Zapornia atra. Next base: position 547,024 of record VZTU01011774.1, on the reverse strand, counting down.
TGAACCTACCTCTCAGTGCATGTGTGGGGAGGGGTCTGCCCTCAGACTTGGGCTCACAAAGAAGATCCCTTGAGGGAACTGAGTCTTCTCTGCCAGCATGGGTGTGGTGGTACTGCATGTGCCATCCTTCCTTTCTTACTCTGTCTCCTCATGACTGGTCAATGTAAGTCTGTGGGAGACTCGCTGCCACCCTTTGTGTGCAGCTCAAGGGCTGGTGTGTGATGGGTAGGTGGACACAGGCAGAGTCGTTACTCTGAGCGTTGTTATTGCATGTAACATCCAAGCTCGTGCTCCTTTTTAGTCTTTGTTGGCATAGTGTGGTGAGAAGAATCGCTTACCTGGCACCTTCCCCTCTTAAGGTCTGCTGATGCAATGACTGATGCGTTGAACCTTGACTGATCCCAGCTTCTCCACACTGGGCCTTGCTGATCATCAGAATTAAAAACTGCTGTAGGATGGCGTGTGCCCAGGCAGTATCACTTCGTATTTCCCTTTTAATTTTAGGCTAGAATTGGATATATATCATCCTAAACTAAATTATTCAGCATTGCATCTCATGAATCTCAGCAGTGTGCACACTGTTGTGCATGCTCTATGTGCTCATCTGAGAAATGCCTTAGCATTGTGTAACAGGCAATTTAGGGAAAATATCCTTTGATCAGATATCTTTGTTGCTGAGAAGAGAGACCAGAGTGAATGCAGAGGAGATATTTCCCCAAGAATTGGGTATCTTTAAAGATAAATTTAAATAATTCATGGAAATTTACTGCAGATTTCTAATTAAAACTAATTATAAGCACTCTGTTTTATCACATCTGATTTACCTCTGAACAATTTCAGATGCTTTATAAGACATTTTTATATGTATATTTTTGGCCTGCAATTAATGTAGACTAAAAAAATAAAAAAATTCACTTTAGACCTCTCTGGGTAAAGATTAAAAAAATATAATTATTAGCTGCTATTTTCCACACTGATGTAGGGCTCTGAATCAAAAAATACAAATACAATTCGACTTTGTTAAAGGCTTAAGGCTGTTCACATGAATCACTGGGGCACCTCTGCAGTCCTCAAAGTATCTATTTTTGGTTTTGCCTCTTATGACATTATTTTGTTAAAACTGTGTTAATAATCTCCCAAAGGATGGGAGAGCTGGAGAGGGGCTGGTGCCCAGGGCAGGGAGAGCCAGGCCTAGGGGAATGGCCTGCAGCTGGAGAGGAGCTGGGAGACAGAAATCCTTCCCAGAGAGGGGGGAGGCCCTGGCCCAGGGTGCCCAGAAAAGCTGGGGCTGCTCAGGATCCCTGTCAGGGCTCAAAGCTGGGTTGGATGGGGCTTGGGCACCCTGGGCTGGGGCGGTGTGGCAGGGGGGAGACATGGGGGGGACCTGAGGTCCCTTCCCATCCATACCAGTATGGAGTTCTGTATTGTTAACTTGCTGAGCAGTACATATCAGTGTGTGTGTATATATATAAATAAAAGCAACACTTCAGGGTTTTTTGTTTGCAAAAAGGAGCAGCTGCCTGGGGCTGGCATCTCCCTTGCTCTGTGCCGCAGACCCTTACTGCCTGGTACTGCACAGCCGTGTGTGGTGGGCGCTCATCCCACCCCAGAAGGGTGTGGATGTGTCCCCCTGCTCCAACCATCCCTGGGCCAGGTAGAAAAAGCTGGTAAATGATACAAAAATCTGCAGAAAAATGCAGAAATAGGATGGAGACTTGAAAATGTGTTTGCTCAGCCTCAAAGAATGCTGGAGATGTGGTTAGTTGAAACTACCCTCCCTGCAGAGCTCAACTCCTGCTCTGACCCACTTAGATCCTGCTTTCCCAAACTTTTCCTTGCAGTTACCAGGGGAAACAGTATTGATCCTTTCTCCCTGAGATGGGGTGCAGTGTGGCTGGTCACGTTGATGGTGTGGTGGCTCTGCTGGGACTCCGCAGCCTTTCAGGGGCTGTGGGAGACATAAACTTCTCTCTGTGTGAGGCCTGAAAGTTTGCAAAGTAGCTTTAATTCTTCAGCACAAAGTGTCTGTGTGAATATACAGCTTTTTTTATATAACTGCAGAGTTAGCAGAGATTAGATTTCATTTTTTTAAAGATGCAGCTTGTTTTCTCTGTTCCTGAAACTTCAGATCTGTGAATATTTTCATCATAAATTTTCCTCATAAAGTTTCACAAGCATTATGAAGCCCTCCAAGTAAACTTTCCATGATTGTATATATTTTCAACAACTATTTATAAGTTTGGTACCAACATGGTTTTCTCCCAATCGAGTCTTCTAGAAGTGCTGCAGAAATAATCAGGAAAGACTATAAATAGAAGGGTAAAAGGTTCTTCTATATATACAGTGCCTTGATTAGGAAATCTAAGTCTTGAGCTATCTATTAAGCAAAAATATCATGTAGGGCTGAGTTAAGACTTTTAAAACTTTTTTTCTCTTTAATGAAGTTTTGTGGCTACTGCACCCCTTGATATATGAGTTTGAGCACTGTCATAGTGTGCATCCCCTTTGTGTTTAAGTACTTATATTTAAATATGTTTGAGTTAGGAAGCAATCCTAGGGACATAGTGAGATGCCACACTGTGCTTTGCTGTGTCAGGGCAGCTGACTCATCAAGATGGTGCTGTATGCAATGTGAAAGATGCCCAGTGTGCACTGATGTCCCCTGGATAGGGGTGGCTCTGGGCAGCCACCAGCGCAAGAGTGAGCAGCAGCTCCCTGGGCATCAACATCTGAACAGCTCCAGCACACCAGCCTGTGCGTGTGGGTTTGGGGAAGGCTGCTTTGGTGTCGCTTCTTATTGCTAGATACTCTCTAGGAGACTAGGAATAGCTTAAATTCTTAAGTTTGCTTAACTTCTGCTAAGCTCTGATAAACCCATTTAATGCATTTATTTATAACTTGGTAGCATAGAGTGAGCTCTAGTGAATTGGTTGAGTCTTTTCTATGCTTACAAAAATATGTTTACTTGGTCAAAAGAAGAGGCTCACGTTGGATTTGCATCTCAAATCAAAAAGGAAATGATAAATACTTCTCCTGACCCTGGCTAAGCAGGGAGAGGGGCTCCTGAGGCTGCTAATGTCCATAGGCAAGCCTCCACGGTCACAGGCTCCAGCTGGCTGTGGGATGGGCTTGAAGAGAGAAAATATACTGGTGCTGCTGCTTGTTACTTTAATTGGAGAATATTTTATCTGCAGGAGCCTAATGATTGCAAATGAAGCTGCTTGCAAGGCTCTTCTAGGATGTTTTACATACACAGACATGCTTTATACTTGTTACTTTTTTCTGATTTCTCATATTTTAAGTGTTAAAATACACTATTAATATCTGATGTGACAGATAAATTTCACCATTTGCAAATGTTGGTTTCATTCTTTGGCTTGTTTCTTTTTTTTTTAATTCCCAAAGGTTAAGAAAACTGAACATAGACCTTAAAATACAAGCTCAAAATGCACAGCTTGGGGCCATAGGACTGAATTTTGCCAGGGTTCTACCACCTGAAGTGTAATTCTGAGGGGCTGGGTGAAGTTGGTGGGATTTTTTTTTTTATTATATTGGTATTATTTTTTGAGACCAGCATTTTCCTTCATTTTAAGGAGCATTCACAAGTGTGAAAAGGAAGACTTGCAGTTAGAAGATCACTTTTAAATTCATCTTGTCAAAAAAAAAAAAAGGAAAAAGTTCTGTTTGTTCTTTGTTTGGATTAGTATGAGTTTATTTTGAACTACAGCAAAACAGAAAGAGGAAGCTTCTGGAAAAATCACTGTTAATGTCCAGGTTCAGGCTGAACTTTCTTCTTGTCCCAAGCTGGTTCTTTGCAGTGTTTGTTGTTTGCCAGCCAACTGTGTTTCCAAAGGCTCTTCAAAGATTAGTTGAAGTTACTGCTGGGTGGGGGTTTTTTGTACCCTGTATTGGTGTTGATTGTGTTGTTTCAGGGAACAGGGATCTGGGGTGGAATTGGGAGACGCATCCAGCTGGGGTTGAGTAAAAGCCACCTTGCAGGCAAGCAGGGCTGCAGGAACCTTCACTGCACTCCACGTGGGTTAAGGGACCAAACTGTGGCCATGTTACCCCATCTGCTGCTGTCCCTGGGTAGCAGGAGGTTCTTTCTTTTAAACAATATCCTGCTCTCCAGTGGGAGATCCATGTATGTTCCCCGTGGGATGTGCTGTGGGTGACGCAGGGGTGTGGGGTGTCTTGGATAAAAGGAGAATTTAATCAACATGTGTTTTTCCCCAATGTAAGGCTGATGCCTGAACAACAACAATCTGGTTTCATTGCTAGCAATAGAGCTATGAGACTGTTCTATTAAGATAATTCAAGCGTGATAACTCCTGCTAATAAGTTAGGAAAGGAAAAATAGGACTCCCATGTAGCCTGTCTAAGGGACCAAGTGCCTGTGGTACCACGAGTTTCTTATGGTCTGTAAACTGTGGGGTTTTCTAGGATAAATTTTTTGAGTTATAACTTTGAATGGTGGAGCTAAAAATTAAAAAGCCTAGGTTAGGAACATCATCGTGTAGCTCTAAGAACAGAGGGGTGGAAAGCTCCCTTGAGTGTTATATCAGCTGCCTGCCATTCACAGGATGGCAGCCGAAATGTACTTGATGGACCTTTGTGTCCATCTGTTAGTCGATCTATCCAGCATTCCCTGGCTAAGGAAGCACTTCAAACAGCATAGTTAAATGCCAGAGATGTTTTGTAGTATTTATAGATTTCGCTGGTTCACACTTGAGAACATTTTCTGTGATTCATCAAGTGTGATCTTGATTTGTATCATTTATTAGGAGTAGATCTTAATGACTGACTGAAGGTCTGTGATGCGGCTGTACCGTTTGATGTTCAGTGTTATGATTAGGCTATCTGAAGTGACACCTACTGTGATTTATTTCCTTACTAACTGGTTACCATATTCACACACCTCTTGCTTCAGGATGCCATAGAATTTTAGGAGGAATTGATCCTGGTGTTTTCAGGAATGGGCAGGGGAAGCTCCAGGAGTTACCCTGCCTCTCCCCCAGTTTGCACTGACGTTGGGTGACCAGGGATGCTGTATGCCCAGCAAAAATGCTATTAATCTGGCTGTCAAATAAACCAGTCACCTCTAAAGAGAGAATGCTTAAAGGTTGTGGGGGGTTGATCTTTATTCTTTCCTTATTCCCAATCAAGTACAGATAAGGAAACAGGGAAAAGTGCCTTGAAAAAACAGAGCTCTCTAGCTCAGATTGGATTGCTGGTTCTCTAGCAAAGAATGTATTCTGCAGCTCCCCTGTGTATTAAACAAATAAATATAAAAGGTTCAACACCAGCTTGTGTGGTTACTGAGAAGTTAAAGCATTACTTAAAGCAATAAAAAGGATGTGAAGATTTAGTGCTGCTGCGCAGCGCACTAAATAACAGCAAATTAACTCATAAACCATGTCAGGACTGGGGAGTTCAGCCACTCCATCTGCGTGCGGCTGCCCCTGTAAGCGGGCTGCTGGCTGTGCTGGGGATGAGGCCTTGTGCTCGGTGGCACAGCGTGTTTGTGAAGAGACTTGGCTATGCCAGAGATGGGCTAACTTCAAAGCATTTATTTAGTTTTGAATTTTTTATAGCCTTACAATAAATGCAAGTGTCTGTTCGCCATGAAAAAGCTTCTGAAATCAGGGCTGGGGGAACGAGAGCACAGGACACAGCCTGGGTTGCTAGTGTCCACTTGAGGTTTGCTATATAACCAGCTTATTGGGAGGCTGTTTGGCAGCAAAGTGATGTTTGCTGTGGCTAAGAAAAGGGTTTAAGATGTTTGGAAGTCTTTGCTGTAGTAAAGATCTTTTAAACTATCTTTGGAATTTGTACAATATCGTAGTAAACTGACAGCTCTTCCTCAGTCCTTCCTGACCTAGAAATGGCTCGTGGCTGTAATACCCACAGCAAATGGTTTTATTGCAAAACTTATGCTGGTATTTTCACAGTAATTTTTAGCTTCTGTTAGTGGGAGGATAGGAAAAGGGATGCAGTGTTTTTTTCTTTTACTCTTCCTTTATTACCTGCATCTCTTTTTCCTCCATTGCTCTCCTGACTTTGCTTGTGCTTCCTTATGGTCATGAGCCTCTGCTGCATGGGCTCCTCTTTCCCCTTGTCTCCATCATGCTCTTTCCATCCTCCTAGAACATGGACCTGAACGTTTTCTTCGTCTCGCATCTAGTCTCAGAAAAGTATTTACTCTTGTTTTGCTGAATAACTCTAGCCATGGGTAGAAGTTTGTGCAGGGTGCTCTGCTTTTCCAGCTGCACCTACGAGCATCTTGACTTGCTCTTGGCAATGAAAAGGTTGAAGAATGGGTCATGTTTTGGAAATGCCCACATTAGGTGGCAGCCTGGCCTCTGCAGGCAAATGGAAAGTACTCAACATTCGTGTTGTGCAGTTATTTATGGCACACTGCTCTAGGTGGGGTGGGAGGTGTTGGATTTATGCAGCTGTAATTTCAGAACTGTAGGTGAGTACACTTGATCTGCCATCCAAACAGTGGGGCTTGCTCTGCAGTATAAAATGATGGTGAAAGGTGTTTGTGCTTCAGATAAGAGAAGCTGATTCATCAGAGGAATAAGAGTACTAATTACATACCTAACTGGAGGATATTTTGTTTCCTCAACTATGGTGACTTTATGAACTCATTCTCCTGTGTATAGAAATGTAAATTCTCTCCTGTTATCCAATAATCCTGACTTATTATTTGTGACAATGAATTTTATTTAGGGTCCAAGGAAAACCTCACACAACTTTGGAGTTCATGGCTTTCAATGTGTTGCCTGAATTTGTAGTTGAGTAGAGCAGCTGTGAAACATCTTTCACTATTGAATTTCAAGATGATTTGCTGCTTCTCAGAGTAGAGAAAAGATGTTCTGGATGATCTCCTAGCAGACCTTTGGGGTCCCATATGGGATTGGCATGCAAATTTGTCCCAGAAGATCAGAACTCATGGAGTCTTAAGGAGCAGGGTAGTCAAGTCTTCATGGGAGGCTTGAGTTTGCTCAAGGCTTTGTGGTTTTCTTTTTAAAATTCTGGAGCACAACTGTTTTTTTCCATGGGATGTCATATCTTAGTGTTGTATCTGAGCATCTTATTAAGAAAGTAATTCACTAATGTGTCTGTGGTATAACTATCCTCACAGCACCCTTGCAAGGCATGGGAGAAGTTAACCTTGTTTTGCAGCTGGGAAAGCTGAGGGGTGGGATATAAAGCCTAGATGAGAAAAAGATGATTGGTGGCACTTAAGCATCTGTGTCTGAAACTGTAATTATGAAAATCCCACTGAATTGCTGCTGAATTCCTGAAGTAGCTTCTCCTTCAACCTCAGAGATCCTTGTGTATCTCGAGGTCTGCTTCTCCATGCCCACAGAAAGGCATTGGCCAGTCCAACCTGGACACTGGGACTTGGGCTGTGGGGCAGAGGTATGCAGAGCTTGGTGAAGGCTGGGCTTGAAGCACAAAGAAAGCACTGGGGACTTCCTTCTCCTCTAAGCCAGTGCAGACAACTGTCATGCAGGTGTGAGCATGCTCTTGGTGATGATGCTGAGACAAGTCTTCCTCTTGCCTACATCCCTGGAGAGGACTCAAAGGTTTCTGATGCCATTTGGAAACACGGGAATTTTTCTGTTCCGAATCAGGAGTCAAACTTATACTGGACATCTAAAGACTAAACCCATGTAAGAAGTCTGTTGTCCCTGCTTGTAGTTGGGCTATCTTATTCCTTCCTTTTTCCAAGAAAAATGGGATGTTCATAGGCAGGGATGATAGGCATTCACATGGCACTGTATTGCAGTGTGGAAAAGCAGTAAAAATATCAACTAATGCAGGAAACTATTTCATAATTGCAGCATCAAAAAAAATAGGGTTGTCAAAGTCCCTTTAAAAATTATCTAGTTTATTTAACTTCTCATTTTATGGACTTCTGGTAGTTCTCAGATCAAAGTCTTGACAAAGATGAGGAAGACTCTCATGTTGACTTAGTAATTCTGTGTGTCAGCTTTGGGGGAGTTGCAGGTAGAGGATGGCACTAGGCAGTTACTGCAGCCTAATTAAAATGTTTAGCTGTGGCAGGAAAAGCACAGTTAGATAAGTAATATCTTTTTGTACAGATGTACTTCATTATGCCCACTCTGATCCGTGGATTTTCTTTTTCTTCAAAGAAATAGTTGGCTGGTCACCTTGTTAGAAGCTTGTTCCAAATCACCCTTTTGCTCTAATTACACTAAAACTGCTCCTAACTGATAATTGTGTAGCTGCTTCTTACACCAACCAAAAAAATAAGGGGTGGATTGCAACCCCTGATGCTCCAGCAGAGCCTGCCTGGCCTTGGGGCTGGAGTACCTTGTACAGTGCATACCCTGATGGTGTTTGTACTCCTTCCTTCATGGGCATCAAGAGCTGTTTACCCCCTTGGTTGGTTGGTTGGGGGTTTTTTTTGGCAGCTTTTTACTACACACCATCTGTGATCCTGTTCTGTTAACTACAGGAAAGAGATGCCTGGGTGGGGAACCAGGGGAGGATGGAGAGGGTGTGTTTCCTGCCTTGCAGACAGGCTGCCCACTGGGGAGGATAAAAACCACTTCAGGGAGGCGTTCAGGAGTGTTCTGCCTGTGTCACCAGTGATGGCTGCAGTTTTAAATTAGAAATTTGAACTTTGGGATCTGGGTACCAAGTGATGGAGTTGGCCTCTGGGCATGACGTTCAGAGTCTGAACTGCTGGGATCACAGGCGGTTTTGGTGGTGATACCAGGTAAATAAAGCTTCAGCTATCAGAGCCACCTGCCAGCTAGATGCTTGCACAGGAGTTTCAAACTGCTGAACAGGAATAAATGGGAAGCTTAGAATTGCCTCTGATGGATCAGCTGAGAAGTCTGAATCCTTCTCTTATCAGAATGAAAACTTGGTGAAACTGCTCAAAAAGGATAAGGATGATTTATACAGTGAAACTTTTTTCCTCTATCAATTAAAGAAGCAATGCCTAAGCCTTTGAAATAGATGTTTCACTGGCTTTTGCATACCTTTGTTCTTATGATTAGAATAGTACAAAAGTTGTCTGAATGTGGCATATGAATGTGACATTTGGAAGTCTCATGGATTTAAATTGCAGGAAACGTGCTGATAACTTTTTTTGGGGGAAAAAACATCCTAGGCTGTTACACTTACTAATTTTATCCAGTTGTATGGCTGTTGGGTACCAGCTTGTTTCCTCAATAGCTCAATTCTGAGACATATTCCACTCTTTGATGACTTTAATTCATTTGTGCTGTATCAAGTCATTCTGATACTCAAATTAACTCTTTGTTTTCCAATCTGACTCATTCTTTGGTGTACAGAAATGTACCATTTAAAATAAGGCTGTAGTTTCCATCACTCCAGAATTTTCTGGGAGCCTTTGGATGTCATGCACAAGTGATCTCCCAAGAACTTGGATGTCATCTTTTCACATAGATATCCATATGCAGGGTGAGGAGTAGCACATCTTAGTAGACCACAGTAAAAAACCACACAACAAAACCACAGAAGACTTGAGCACTTGAAGTCTGACCAATCTATTCAGCAGCATCAACTGGTCTAATAAAGCATACTCGTTTTCCTGCACACTTCCCCTCACTGAGTCTCTGCCATCACTGCAAAAGTGTGAAGCCTCCAGAAGTTCTTGTGTTCTTGTACAGCATTGTTACTAATAAGGTGATAAAGAAACTAATGTTGTTATGAAATTATTTTTTCCCTTCAAAAAATGTACTCCTGCTGTCTTTTTCACTTCCAAAGGAGATGAGGTATCAAATTATGGGATCAGCATATGCAGTCTGATGGCTGAGTCACCAGTGGAAAGAGCAGAGAGGGAAGAATTGTAGTTTTCCATTACTTGCAGAAGATAAAATATATTTGTTTTTCCTTCATACTACATAGGCATAATTGCTCAATTGCTCTCAGATTTAGCATTTTGAATTAGCAGCTTTAGTGACTATTCTCTGGAGTCCTCTGCAGCAAGATGTGCCACCAAGGTGCTGGTTTGGTTTGTAGATGGTGATTGCTATGAACAATTAAACTCCTTTCTTACCAGTGTTTTTAGTTCCTGTAGAGCATCCTAATTCTATGTGACAGCAGCCCATTCTGGCAGTGGTGGTATCCACTCACATGTGGCTGGTCCATCATCACTGATGCACTCACACACCCTGTTTTTGAAAAGGCAGTTGGGGCTGTAGTGCTCTCCAACTGGCTTCATGACCAGTCAATGTTTAATGTAGGCTTTGTTCTGAAGTTTAAAAGTATTGTATTTTGATTATATGTTAATTTACTTTGAAAAGCACCTGGAGGAATCATTTATTGCAGAACCAGAAAGTCCGAATCAGTAAAATGCAATGGAGAAAATCGTGTGGGAGTTGATACAGATCAAGTGTGTCAGACAGAAGTTTGTTCAGATTCATTGAGAAGATGAGTAGAGCAGATACTGCCCAAACCAGCAGAGATTTGGGGTTATTAAATTTCGTCCCTGTATTTAAGGAAAAACAAAACTAAATTAAATGGACAATAATGCCTCAGTTCCTTACAGTTGTGGTGTTGCTTAGGTTACACCACACACACATACATATCTACCATATAACTTCATACCAAGACAACTGGCTGCAATTGGAAGTGAAACAAAAAAACCCCAGCAAAACAACTGAAGCTCTCTGTGAAATTGAGGGGCTCAGAGGTGGGCATTGATTTGGCAGCAAAACCCAAACAGTAAAACCCCCTCTGCACGCCTGCAAGGCTTAGCTTAACTACAGCACAGACTTTGAGCCTGCCCTGCAGCTGGTTAGCTTATCGACCAAATCTCAGGCTCGTTCTGCTTTCAGTGGGTGTTTGAGGTGGGTAACGGTGGGCTGGGGGATCCCAGCTGGCCTCTTACACAACTGCTACCACAGCACAGAGTTTGCTGATGGCTCTTTGCGGCACCCAGCCCCAGGTTGTCTTTGGGCAGGAGCGTGGATGTGGATACAGATGGGAGGCTGAAGAGGATGTTGCAGCTCAGAAGTGTTTTATCTAGTGGTTTCTCCTGCTCCCATAAGCAATTATACACTAAATATTCATGTGTTTCTACTCTCCATCAGTTCAATTTCCCTGGTTTGAAATGGAAGGAAGGATAAATTATTTGGAAATCGAAGACATTTATCTATGACATTTAATTAGTGTAAAGGGACTTCTCCTGATCCATGAAATTCCCAGTGCAGCATAAATGTATCTACCCCTCATCAATGATAAGGCCATCCGTCAGCTCATGCACTCTTTTCTATTACCAGAAGTTTATCCTCAGATCTAGAGAAGGCTATTCATAAATTTATTTTAGAGGTATGTTGTTTGGAGAGGATATTATATAGTATAATTCCAGGCTCAAAATCAAGCTGTGATAACAGCTCTCTATCTGACATACCGAGCTTTCAATCACACTTTATCGCAGTTACAGATGTCAGTAAACCAACAGGTTTTTCCCCAGAAACAATATAGATAAGCAAAGGTGGCTGAGGAGGTGCAAAGAATGATTTAGAGGGGTAAGAGACCTGGCAGACATTCTCATCCACATCCTTTGTAAGAAAGAGCCCACAGCCCCCCTCCTTATATTTAAAGAAGTCTCCAGTAGTTCAGTCAGATGATTATTTATCCCTTATTTGTCTGCCCCAAAGTAGAAATAAAGGAGCTAATGCTTTGTCAGGCACTGAGGACCTCATATCAAAGAGTGGCTGGAAGCATCAAGGAGCACTGTTGGGGGAGAGCAAAGCTCCCCTCACTTCCCATGAAGGTGAAGGGGTTGTTGGCTGCTTGGCACCAAAACATTGGGCTCAAAGGAAAAGGTAAAGAAACTTGTGTGAAGCTGGACTGATTTATATAGTCCCACGGGCTGTACTTGCCCATCACTAACTGGGCTGCTCCTCCCAGTTACAGCCCCTGAACTGGGAAAGTCGCTGTTTCTTGCTTTCTGTTTCCTCTGCAACCACAGAAAACCTCTGTGTGTCCTGAAGTTTGGGAAGGGACGAGGAAATATATTCTCCCTTATTCTTGTGCTTTGTCCCAAATTAACTCTCTCTTTCTGAATAGACTTAAAAGAGTTTCTATGGCTTTTTTTTTTTTTTTAAATCTTGAATTTGAGTTTAAAATAATTCCAAACGAAAAAACCCAACTCACTTTAGTGTAAATTCACTAAAATCAATTGTTTTACTTCTCCAAAAGTGTCCAGGTTCCCTCGTTGCCCACCCCCCCACCCTTCCCCTCCATCATTTTCCAATGTTTTTAAATATTTCTGCTTCATTATTGGGAATTAGAAATGCTTAAAAATAATTATATAAATACCCACTTCTGAAGCAATGCTTTCTGTGCAGTCCTAATGAATTCAGTATTCTGTGTTTTGCATGATACAAGGGAAGGCAACTCATTGTTTGCCTCATATTCAATAGTTCAGAGGGTGACAATGACATTTGTGGAAACTTTTTTGTCAACCTGTGATCTTTCTTGCTGAAACACTTCTGTGCCTTCCAGGTCATTCAGGGATGCAGCCTGTGGTCCTTCACAGTAGCATCACCTATGTGTTTCAGCTTTTACAGTGTGATGGATCATTTCATGGGAAGAAAATTTATTGGGCTCGTACCAGTTGATGTTAGATTTAAATTTGGTCTTGAGACACTTCAAGAAATTGCATTGTGCTGGGATTGAAAACAACTGCTCTGAAAATAGTCTGTAGTACTGGAAAGTGAGCCCAGGTGCTATTTTTTGGGTTTTTTATTGGAGTCTGAGGACTAGTTAGCTGTAACTCCAATACTTTAGAATTAGAGCATGGTAAGGTTGTCATCTTGCAGACATAGAGGGGTAAAAAATATATAACTTATGCATGAATTTCATTGGGGGGGGGAAAAAAAAACCCTGAGATTTCTCTAATAGACCACATAAATTCCCATATGTCTGGCAGAAAACGAAGCAAAAAGAACATCTCCATCCAGGGCTTAATGGTGATAGCTGTCAGGGCTCAAGCTGCAGGCTTCACCAGGAATTGGTGCTCAGGCCCCTTTCCAGCTGAGAAAGGGTGTGCAGGGGGATCTCTGCAGCTAAACGCACATTGCTCAATACTCCAGTATTCCTGGTCCTCTGGAACCTCTCTAATGAGAAATTAGGAATGAAGCAGACCGTGGAAGTAAAGAAAAAGTTGATTCATGGCTCAGGAGGAGCAGGTCAATACACCCAGGCTGAACACAAGGCTGAGATATGAAACTATCACGTTGGCGTCCGTCACCGCAGACCTGTGGCTGCTCTTGAGAAAGGGCCCTGCCAATACACTCCCTGTTCCTTGGCACTTATTACTAAGCAGAGGAAAAATTATAAATCACAGCTTGGGAAGAATAAAAGGATAATTGGTTTCCTAGCCTGAGTCAATGAGCAGCGTTGCTCAGTTACCTGTTTCAAACCTGAGGTTGTTCTGTGGCTAACACGTGTTTGCACAGAGTCACATCAAAGTGTGCTTCAGGAGAAACAGGACTCCTGTATAATTTAAACAGGCAGCTTTCCTTGGACTTAAATAGGAATTGAATAATGCCATCAGCCCTTTTCTATTCATACATGATTTAAGAATTATTAAGATATATTGCCACCCTTACAGATGCTGGTAATAGAGGCACAGGGGCACCCAAGCCATGAGAACAATCTTCTGTTGCTCACAGCTCTGTAATTGATTTCTAATTATTGATCATAGCAGAATTCCTCTTATACAATAGCAACAAATGTTAGGGGATAATTTATATTTAGGAATAATTATTACCAAAACCAGGCACTATAATCTGTTTAAAAACCTCTGCACTTTACAGAACATAGAATATTCTCAATGGTGTCTTCTCACGTGGGGGCAGAGGCAGCAGCTATTGCTTTAACATCATTTGGGGAAGATGCAGGAAAACAGCCAGCAAAAGACAAACTGAGCTTTAGGAGGACTTCAATGTGCCCAGCCCTTCCTTCTGTGCATCACTGCACGTGCAGAACCTCCTGATGCCGTCGTGTGGTTGAACCATAACTCTTGAATGCCATGGCTTTTCATACCGGGTTGGTTTTGCTTTGAGGGAGGTGATGTGTATTCCTGTCAGCTGATGGCTGAAAGCTGAATTGCTGATAAGGATATTTTGGTTTTGTGGGTTGGGTTTTTTGTTGTTTTGAGAGGGTTTTTGGTTTTTTTTTTTAAGCCATAGTAGAGGAACGTAAGGTATAGTACTATGGGATTTCTCACCAGGCTGTGCCCTAGGTTGTATCACCCTTCTAGGCAGCAACTTCAGGACAGCCAGCATCTTGGGCAGCAGCCAGTTCCATCTTCTCTTTTATTGAATTTATAGAGCAAAATGATAAACCTGGAGTGTGTGGTTTTTTTCCCAATTTTCTGTTTACTATATGGGAAAAACTGACTGTCTCCCTGCAGAAAAACTCATGATTCTGAGGAGCTGCAGGAATGTTTGGCCCTTTTCATGAGGGATAAAACTGGATGGAAAGGGAAGAGGGAAAGGGGCTGCCCTCACCGGTGTCTGAGCAGGACCTGGAGTGGGCCAGTGGAGAGAAGGGAAAACAGAGCAGATCTTAGAGCTGCTTTGGGTTTAGAAGCAAGCTAAGAAGGAAGGAGCCTGGTCCAGAGCCATGAAAGGCTCATGTGGAAACGGAGAGGTGGTGGCGGTGCCGGGGGCATCCCCGGGGGGTTCTCGCCGCCCCCCGCTTGGCTCTGCGGGTTTTGGTTTAAACTGGACACGGGGGCGGAATTTTCCTGTTAAAAAAAACCCCCTTCCAGCTGGGTGTGGGAGGTGTTTTAGCTTCACTGCCATCTGCTAAGGAGGTGTTGGAGAACAGAGGGGGCTTTTTCCCTCTCTATTTCAGGAAGGGAAAGAAAAAAAGGGATTTGTGTGTGTGTCAATGTCAGAGTTTGCAGCTTATGGTAATAATAGCAAAGCCCCCTAGAACAGCTGAGGAAGTTTCCATGTGTGCTTGTACAGAAATGTGAAATAATTATTATAGTTTGGTATTTCAATGGTCTTGTAATAGTGTTTTTTCCTCCCAGAGTAATGCTCCTATTAGAGCCAAAATGGATAAAGAGTTAACAATCAATTCAGCACTCCCGTGCTAACAATTGGTTAGCAGCAGTATTATTATTGTTATTGTTGTTATTATTATTACTGTGTTGAATTGGCATTGTCAGGCCACTAAATAAAGGAAATTGGAAGCAATCAGTCAGGGACTCAGCGCACTTGCTGTTCACATGCAGCTGAGGTGAAGGCTCCAGCACCTGATTGATGGCAGAATATAATTTAGGTCAGGGTGACCCTGTTAATCCAGTTCAGTCTCTGTGTTGCTCTTGAAATCAAAGCATGGCAACAGGTTTTAATAGCGTGCATCGTAGCAAAGAAATCACTTCCTTACAGAGTTGGCATCCACACGCTCCAGCGCCGTGGTGCCTCTGGCTGCTGAAGCCAGCATGGTCCCATGCACCAATATCCACAGAAAGGTGGTGGTGGGGGGCTAAGGAGCAATTCTTCTTTTGAAGCATGGGCATGTTGAGTTGCAGCAATGTTTCTGAACATCCTTACAGAAGGCTGACCAAGAGTATATTCTATGAAAAAATAAATAATATACTGTGTTTATTTGTTCCTAACGATCTCTGAAAATCAGAGTGTTGAGTCCAGTCAAACCCTCATTCTATACCACTTTTGCTTTATGTAACCTTTCCTGGAAATCTGCATTTCTTTGATAGTGCAATGCAGTGGAATTTAGTTCCAAATGAGTAATATTTGAAATGGTATTTTTTGTGTTTATCACTAAGCCTTGGTGTTCAGCAAGGACTTTCTGGAGTCGCTGGGGTATGGACTGAGGTTGATGGGTGTTTTGCTCAAGTACAGACTGATGATGACAGTGTTAACATTGAGTCCGTGAGTAATGGAAGGATGCTTTTCCTAAAGGAACATATATACCACATCACTATGTTATCAATTCAAGGTAAATATTCTACTGAAATGCATCACTTTATGATGCTGATCTCCCCTGGCTCTGTTCTGCTGGCGATGGGCTCCTGTGGGAAATGCAGCCCAGAGGCTGGGGATCAGCCTGCTCCAAAGCAGCAGTGTGACACAGCTTGAGGGGCCCAAATGACATCATTATTTCAAGCCTCTGCACCTTTGAATGACTGCAGTAGCTGAATCACCATCTTCTCCCGGGTTTCCCAGCCTGATATGCTACTGGCTTGCAAATGCTTATTAACAGGAGTAATTTTGTGCATAACTTCAATGCACATACGTGTCTTGTCTTTACACACTTAGTAAAAACTCTGCTGTTGAAGTTGTTGGAATGCTGCAGCTGCTTTAATCCCTTTGGAAAGACATACAGTCCCATCCTCACGGCTAATGCTGCCGAGGGAAAAGCTGAATCATGTGCCTGATGTGCATCAGTCGGGTTTCTGCAGTGTTGTTACAGTCGGAGGGTTTTGTGTGTCAGTAGGTGTCAGCATTCAGTTACTGTGTAATTGAGCAGCCTGATTGAATACTCATGGCAACACGCCTGCGGAATTAATGCCAAGTACTCCACAAACTGTGCTTTAGGATAGGATTATTCAGCCAGAAGTTTCTCGATACACAAAGGGGGAGAAATATTTAAAGCTGTCTTTGCTGTCCAAACCCCTGGTTCCATCACTTGGAGATAACGCTCTGCTGCTTCGTGCTCCTTGGATAACGTGCAGTGCAAACACTGAGCAGACCTGTGTGGACTCACTTGCATTTGGGCTTGGGCTTGCATCGGTGTGGGTGCTGCCTCTGCAGTGCAGGGTGCCAGTTACAGCATGTGGGGCTCCAGTTAGCAGAAGCTATTGCTCCTTTCCCTTGAAAAGCTGAGATAACTCAGTCCAGCTTCTGCAATAAATCTTTGCACACAGCCTCAAAGTGCCCATGGTGGCACCTCCTGTTAACTCTGTTGCAGCCTTGGTTTGCTCAGTCCAGTTTAGTGTTTGGTTGATGGGTTAGGATTAACTCTGATGTATGCCACAGGGGATGTATGCCTGCAATCCGATTAGGGTAACAAGGATGCTTCTAGAAGGGGTTTTGGAGGCGTTTCTGAGCAGACGTTAGCTGGGAAAGTAGAGTGGAAGGACTATCGCTCTCCTTACTGCTGCCTACTCATTTCCAGGCAAGATACTTTGAGGAAGAGGAGCTCTGTGGCTCTTCCATGGTGCAGAGCTTCAGTTGGGGCCCAATTGTGCAAGGAAACCATATGGCAACAGAACGAGTCTGGAAACAGCACAGGTTACAGCATCAGCACCGCTGAAAAGAGAAGCAACATGTAAAATCCCGGCTGTATGGGATGTGTGCTGGGTTTTACAGTGTTGTTACTATTCTTAAATTACCACCTCAACTCTGTGTAACTCTGCACGTGACCCATCCCTGGCAAATCATCCAGCTGTGAACCAGGACCTGCCTCTTTGCATCGATCATGGTTTGTTGGAAGTGATTAATTTGCACAGCAATGAGCAGGGGACCCCTCTGAACTGAGATCCAGTGCAGCTACCTTGGCATCATGGGACCATCAAGGCAGGAACCGCTCCCAACGCTCCTTCTTCCAGCAGAAGCAGGGATTTAAGTTAAATCAGGAAGGCTCAGCTATGATTATTCCTTCCATTTCTTCCATCTTTTCTCCCCGTCCGCAGTAACTGCTGACATCAGTTGAAACAGCAAGAAGAAATACTTTTCTCACAGTGACAATGGATTTATGTACCTGAAGGAGGCTGGCCTGCCTTCCTGGACTTGCAGTCTCTGAAAAATTTCACCTCAGCTGCAAAATGTAGCTGTGAGAGGAATGTGCTATATTCTCCAGCGAGTGCAGGGGACGGTGAAACGATCAGACTGCTCTCAACAGTGTCTGGGTGCTTTGCTTGGCGTTAGGAGCAGATTAGATCTCATGTCAGGCAGCAGCAGTGCCCAAGGCTGCGTCTCTCCACCTTTACAGCGTATGGTCCAATTCACTTGATGAAGGATCTTTCTGTATCTTGTCTTAGTGAAGGGTCCTGGGCTGGGAATCGCTTTATGCCCCATTTATTTCCAGCAATAAGGTGGCCTCACAGGCCGCGGAATTCCAGCCTTGAGGGATAATCCCAAGTATATCGCTTACCCTTGCCATCACCGCCCCTTCCCTGCTGAGATGGGGAAGCAGCTGCAGACTCATCTCTGCTTCCTCAGTGGCCACAGACCTCTGCTCCCACACTGCTTCATGAATCGTTAACTGGTGGGAAACGAGCCTCCTCTTCTGGCTGTGCCTCTGGTGCTGGGGACACAGTGTGGCCTAGTCAGAAATGTGCCCCACCACTGCAAGAAGACAGTGTGTCGCCTGCCAGCCCCAATGCATGACCCTGCCCGTGTGTCCCCTCGCTTCATCAACCCTTGTCTCTCAAATAATTCCTTTGCAATGTGGTTTACGAGGGCCTGTTAATCACTCAGCAGTGGGGATGGCAGCACAGGGGTGGTTCTTATTGTTGTTACCGATTTGCAATATTGGTGAAGGAAAAATAATTACCAACTATTCATCGAGCGTTCCTCTTCGCCACCGTGCTGCAGGAACATAGCTGGTGCTGGCAACTAATCTCCTTGTAGGCTTTTGTGAAAAATGCAGGATTATCCCCTTCATTTCACCCATTCAGCTTGTTTCTAGCTCATTTTGCTTTGCTATTTCTCTAAAGAATGCCAATTCTGCTTCACGAAGCCATCCCTTCCTGGCTGACACATTGATCCTTCCTCAGGAGGCTCCATACTGCGTTCCTCAGTAGTTCACTATTATATTCTAACCTCTGTGTAATGATTTCATTTAAAACACTAAGACTTTCTCATTCTACAAGTTTAAGTGGTACGTCATGCTGCGGCGCTGTCTGCATGCAGCAGTGCAGGCAGAGGGGAGCAGGGAATGTTTGCAGCATGAAGTGGTGTGTCTTAATGGAATCATCATTTTTTAGGATTTAGGGAATGTAATAGTGGTGTATCTTGCAGCATCCAGACTTCTCAACTGAATGCTCTATCTTAAATATCCTCAGAGGAAAAAGGGAGAAGCTTCCTGTGAGTGCAGACATGGAAGTGGTTTTGGGTAGGGGTGTCTGGCAGGCTTTGTGCCCTGGG
This sequence comes from Zapornia atra, assembly GCA_013400835.1. NCBI lineage: Eukaryota > Metazoa > Chordata > Aves > Gruiformes > Rallidae > Zapornia > Zapornia atra. The sequence continues at coordinate 527,873 of VZTU01011774.1, read as the reverse complement.
TTAAGTATGTGGCCCTCTGATTTGTGCTGAAATGAGTGTGATGGAAATGGTAATCCCTGAACTCGGACCAGCTGCCTGTGCCATCATGCGGCTGCAGATGATGGCACCGCTCCTGAACTCATCATGCATGCTTAGGCAAAGTGGAGCGAGTCAGGACATGGTGAGGGCTGCTGGTGTGATGTCAGGGTTCAGAGTACAACCCTGAAACTTGGCAAGAGGAAAAAAAATGATTAAAAAAGCATTGAGGATTTCTTGGATTGGAATCTACTTGTAGTTGGAAGAAAGACTACTGTGTGGTGTTGATCTTCCTACAGTTCCTAAGGTGACATGAAAGCTTTTCCTGAAAGGCTCCTCAGCCACTTCTAACAAAGATGGGAAGGCTTCTACTCACTAGTTTATTTTTGGTTTTAAAAAAACAACCCTACAGACAAACAGATTTTGCAAACGCTCTGTGAATAGATAGTCTGCCCCACAGCAAATAAAAACAAACCATGTGTGACTGAACAGGGAATAGTAGAATCTTTGAAAGGAAACATGGCTTAGCATGGGTTCATAAAGTAATTTCAACCCCAAACTAAATGGTTTTGTTTGTGGTGGGTTTGGAATTGCAAATGAACCAGGCAAGTATAGGGTTTGGGTTTTGGTGGGTTTTTTCTCCCTTATTCTCTCTGATTTTTACATAGTGAGAATTAGGAGGTGTGCTGGGTTCACACAGGTCGACTGCTTTTGCTGGGTGAGACCCCCCTGGGCTTGTCCTCTTTAGAGCCATGGATTCCACCTTTGGGAGTAACAGTTGCTGACCTTCAAACTGGTATCAAATAGGAATAAGCATTGGCTGTAGCCATCCTGGAGAGGGAAGTTGCTGGTGCTTTTTTCCCCTGGATAACTGCAGGAGCACGTGGCTGTCTCTTGTAGGGGTGGTATTTCAGCAGCTCTCTTAAAACACATCACTCCTATGATACGCTGGCAGAGTCAAAAGAAAAATAAACAGGGAACCTGCCTTAGACCCAGAGGTGACATGAACTCTGCTGCACCATAATATCTCCTCTCTCCTGATATTTACTCTTTTCTTCCCTCGTTTTTAGGCTTGGTTGTTCATGTTAATTTTTGTGCCTGTAGTAACCTTGCATAAATTCTGATGATGCCTAGGGTCAATGCTCCTGCATTGTTATTTAATCCCATTTTCCTCCTTTCCATAAGCAGTTTTCCAGCACATGATGATTTGATTTTCCTGGCACCCCACTTACTTTTCACTTTCCTTTATCAGTTGATTTACTGCCTCTAGACAGAAGATGAATAGTTTGCACTTTGTTCTCTTAAATCAAAATGGAATGGAAAAGACTGGTTTAATCATATTTTATTCCAACCTCACTTATCTGTATCACCTATTGCTTAGCCCTGTCAAGAGTGATATGTCTGCAATATCCTATCTTTGCTGTTTGCTCACCACAATACCTCAGGTTTTGCTTATTCATGATTCCAGCGTTGTCTTATAACAAAGATGCTTGAGAAGCTCTCGGAGCATCTCGTCCCTGATTCGGGTGGCTTAAAAATATAAGACTCAGTTTAGGTGGGAATAGCAATTCAATAATGGGTTGCATTTCTGTTTAAACCTCACTGCATTTTTGAATATAAATTGTAGGCTAGGTCTTAGTTCTGAGTGACGCTTACACATTTTCTTAACGTTAAACTTACATGTAGCTGGAAGCTTGAAGTATATTTTATCTGAAGTATTAATATTAATGCTCAGCATGCCTGAAGAAGAGTCCAATAATCAGTGGAGGTATTGTTATTTTAGCATGGGCTTGTATACCTTGTTGAATCTGGGTCTGAAGACAAAAAGGAGATTTGCATTTCTGATTTGGGCTTGATTCATGTGGGATTCTAAACCAGAAATTAAAGCAACCTAATTAAGGTATTACGTGTGTATCTATACATAGGTATTTAAAACATCTTTTCTAGGTGATGTAGTAGTTTCATCTTAGATGAAAACATCCTTGGACCAGTTTTTCAATGGGCATTGAATTTCATGGTTCAAGCTTCATGGATACACATCCTTAATGTTTTGGATAATGCATCTGGAAACAACCAACCTTGTTCCTTTCATGGCCAGAAATACCCTGTTAAAACTATTTCTGTGTAGCCTGACAATGCAGAATGGTTTAGATCTCAAAATACTTATAATATTATAGATTAAAACAGGTATGGAGCAATCCTTGGTGGCCTTTGGGAAAGGTGCCAAGGGATAGTCAGAGATGGGTGCTCGGGAGCCCAGTCTGCAGGTGGCTGGTTGAAGCAATGGGGTGCAGAGGTCAGATCATCTGAACTCTGAGCTTCTTGGCCCAGGGCGAAGCAGCAGCTGAGACTGATGCTTTTGTTCAGAAGTTGAGGCTACTTGGTGGAAAGAGGAGTTTGTGCACTCTGTCTCTGGTCAGTGTGACTCATAAGAGCACCCCAGCTCCTTTGGAAAGCACGCAGAGCAGGAGCTGGCACTGCTGAATGCCTCCCAGGCTATGCAGAGGCAAGACCTGCTCTAAAACTCAGGAAATCAAAAAGTGGACACCACCTTCTCCTGGTGTCCTTAACTCTCTGAGTTACTGGATTGCTATTCGTCTCTCACTGTTTTCCTGACTAGATTTGTTACTTTTGAGACTGCAGCTACAGAGTCGTGTTTTCTTCGGCATCATCAAGATATTACTGAGTACTTAAAGATGGGGTTCCTTCTTTAGAGCCTAACCTTGCCTTGGCTTTTAGGGCTGATAAAGGAAGGAAACTTCTTCTAGTGGTGCCTGCCTCTCTCCTTTGGTTATGGAAGCTCAGCTAGGCAAAGCTTCAGCAGCTCTCGCTGTGGTGAAACATCCCTCCTTGTCTAAAAGGGCATAGCTTTAAAAAAGGTTATGTAAAAACATGATGGTGGAGACTGTAGGCTGCCCCACAAGTTGCTCTGCCCTGTGATGAAGTCTTTCTGCCTTGGGTCTGTTGCACTCATTCCTGCGTGCTGCTTTTCATCACCAAACCAGCTTTAGCTGGAGGATCCGTTGCAGGTTTGTGCTTGCTGCCTTTGAAAAGAGCAGAGGAATTAGGGATGTTTCAGTTAGGAAAATGGTAGTTTTGAACAGGATCCCTTTGGTTTGGTTTCTTCCAGAACACAAGGAATGCACAGAAATCATTTCCAGGGCTCAAGCTTGAATTGTCTTGTTAGATTGTCGCTTCTGAGTGAAGAGATGGATTGACATTGATTTTTATTTTTTTCCCCCTCTTCTTTTACACTGATATCCAAGTTTTTTGTGTCAGCCTGACTTGCCAGGAACTGAGATCTGTCTTTATTATTTTTAGACTACTGACAGCTCAGTGTCTTTGACACACAGGGGAAAGTTTTACCCACTTCTGATAGGGATTACTGTGTTTAACACTTCATTTTCCCAGCATTTCTCTTGACCACAATACAAAGTTGACTCCAAAGTGAACACATCCTGGATAAGACGTACAGAGCTTTAATATATACATTAAATTATCCATCTGCATTCTCTGGGGTTCAGGCTGCACAGAGTTATTCAGGAAATGACTTCCCCCAGTTCATACCTTTCCCACAAGAGTTTACAACACTGTTAAGTGCTGTTCTGAAATCTCTGCTGGGACTGCTGCTCCTGTGTGCCCTCAGGACTGTTGGGAAGCATACCACCTCCCACTGTTGACTTCTAGTGCCCTGGAGCTGTGTATTTTTTTTACTATTTAAAAAAAAATAGGAGAAGAAAAAGAGCAGGAGGGTTTGTTTGTGTTAAATTATTATTCTGTAGGAGGGTTACTGAGATCGATCCAGTCCATCAGATTGACTCAGGCCAGTCTGTAACGTTTTGTAATGCAGCAGAGGCTAAACCAGCATCGTTTTGCCATTGGCTTTGTAGGGTTGGGACTTCACCTTTCACACCTCCGAATGGAAAGCAGCATGGCTTGCAGTGGAGCTGTGATATGCAAACAAATGTTTCCATTGCTTATATAGAAGTGGCTTCTAAGCAGCCCTGGTGCAGGCAACTGGGAAGTATTTGGCAGTCTGAAAATGGCATTATTACTCCCAGCACTTTCTGCTCCCTGCAAATGAATGAATAATTACTGCTAAATGTAGCTAGCAATATAGAGATGTGCACTTAGTCTGTTGTTGTCCAATAATATTCAGTATACTCCCCCTGAAATTTAAATATCTTCTGCCAGACTGCCCTTTGCTGCATCTCTGAAGTTATTCTGTAAAGCACGTGTGATTTACTGAAACTAATTTTACTATCTGTATTAGTCCTTTATCACCATTGTTAAGGCTCTAGTACCTATAATACTTGAGTTTGTCATTGCCTGTCTGCCTCTCTAAATATGCAATTACCATGTGCTATTTCAGATGTCTCAGCGTGAATTTGGAAGTGTGAGTAAAGTCAGAGTGGAATTCAAATCACATTCCTGTGTGTGAAGAAAGCCTTTAGTAAGTACCCAGGTGAAAAATATGTGCATTGGAAAGCCAAAGGGCACTTGCTCAGAGGCTACCTGTGTGGGCAAGCAGGTGAGGGGTGTTGTGAGCCAACTGTGAAGGTGTCAAGGTGTCACCCTCAGGTGCTGATGCTGGCACAGTACTGCAGCACGCTGTGGCCATACTCAGGAGAGTAATTCCATTGACTAGGGTGAAGTAATTCAGGCTGAGTAGGGAAAAAAAATTCTGAAAAATAAAATCCAACAAAAAAATCCCCAAACACCAACCAAAAAAATCCCCAAACAAACACCAACCAAAAAAACCCAACCCAGAAATCAAGAGGAATAAAGTCTGATACTAATCGCTTTGAGGAACAGTGAGTAGTTGGGAGATTAATGGGTGCAGCCAGCCCATGCCAGGAGCACTACACCTCGTGGAATGCCCTGCTTTCAGTTCCCTGGATGCCTTTCCTGGGGAAGTATCCCCCTGTCTCCCTGCCTCATTGATTCACTGTCTGTTTGCAAATCACATTTGAAAATGTATTTCTTCTCCAGTGGTTATAGCTTCTAATTTCTTTTTTACTCTGCCATTATGTTAACGCTGGAGCTGCCTCGTGCAACTCCCTAAATCATCGTGGGAAATAACTTCTGTGAATTATATTATGTGGAACAAAGGTATATTGGACTGAGCTGCTTAAGCAATTCCTCTGTAAATTCTGGGTACGACACACTTCGAGTGGGTCAAACATTGGGCAAGAGGGAGTGTTGTACAGAGCTGTTCATCAGCAGGAAACTGGCTCACGCTGAGTTGCTGTTGGGCTGTACCTAATGCTTGATGGATTATCCTGGCTCTCTGGTGAGTGTGAGTCAAGGTTTTACCCCCAGAATGACAAACAGGCGTACGTTGGTACCAGGTCTTTGAACTGAGGACTGACAGCGTTAAATAAAAGTGATAAACAAGGTGGAAGCATCTCTTTAATAGCATGTAGTGGCTACAGCGTGCTGTGGAGGTGGATTTGGGGTGTTATTTATTGCCAGTTGTAAATGAATCCTCATTTGAGCTCGCTCGTGGGTCTCTTCCAGCACGTGATCTGTGTTTCTGAGATGAGGCTCCACTGGTACGTTGTGCTCGCAGCAGCCCACCCCTTGCAGCGGGCAGCACTTAACCCAGAGTCAGACTGCCTTCAGGTTGGCTCTGTAAAGGGTTTATTGATCGATGGTATGTCCCTGCAAACTCTGCAGATTAATATGTAAACACTGTTCTCTTGCGGGGCAATGGTGCTGGTGTGAACTCATTAATGTGCAGGGTTACAGCTGACTTGTATAATTATCTATTCAATTAAACAGACACGTTCTGTCTGATTGTGGATGGCTGTGGTTGTGGTAAGAAAGGGCTACTGACCAGCAGGTTCATGGAAACACTAAACACTTCCCATTTCCATGTGTGTTCTGAGGGGTTGTTATCCTTAGTTCTAGCTGTTATGCTAGTTTCAGGCATTAACAATCAATATAATTCTTAATCATTCAAGAGACTAATAGTAATTTAAATCAATGTAGGATATGTATTTTAGAAATGGCCTTTCCATCTCCTCATGTGACCAAATACGCTTTAATCTCTGGCATTGGGCATATATCTAAAACCAGAGGGTGAAAAATGCTGGTCAGGGCCCAGTCCTGGGGACATCATGACAGAGGATTGATGTTAAGTGCAAACACTCAACCCGAGCCTTGATTTTTCTTAAGCCACTGTTGTTCTTTTCATTGTGCAACTCCTCCTTGGTATTACAGGTCAGCCTGTCAATTAAGGATTGCCATAAACACTAAGAGATGGTAACTTCTTCAGGCTTCACTTGTACCATAAAATATTCAAGTGCAATCTTGGTATGTTTTTCCCCCATAACATGATGTTCTTCAAAAATACATATTGGCATTTAAATACTTCATAAAGGCCCATTCCTTGTTATACAATTCACTTGTGTGTCTGAGTAATCTGTTCTAAATGTGATATTAGATGAAGCATTGAGGGGCTTCAACCTGTTCCCTGCCTGAGTCATTTTTCTGTTTGATTTTCTCAGTTTCCTTCTTGGCTGGGCAGTTTAGCTGGGAGTTGCTCTGTTTGAGTGGGGGAGGACGCTCCCCATGACAAACCTCCTGGTTCACCCTGCGGGCCAGAGGGATGCTCAGCAAGGAGAAGGAACCGTGTGTGCTCTGTTCTGGGAGGAAAACTTGAATGGAAAGCTGAGCTTGAGTGTTTGCCTCAGTGGTGCTCATTAGGAACTGGAATGTCAATTTTTCACCTAGTCTGAAACAAAACAAAAGTTCTCAGCTCACTTTTCTTTCCTGTGCTTGATCCCTAGATGTGACTTTGATTCTTGTTCTGATCTGAAGTTAGAGGTTTCCATTGAAAACACCTGAGTCTGACAGCTCCACGTGCCCTGTGTCTATGGATACTCACACACTAGGTTGTGTTTACCTCTGAGTATGTTGTGTACTGTGATGGTAAAACACATTGCCCTCTCCAAACAGGGAAGGCAAAGAGCTCAATGAGGACCCTGGCAACTGCTTTGTGTAGGGACCATTGAATGCACTCTCTGGTCATCCCAGTTCCTTACTGACAAGCTTTGTGGCAGAAAACGTCTGATGTAGGCTGGCTCTTCAACTAAATGGGTATATTTTTGCTTGGCTTTTATGGAGAGACTTAACACCTGTCTGTTTGAGCAGGGGAAAAGGAGACAAGTGCATCTGCAAAAAGATACAGATGAGGCCTTTGGGGCATTAATAAAAATTTTAGGAAAAAAAAAAGCTCTTGCTGCAGCCATGGGCTTTCCCAGCCTCCAGCAATTTGCAGCTCTGGGATTTCCCAGCCCTTTACCCTTCCTTTTAATGCTCCACTTAGCTGCAGAACAGCCAGGTTTTATTCCCCCTATTTGTGCACCTTGATCTTGACCCAGAAAGACAATTATTTAAAATTCCAGGGCCCGGTTAATCTCTGACATCCTCACAGCAGACAGAGCAAATCAGGCGCCTGTGTAATGCAGACATCTGTCTTGTTCTGAGATCAGAGGGTGCAGGTGAACCAGGAGCCGATAAAGATTTATGGAGCTGTTCCTGCAGCTGAGATCTCTCCAGAGGTGGCTGATCCCTCATGAAACACGTCTGAAGGCTTCATCTGCTGTGGTTTCCCTCCCAGTGTTGATTATGGACTATCTTGGGTACAAAGACAAGGCAGCCTTTTGGTGAAAGGGCTTTTACATCTGGGACTCACATCTGTAGTTCATGGCATGTGTGAGGAGTTTCTCCCTTCTCTGATAGTCCAGCTCTGTGTGAGTCTAATCACAGCACCAAATTACAAAGAAACATTTCCAGTGCTCTTAGCTCTTTTTGTGGCTGAATGCACTCTTTTCTTTCTCTTTTTATCCCCCCCCCCACCCCCACCCCAGTATAGAGCAAGCTGAAGGATGTATTTGATCACCAGAAGTGAATTATTAAAGAGGGAAAGGCAGAGTCATTTCAAAAGCAGATGGTTCTTCCCATTCATGTCAAACTGGCAGCAAGTCAGTTTTCCTCAAACTCTGTGGACCTTCCTCACCGTGCAGCTGAGTAACAAATGAAAATAAGGAACAGAAAGAAAATTACATTAATTTTTTTTGAGGGAATAATGTGGCCTTTTCTTACCAGCCAGCCAAGGAGAGATGGTGCAGAGAGGGTGAAGTTCTGGGATGTGTTTCTGGGTCTGCACAGTTCACCAATTTATGTGCCATGTTGCATCTGTTCATCAAATTAAAGCCATTTCTATAGGGAATAATGCAAGCTAGTGTACTGCAGGGCAGAATTGGTTTGTGCAAGGCAACAACAGATTTAGGTTAACAAAAGGTATATGAAATGTGATTTTAAGGAATATAATGATTTAATAGTTCTTTAGTTATGGAAACGATATTCAGTGTGTGTGTGTGTAAGGGGGATACCAGGCATTTAATAAGGATGTTATGTCTTGCCTGCTGTAAGGGCTTGTGCTGACACACTTTGATAGGCGTTGGATAAACCCCCAAATTCACTGTGCTCCATATGAGTCTTGAGTCTTTCAGGGCTTTCACTTAAAAAAAACCCATTAAGAAATAACCACTCCAGGCAGAGCTCCAGCCAGCTGGCATGTTGGCTACCAACCCTTCCAGAAATAGAATTTAAGGGCTTTCACATGTTTGCAAACCAGCCACTCTTGATACGTGCGAACTTTCCTTCCCTCCTCCTCCCATCCCACCTTATGCACAAAAATACCAGGCAGTTAATTCTAAAAAATACTGATGGATTCTCAACAGTTCCTCCAAAACCACTTCTACTGTGACAGTGCCCTCAGGAATCCATGCAGCCGGGTTCTAGTGCAATACTTAGGAAGTATCTACTGAAAGCTCCTTGGGAGATTGTAGGAAGTAGAAAAATCAGACTTTGGGGGTGGTTGTAGCTGTGTAAGATGATGGACTATTCCTTGGAAAACATCCCAATAGCATAAAGACATTAGAATACCAATAAATTCCTTTCAGAATAATCTGTCACATACCCTTTGAAAGCTTGATTTTTATATACATATTTTTATTCTCTAGGGCACCATTGCACTTCTGTGGACATTGAAGTTATTCTGAACTGATGCAGCAGTACAGTCTATTACTGTGTGCTTGATCATGAACACTTAAGGTATATGCAATATGGGAAGTGGGATGATGTCATCTGGCAGATTAAACTGGGTTTTCCTGTGAAACTTGTTCTTAACAGTGTTAAAATAACTGAATTTCATCCCAGTCCCCACACTGTGGCTTGTCTGCAATTCCCCATTACTGCTTTAATGGCACAAAAGGGTTTGTTTTGCTTTGCTGTGATTTTTAAACTGCCTGAATGTGTTCATAGGCAGGGCTGGCTGTGCAGTTTCTTTGGCCTTCAGCTCATGGTGAGTTTTTTAAAATACATTTGTGGAAACAAAAAAGCCACAACTGGTATTAATCACCTCAAAATCAGTTCTTTCCCCTTTCCATGCCCTCAGTGCCCCTTCGCTGTGGGAACTGAACCTCTGCATCTCTGCTGGCCCCTCATCTGCCCTCTTCTACATGCACCCGCTCGATTTTTGGCTGTGATTCACATCTCCTGGGGTCTCTGCACAGTCATTTCATCTCAAAATACTTGTAATAGGTTGGAGAGTAGGTTTTGGGGTTTGGGTGAAGCTCTTCCTAATTGATAAAACATCTGCTTTTGCAGATAGTGGGTCCAAATCTTTCTGCAGATACAATAGAGATAAAAGTCCAATCTGGGCTGAATGCCAGCTAGGCACTATGCTTAAGTAATAAGCACAATTATCTTGCTAATAAACACCAACTTTGAATTAAATTCATGTTTGTAGATATATAGGATGCTTAAATGTTAAGTGGAATTAATTAAAATCTGAAAGAGGTTCTGTCACAGGCAAAGATATAATGATAAATAATTGTGTTTGCTTTCAGTGGTGCAGTTACCTCACTTTCTTTTAGAATTTGGTGTTTACCTCAACTTACCAAGGGGAAAGACTCAAGCTGTGACAGTTTTGCACAAAGTTTCACCTGAAACTGATACCCACTGAATTAAGGTAGAGGCACATTGTGAGTATAGAAGTTTTCTATATAGAAACTTCAAGTCTGTGGCAGGGGTGGCGATGCTACCCCACCACACACACACGTGTGTGCTGCCTTCATGGGTTATATCTGCAGGTTACAACTCTGGTTGTTCTAATGGCTGTTTCCTAAGTCGCCCTTACCCTGAGCAGGGGCAGTGGGGATAAATGTGCCCATAGCTGTATGTACAGGAGGGCCATCACTCACTTTTAGGTACTCTTAATCTTCTCTATAGGCTGTGTCAGCCCTCCAAGCACCGCTGAGCACTTTGAGGTGAGTTGTTTGTGAAGTACGATCCCCAAAGACCCTTCCCAAGTACAGAAAGGTATTATTCATATTTAACAACGTGGAGACAGAGCTAATGTTCAGTTCAGACAATTCAATAGGCTACAAGCTTGCTGCCAGCTGCTGTCTTTAAAAACTCTTTACTGTGTCATCTCTGCCTTTACGCTGGTGTCAGGCAGGTCTCAAAAGGAGGAGGAGAGGGTAAGACTTATCTTTCCAGCTCTCCTTGCCTCTTAGAGCGGAGAGAGTTCTGTCCCATTTCTGTCAAGCCCTGACAGGTGTTCTTGCCTCAGCCCTTCAAAACCAGCCTTGAACATCTGTGCACCGTTCACCTGCCTGGTGTCCTCCTTTTTAAGTTTTAATCTTAATTGGGATCCATGTAGACACACGTTTAGCTTATCACATCAAGCAGCAGCGGCGGGGAACATTCCCTGCCACGGCGGTAGGCCCGGGAGAGGGCCGCAGGGCAGGCAGCTCTGTGAAGACCCTTGCCAATCACAAGCAATTTCCCTGTAAATCCTGTGTTTTTGTGGGTGAGGAGAGACTTGTGGAGCCGTTGCCATCTGTATGCTCCTGCACCAACGTCAGCCGAGCTCCTCTGCCAGGTAACTCTTCCCGGGGGCCCCTTGTAAAGAGAATTTTCTAGTTCAAAGGCTCTGCAGAAATCCAATGCATCTCAACTACCCCGTCCAGTGAGGCCTCTGAGCCAGCACGGTGTTTGTTGCTGAAATCCCTCGACCTGTAATTAGGGTGAGGCTTTGTGTGATGTGGATCTCCATCCTGGCGGGATCTGTTGCACAGATGGGGAGGCGGTGAGTGCTCCTCTTCTTCACTCCTTTGCTTCCTGTCATTTCTTTGAGGGTTTTTTTGAGCTTCATCTGCCCTCTAGACTAAGCTCGTGAACCAGTAAGGAGATATATCCCTCCCCCTCTTCTTTTTTCCTTCCAAACTATTAATTTAGGTCAAGATGTACCTCAGGAATAGCCATATGTCTAACATTGGGCACTTGCAGGAGGCCTTTCCGGAGTGCTCTAGCGTGCACAGCCATGACTATCTGCTCAACTACAGTCTCTGTGTCCACCACAGGTTGTCTGAAGAGGGGACTTGCTTGGACTTCAGATGGACAGACACACTTGTTTGAGCTTAGAACAGTCATGACTTCCTGCTGAAGAAGAAAACTTGGGATAATATGCAAGAATGCTAATTGAAATAGAGAATATTTGCAGCACAGCCTAGAAATGAGGATGACACTATTAGGTAACATAATGTTACCAGAGGGTGAATTGGAAGGCTGATGATGGGGCGTGGAATAACAGTGACAAAAGGGAGGCATGATGTTCCTATCTGGGTGCTGGCCTGCAGCCCAGAGGGAGTAGCTGGGGAGAAGTGGGTGCTGTCTCCTGGAGGGCAGGAGTAGGCAGTGGGGTGCAAGGTGTGTGTGGGGCTGGGGATGCTGGCACTGGTTGCCCCCTTCCAGGGAGGCTGTCATGGCACAGGGGCTCTGCTATTGCATGGGGCAGGTGAGGAGCAGCACAGGGGTGCCCGAATGCGTGTGCCTATGGGTGTGAACACAAATCCCCCTCGCTCCCTTCATAGCCCAGACTGTGCTGTGGGCTGCCCCTGGCTGGGGCAGAGCTCATGGTCTTCACAGCAGCTGGCACGGGGCTGTGTTTTGGAGCTGTGCTGGGAACAGCGCTGGTACCACAGGGATGTTCTGGCCCCTGCTGAGCAGTGCTTGCACAGGGCTGGGGGCTGTTTTGCTCCCTCTCTCTGACCAATACTTTCAGCACTGCCAGTTCACACTAATTCACAGGAAATGGTTTCCCTTTCTTCTAGGAACTGAAGTTTTATGCCAAAAATTGGGCAAGTTTACCCATAGTTATCAATCAATAAGAGTGTTTCTAATCAATCATAGGGAGATAGATTAGACAGTGCCTGTCTAGGAAGGTGGCTTAATTTGGGGTGACTTACTCTACTCAATAAGATTTACAAGTAGCTTTAAGGATCAAGCAAGGAGCTTTAAAGATCTTGTTATCTGATAGCTATTGTGGTGTTGTGTCAGAATTAGAACATAAAATCATTTAATTACCATATTCTGTATGTCCAGCAGCTCAGGACGTTTTCCCTTTCCACACCATGAATCCTGCCCATCCTGAGGCAGATGATAAAATATCACTGTCAGAGGTAACTTCGGGTGGAGGTGAGTATGTGCAGTGGGGTGGGAAAAAAGGGAAAAGACAAGTAGAATTTCCTTTATTGCTTTATTGGAATATGGTTTTTTTAAGCAACTAATTTATTGGGCAAGGTATTTGTATGTCGTGGCTTAACCCCAGCCAGCAGCGGAGCACCACAACAGAGCAGGCAACAGTGATGCTTTATGGGAGGGGAATTGTAAACTGGAGTGTGGATATTAACACTGGGAAGCTGGATGTGTGAGTGGGTTTTGTGGTGGGTTTTGTCCCCTGGTGAGGATATCACAGAGGTTGCACTGCAACTTGTGGGTGCAGCAAAACCGACCCCTTCTGTGAGATGGGATGACAGCTGTAATGTTCTGACTGCTGCTAAACCATGGACACTATTTTATGTGGGTAAGTAATTATATGCATGGACACTGCCTAGTAAATCACCCATCTGATAACTTCTGCACGTGCCAGGGAGTTTGTGGAGGGAAAAGGATCGATCGCGTGCTCCCCATGGAATCACACTCCTTATCAGTTATTTCACTCAAATAATAACTTATTACTTCATGCACAGCTTCCATGGCTGGCCAGATTCATCCCTGCTGACTGTGGTAATTAAAATAATTATTTTGACCCAGTGCAAATAGATTTCCTCCTTGTTTAGTAGCTTCTATTAAACTGAACAAAGAAATGAGCTGCTGAAATACAAGAGGTGTGATTAGACCAAAGGAGGGGCAAAATCTCTTGTTGGTCCTATGAATGGTGCCTGGAGAGGGGAAGGTTGGTGTGTGGAAAAATGACCACGTTTAGACTTCAGTAAAAAGGGGAAAATGGATTGGTAGCAACTCAAGCAGCTGCTACTTTGTGGGCTCAGGGCTTGGAGGTTTGTTTGTTTGTTTGTTTTTGTTTTAAAAGCTGCCAGAAAAGATGCCTCTGGGAGTTGGATTGTTTGACACTTCAGGGGTGATAAAATGGATGCACTCGGTCAGAGAAATTCTAATGCCTTTCTCAGTCCACCCTGGCCCCCTGCCACTGCCAAACGAGCCAGCTCACAGGAAGGCATTTTTTTTCCTTGACAGCTTTGAGGATTTTGTCTGTCTGATTTTTGACAAAGTCAGGATCAATGTTCCACCAGACTTGCTTATGTCTTATAGCCTTCTCATGGGACTTCTGTATCCATCAAGGTGGATGAATTCTTTTTATAGATTAAGCAACCAAAACTTTAGACAACATTTTTTTTGTTCCTCTAGCAAAAAAATAACTGCATCAGTCTCCTGCTCCACTGGGGATGGCCAGAATTCAAAAGCTTGTCACAGATTAGCCAAAATTGTTATTAGCTTTTGGTGAGTAGAGTGCCCCTTGTAATTTTTTGACCTCTACAGAAGTAAGGACAATCTCCTTTTCATTTAGTTTTTCTTTTCTGTTGTCCACTGCAGGGCATTAACTCATAATTACTGGTACTGTGACCTTTATGTGTGTGTTTTGGGGGGGTTTTGGTTGGTTTGGGTTCTTTTTCCCTGATGCATTACTTAGACCTCATAATTTCCCCTTGTCCATCATGATGGTATTTGTTTAGAATCAATGGTTCTTGTCCATTCAGGTGTTGAACATCTCTGACATCCCACAACCTCTGTGGGCAGCCTGCTTGTGCTTGATTGTCTTCACTGTAAACACTTACCAGCTCTCAAACTCCCTGTCTCAGAACATGCTGGCTCTCTGCTGAATGATACTATAGGGATGGCACCTCCTGAAATCCCATAAACACAAGCAAAAGGCACACAGTTTTTAGCCATGCCTCTTCTTACAGGCATAATGAGGTTGGAAGATGCCCTTTTGGCTGTATTTATGAACTCTCTTTAGAACTCAGAAGTGTTCATTCAATTATCTGTGCTTTGTAGGGGCTGCCAGTAGCTTGGAGACATGTGCTACTTGGGCACACCACCATTGTCTGAGCCCTGGATAGTTTACCTGGTAATAGGATTTTATTCTGTTTCTCTCACAATCCCTCAGTTAAACAACAGGATCTCAGACTGGTGTGGGTGGGAAGGGACCTCAGAGCCCCCCAGTGCCCCCCTGCTATGGGCAGGGACACACACCCCCTTCCCAAGCCCCATCCAACCCGGCCTTGAACCCTGCCAGGGATCCAGGAGCAGCTCCCAGCCTGGCTCAGAGCAGAGGGGCTCCAGCCCTCACATCTCCATGGCTCCTTGGGACTGGCTCCCACAGCTCCATGTCCTCTTTGTCCTGGGGATCACTGAGCTGGAGGCAATGCTGCAGGTGCAATACAGAGGGACTCCCACCATATGAAATCCATGAGATCACTCCCTAAATGGGTACAATTCCTAATTGTTTATTCTCTAGAAATGCCAAAAGGCTGAGAAATTATGTGTAAGTTCTCTTACATTATGCACATGCAGCCTGGATTGCCTTGTGTGAGGCTTGAGAGGGGATGGACAGGTAAGGTATTGGGAGGGTTGGCAGAACAGTGCTGCCTGTGCACTTATATCAATATATGGTTGCTGCTATATTATTTTTATACTTTAGATTTGTAGATAAATGTTTGCAGTAATCCTCACTTTAATTTAGGAATGGTGATGACCAAATAAACACCTTTTTCACTGTTGTCTCTAGAAGGGCTGCAAACAGGAGCAGACTGCAGCACATCTCTGAGCTCCTCCAGGAACTGACTGTGATTCCTGGTCCATAGCACTTGAAGGATCAATACTGACATCTTTTATGGGCATTGTGTGCATGACACGAGGCAAAAGCAACTGCCAGACGTTGGGTCACACGCAGCCTTCCCATCTCAGCACTGTGCTCCTGCAGCACGTTCCCAGGTAAGTGTGAGCATGCTGGCTACAGGCCCTGCCTTGGGAAACAGGGGGATAAAGCCACAGTTAAGTCCCAGACTGTTTCCATGAGCTGTTTCTAGGATGCATCTTTAGATTTCACCATTGGAAGCAGTGCAGCTGAAGTTGGGGAAGAAGTATGGTCCTCCTATGCAACTGCATGCACCTCCTGCTTTCAACATCCCAGGGATGCACAAAAACATTTAGGAGCCCAAGGTGAGTTTGCCATGGGACTTGGCATGTGGCCCCATGTTTGTACCTTTGTATACTTTAAGTATTTTGAATTGCATCCTGCTGTTTCCCAGCCCAGCTCCTGGACACTGTAGTGCCACTTAAAACATGACCTGACTTTACATGAACTCTGTGCATCTCTTAAAGTTGTATTTCTCTCTTATAAATACACTTGCCCTTGCTCAGTATAGGTGGCAATCTTGGTTCACTAGAGTGCCTAAAAGAAGAAAGCCATAATAATCAGCTGTGTAAAAGTGATTTTATAGTACAAATTGGCTTGCTGGGACTGCAAAAGCATTTTGCTTGTTATTTCCTCAGTGGAATAGATTGATGTGACATCTGAAATGACAGGAATAGATTCTGAACTGCCACCTTCATCTCTTAATTAGTACAAGTAATTCTTTTGAACAAAATATGGTTATCATCAAGTTCATTCTGTCCCAGTGAGATTAAAGAGTGCTTGAATTTCACTTTTTTTTGTCCCAGGGGTGGGATAATCCCTGTAATTACATCATATTATCCACTGTTATTCATGTATCATCTCTAGTGATACTGGGATCTTCTGCAGATCACTTTGAATATTTAAACAAGCCTTGCCAATACACTTCTCATCTGACAGCTGATGATAGCTCTAGTGGAAGTGGTTACTTGGGTTATAAATGTCCCCTCCTTGGGAATGCTGTTAAGTGCTGGGGTTTAACCTCATTGTAGTAAAAATGCTGTAAATACTGGGATTTCAGTGTGTATAAAAAAATTTGTAGCTCTATGTTCCATTCATGGGTTTCATGGTGCACATTAGGAAGTCACACAGCCAAAAGATTGCTTGTAGAGGTTGGGATTAGCTGTGCTGGGCAGATTGCTGTGTACGTGTGGGGAGGTGGGGTGGTATATGGAAGGAGAAACCCTCCTCTCTCCCTTTGAGTGGCTTCCAGCATGCTTAGATCTTTCAAGCAGTGACCATACCTGCCTTGTCCCTGGCATGTTCAATGTTTAATGGCAATTTCTTGTGTATTCAGCACCTCCACTCTCTGCCTTTTATGGCTGCTTCTGAAATTTCCATTCCTAACTTGCATGTGGGATCCCTGATGAGACAATAGATGAGCCAAGGAGCAGGTGGTTGGATTCTTGGTATGCAGGGAGGTCAGTTCTTCAGCTATTTCCCTGGCTTATCCTGTTACACAGGTGACACAAGGGTTTTGTTCTGGACTGCAGATGTGAGAGTCACTTCCATTCCCCAGCAAATACGGACTGCTCTTCAACACCAGCAGGCAATTGCACTTATTTTGGTCAAGAATGGGTTAATGTCTGGGGTTTCTCACAGTGACCAACCCTAGCAGCTTTTCTTCATCCTGGTCAGCACTATTTGAGAGCCTGGCTTGGCTGTCCTTGGGCACTGGAGGTTCTCTGCTGGTCCTTCCAGGTGAGACGCCTCTAAGACCAGACCTTGTTCCCCACTGGGACACAGGGACTCTGGCTGGTGACTAGATGTCTCTCTTTAGGTGAAAACACATGTTACTAGCTTTGCCTTTCCCAATATGCTTTCATTTCAGCCTGAGGGTTTCATTTGCATCTTGCTTTGTGTCCTTTTTCTGGGTGATGGGTACTAATGTATTGATATTGAAAGAGAGAATCAGAGAGGAGGAGTTAATCTTTCCAAAGCAATGCTGTCTGTGTGTTCATGTCGGGCTCACCCACACCCCAGTATTTTGGCACAGGCTTGGTCACACCAGAGGGGCAGCAGTGGCAGCTCAGCCTGTCAGGAGGTTTGTTCAGAACCTGTGTGTCTCATGTGACAGATTGTGGCTGTAAACTCCTAAGTGGCTTAGAGAAAAGTTCTGTCAGAGCAAGCAAGGTTGAGCAAGGCTCTTGAGGAGTGATGCTAACAGAGTGCCCAATTAAAATACCCTGCAGTTGTGTGGTGGCTCCTCTGCCACACTGCAGCCTCCAGTTCTACACAACTGGGGATAAAATACAAATTGCTTTATCTCTATTTTATTAAATTTGTACAGGTCTGTGGTCCTTGGTCCCTCTCCCCTTCGTTCATCTCAGAGCAGCTGGAGAAACACACATCCCAAAACTTCATTCCATGGGGGGGTTGAGTTTGGTGGGTTCAGCCACGAGTGCAGCTTTTCTGCACGTGTCAGAGGGGGAAGAGAAGGGAGTCACTGGATTGCAGTTATTGCAGGAAGACAGGGAAAGGCTGACACAAGCAGGATTTCAAGCTCTGCCTCATGTGTGGGTAGCAGACTTCCACAGGTCTCAGAAAATGGCAATTTTACAAATCTCTGTAGTATTCCCTGCTGAAACCAATGTGTCCTCTGCACAAACAGGGTGTTCCTCACGGTGGGCTAAAAGCCTCAAACCCATCCTACCCTGGTGAAATGGCAATATGTTAAAAAAAATATTAAAAACTTCCAGTATCTCCATTTCAGATACAGAAACCTCAGTGGATAAAGAGGTTGAATTTCTTTCTAAGGGACTGAAGGCACTTTGTATGTTGAAAACCTTTTTCCTCCAAGTTCCATTCCTGATCTGCCTGGTCGCAGGTTTCCTCAGACCATCATGCATCAGGCATTTGGATTGTGTATACATTAGAAACCAGATAACACCTTTCAACTGTTTGTCAGCCTGGGTTCTCCCATGCACCCATCACCAAAGGGTGTAGGCACTTATCCCTGTGATGTAACCTGCTGTCCTGTCCATGACGTCAGCATCCATCTGCTAAATTCAGGGAGGAGAATTGCACTTCCACACAGTGTGATGGCAATCCACAAAAAGCACCTTCTGATGGGAAATTTATTCCTGAGAAATGTTTTTGTGCTGTGGAATTGGATTTTGCTTGTGAGGTATCTTCTAAACGTGTGAAAAATCTCACTGGAGGCAGAACCGAACGATGCTGAGAACTGGGAAAGCTGTGGGAGCAATGGGTGATGCAGAGTGGTCCATGTGAGGTATCTGGAGCAGAGCAGGAGATGTGAGGAGGAGGGTGGAGAGGTCTTATCCCGGGTCCTGGCATTTTACCTTATTCCATCATGCAGGATGTGTGTACCTGCAATGCACATGGCATATGTGATTGTTTTTTTTTCAAGTAGTGGTGTTTTTTATAGGGCATGTTAGGGGATTAAAGTCTGGGAATCCTCTTTAGCTGCTCTGGGGATCATAGCTTTCAGAAGACTTCTATAATTTCTCAAAACCTGTGATCAAATGCCAAACCAACGGGCTGGGAAGTTGTCAAAAAGGGCTGTGATGGCTGTTTAGGAAGGCAGGTTTTGGGGGCAATATCAAGAAGCTCTGATATATCGTGTCACTGCTTGAAGGGAGATGCTGTGGCACGCTGGTCTCCTCAAAACAGACTGGAGGTCTGCACCAGAGACGGCAGCAATTAGAGTGAGTGATGGACTGGGATGCAGACATCCCCTGCCTGGAGCTAAGGGGACTGGGGAAAACACCTGCTGACTCCAGCAACCGCCTTCCTGTGCAGTAGGATCAAACAGGTAGAGAGAACTTGCTGTTCCAGAAGCTCTGGGGAAGCAGCAGTGGGTCCCTTTGCTCCCTGCCCTTCTGCAGGGGGGAGGGATTGATCGTTCCTCCCTGTTGTGGGAACGCTGGGCCAGCCTGCCCAGCACAGAGGTGGAGAAATCAGCGCTTGGTGCCCCGTTGTCTGCTGAGCTTGTCTGTGTCTGTGCATCATGCACCTGGTTTGGGGGAGTGGATCACACGCAGGGGAAGGATGGGAGGATGATGTTAGGAAAGTGCTTCCTCTGGGCCAGCAAATTAGTGAGACTTTGGGCTAGAAATCTAGCAGTAAACGTGCCACCTCTGAGTGCTGTCCATAAGCAACCAACACTTAGAATAAATGGGCTGTAAGTCTGCTGATTCAATGTGTGCTGAGGATCCCCCCAGCCCTTCCACAGACCCAGCTTTCACCCTGCCTTTCCTCAGCAGTTCCTCCTCCCAATCCCCCCTTCTCAGGATGCTGCAGATTCAATCCCACCCTCACTCATCCCATTAGTACTAATTAGGTCTCGGGCCAGGAATGAACTTCATCCATGGACTCTGGGTCTGCTGTGCTGGTTTAACTTAAACACAGCAGGGCTGTGGGGAGGCCTTTGTGAACTTTCCCACTGCAGGCTGGAGTGAAACTGGGGGATCACCCATGGGTTCAAAGGCTTTGTGGCCATTCTGCAGCAGTGGACACCTTGCACAGACCTGTGAACCCAAAAATGCAAGAGCAAGGGTTTGCAGGGGTTTCCATGGGTGTGGGTGTGAGGGTAAATTGACCTGTATGGGGTGGGGGGGGGACCCTGCTCCAGCCTCAGGCAGCAGGGTGCTGGGGTAGGAACGCTGCCATGCTCTGTGCTCATGGCCCTTGTGTGGCAGGAAGGTGTGGATGCTGCAGGCTGCTATAATTAGCAGAATGTGAAAATAACCAGCTGCTCCACCTGGAATCAGACTCGTGGCCTTCAGAGTTCCATCAGGTGGGGATCTAAGGCACGGGGACCCTATCTACGCAGGCACCGCTGCGGAGTTCAAAGAGCTCTGTCAGCAACGGGATGCCCAAACCCACAGCCTACCTTCCCTTCCGCTCCAGCTTTCCAGGGAGTTATGAAAAATTCAAGATGCCTTTAAGGAGCTTCCCAGAAAACTGCTAAAATGTAGGACATAGTGTGCCAGCAGGTTACAAAACGAACGGACTGTTGTACAATGCATTGTGCTGCACAGCAACTTTGTTCCAACTATCTGAAATATTTCAATTATGAAAAATAATGATCAAGGACAAGCAGTATTTTAGTAGGAAGGGATTAGGCTATTTCTATGGTTACTGTGCTGGAGCTGCAACTAGAATTAAAGTTTTAAGAGCCAGGTTATGTTTACTTTTATTAAAAATTTGATGTAATGGCCAATTTTTTCTTGTTTTGAAGGATGGGAGATAGAAGAGGGCTCAAGCTGTGACGTAGCTTTATCTGCTTAAAGCTGTTTTCCTGTTTCACTGCTTTGGCACCAAGCATGGTGAAGGCTTTGGCTATTCCACACTTAGATCTTAACATGTTTAAATTCAAATCACTTGGGGTCCTGCAAGCATATTGTTATTTTTTTTTCCTCACTGGAGGTAAGCCCCACGCAACAAACAGGGATGAAAAGTCCATTAATTTATCATCCTATTAAGCTTTTGCTTTAGAGGGTTGAAGGTTGTTTTTACATGTTGGTTTCCTGTTAAATCAGTGGCTTTCAGAGAGCATCACGGTGTCACTGTGTCTTACAGATGCCTCAGGAATGTGGTGCTGGGATTGATGGCATCCTGCTGCCAGGTAACACCTGGGACTTGCACCCAGGTAAGCCAAATGTTCCATGGTTTTCCTGTGGGAAATCTTTGCCATGAGGGATTGCAACAACTTGGTGCCCTCCAAATTGTTGAGCTTGCTTGTATTGTGACAGGTTGTTTATTGTCAGTGAGATTGAGTTAATGTTTCTTCTTCTCTCTTGTCTGGCTCTGCCAAGGTAAAATTAATTATTTGAGTAGGATATTTGAGTTTGGGCTTTTTTTAAATTTGTTGTCAAACTAAAATAACGTAAGAAATAGAAATTATAATGGGGGATTAGAAGATGATCTTTGGAAGTTGTAGATAAGGTGTATACAAGTGGTAATTTTTGCCATGCTGCACTAGCCACTCTTCCTGGACTGCACTTTCCCCCCTAGGCTGGGTTTGAATGGAAAAGGAGAAATAGTGTCATCATCTCCACGCAATTCTATTACTAAATTGTCAGAACCCAGTCATATTTCTGGCAGCAATGATTCAACTCCATTTCCACCTCCACATGGATCAGCAGTGACCTTGACATTCTTGGTCAATGCTCATGTAGAGATTGCTTGGCAGGCACGATTGCCAAGCTGTGGAATATAATTTCCTGACAATGTATGGTATCTGGGTGTGTAATTGGCTTCTGGGCCATCCCTGCACAGCTATAGGGTCCTTTCCTGAGCCTCTCAGCTAGTAGTTTTTAATGACCAGGAAACCATGCACCATCTGTTTGTGCAGAACCGCAGGACCACACAACTGTTGCTGCTTTATGCATGCTGTGTTCTCCTCTCCACAGTGTCTTAAGCTGGGTCCATTATCTAATTTTTAAAATGGACTGGTGGACAAAGAGTGGGTTTTTTAATTAGTGGCAAAGGTGGAATCATTATCATGTGAGAGAGCACTAAAAAGCAAAATCCACATCAGCAGCATCCAGAAGTGGAATCTCCAGCCCCAACAAGCGTTTCGAGCGTGTCCCTGGGGATGGGGTGATGTGGGGAAGTAATGGATGTTAAAGAGCTCCTCCCCTCTCCTTCCTGCTTGCTGCCTGCTCCATTAGTGCCTGGGCAGCTGCCCGTTTGGCCATTAAAGCCTTCCCCAGGCCAGTGTGCAGGAAAGCTCTTGGTGCAGGTGAGTCTCTGCCTCTGGTTCCACGTACGCTGCCCAGCACTGAGGAGTGGGAATAGGATGCACCCAAAAATGTCCCAGAGCACATGGAGCAGTTGATCAGTGCTGGGAGCCCCATGGGCAGCACAGCTACGGGCATCTGTCACAGAGTGAGTTAAACCCCTGGTTTTGCCATCCCAGCTTGTGCCTCCATGAGCAGCAGATAAGTGGTGGTGACTTCCAAGGGGGAAAGGAATAAGAGCCAAAGAGCAGCCTGACACCAAACCTCACCACTGCTGCTGGGTGCAGGAGTTGTGGCTCTAAAGCCTATTTCCACCAAAACAGTGAGCTCTCTGGTGAATAAACCCCCTTGTGGTTCAAGGATAATTGTACTTGCCAAAAGACCTATTCTAATATAACTGGGAAAGGTTTAGGGCAGCACAGCCACAGAGTGAAGCTCTTGAAATTGGTTTCCTCAGTTTGACTACTTGTGCATAAAGCTGTTGCTCTGAGCATCCCCACCATGCCTGTCAGAGGGAAACTTGGGGTTTGTGTGAGACATGGTCATTTATTACTCCTCCAATTTAGTGGGATCAGAAATGCACAAGCTATAGAAATGGCTACAGCTTCATGCTAAATGAAAGATGTCTCTGTCAGCTCACGGGCACCTCCTTGGCTTAACATCTTATTAATTATGCAGGGTTTGCAGAAATCATCTTAAACTCCTGTAATTCGCGTGTGGGACCCGTTGATGGAAGATGATGATACATTGCTGTTGTCTCTGCAGAGATTGTTAGTAATATGACAGCAGCAAGCATGCTGGACTTGCTTGCTTTCCTCTTGAAGGGAGTGGACTTTACTCCACCACATTACCAGCTCACCTCCCTCAGGCCAGCAAAGAGCAGGGCTCTGGGTAAGGAGAGAGGCCTTAACTCCCTGAAAGATCTTTTCTATGTTAAAGTGGTATTTCCACCTGCTGAGGGGGGGTTTGGATAGTAAACCCAGGCTCAGTATCAGTTGCACTGGAATCTGTAAAACAACAAGCTGAAACAAATCCAGGCAGCTTATTGATCAGAGCTGGGGCATCTTCTGTACATATATTTTTTTGGCAGTTGTTGCCTCATGTTCTTGTCCTAAATCTGAGCTGCTTTATCTGATTATCACGTGGGGCTGGCTGGTGTTTTCTTTAACAGTTGAAATTTCAAAGCTGCTACTGAAACATCCTGATCTGCTTCTCGCTGCCAGTGACAGTCTTAAAGGGTGAAGTATTGTTGAGGACCAGACAATGTATACGATAATTCAGCAGCAAATTAAACCTAGAACGCTTCAACATCTGTTTCCTTGTCAGTTCCCTGTGCTTTGGACAGTTGGTGATTCGTTTCCTTAACGAAGGACCCGCTATGATGCAGTTACAGGGTCACAATCTCCATTCTAGGTTTTCTTGATTGATTTTTCCTTTTTATTTGGTTAGCAGCAACATGTGGAGATGCAAACCAGCCATGAGGACTGGGATTGGTACCCAGTGTGGAAGCTGGGCTTTCATTCATGGCTTTTCTTGTGGAACTAGTTCCTTACCTTTCGTGATCTTCTAATGGGTTGAACCCTTCGTGAGTCTCTCCTTCATTTCTAGGGCAGTCTGTAAGAGAAAATGAACTCTGGCTCCAACTGCTGAGATTTGATGTGAGCCGCCGATTAATTTGTATCTAATTAGGACACAAGTGCTACGTACATTCTTATGTATATGCATGTGTGGAGCAGTGATTTATTTGTGAATGCCTTTAACCCTCAGGGCAGCAGAGGCTTTCTGTGTCCTGGGGGATGCTCTGGAAAGGGCCCAGGCTTTATGGAGGACTGGATTCTCTGGAGTAGCCAGCCGACAATAGCACCAGTTTCCTGCTGTACACTCTGCACTGGAAATGTCTGCCTGTTTCCCATCAGCAGATTGAAATGGAGTGAGACAAGGCAGGCACGTGGGGGTTTAACTGCACTTTTAATTTCAAGTTCCAGGAAATTAATTGTAAATAGACACAGGCGTACCTCTGCGGCTGCGCGCAGCAGTCCACAGCTGAACCCCAGTCACTGTAATGTTCTTTTTCCTCAGAGCTACCAGTTATGCAAACTGAAGCTTTACCTGGGCAGGGATTAGGATTCTTCATGTTCTGCTCAAGCCATTTAATGGAAAGTGATCTGCCTGTGGAGGGAGGGGGAGCAAAGTCAGAACACCCTTAAACACACGCCTCTTATTCTAGTGCTGCCTCGTTCATAAATAGTAAAAGTTGTTTGGTTTCTGCCAACACTATTTTGTTTAAAATTAGCTTATGTTTTAGAATACAATAAAGAGGAAGAAGAACCACCAGATTCAATAATTTTCTTTTGCTCCTAGTAGTTGTTCCTTACTTTATTACTTGCCAAAGTGCCAGAACTGACAAATTATCCAATAACACAAAACTGACGGCAACGTTGCAGTCATAAAGCTGGATTAGTTTATAAAGTACCCTTGTTGTGTTTCATAAAATGAATAACTAATATTCAGCAAACCTGTTGCAGGTTCTTTCCCCTCTTCTTTCTCTTTCTTCTTTTCCTTCCCAGCAGTAAAAGGAGCAGAAAGGTAGACATTTATTTACCTGTCAAAAGAGAGGCAATTCTTCAAAAAGAAAAATTATGTGCTACCCAAACCATTTCAGAATGTGGAAAGAAATGCATTGGATTTCCAGTCTGCCTGGCACTCCTGGGCAGCTTATTCCTCCAGGGGGAGCAGGGGGGACAAGGTGTTTTGAGGCTAGGGGTGCTGCAGCATAGTGATTTTCCTCCAAAGGGCAATACTGAAATTTACTCAGTGGATTACTAAGTGCTGTATATTGAATTATAACTAATGGTGGATTTAATATTAAGCTTAGAATGTGCCGAAGGCTACAGCAGGGAAGCACCATGCATCAGAGCTGGCAGTGGCAGTGTGTGTTTGTTTGGGTTTTCTGTACCATGACCCACAGACACCAGCTGCTGTCTCGCACGTGTAGGTGTGTGTGCTGATGTGCCTCCTCCAGCAAAGGAGGCCCAAAGACACCAGTGTGCCTGTGGAAACCAGTGCCTGTGGCGGGGCGGGGGAGCCTGGCAGCGGATCCGGCTCTGCATGGGAAAGGCTTTGGGTGAGGGCTTTCTGTTGTGCTAGCTTTGTGTTGGGGTAGTGGAGGTCTCCATGGGGAGCATTGCAAGAGCATCGCTGATGCAGGAGGGAAGTGATGTGAAGTGATTCTCTATCCCTACACGCTGTTTAAAGGCTGATGTACAGCAGTGTATGTGCATTAACACAGCTCTGCAGCTTCCAAAGTAAAGCTGGGCTGACTTCAAGGGGATGTGGTGGGGGCAGGAGACAAACCTGCACCCCATGACTTCTCTGCCCAGCCAGCCCTCCTCACCTCCCTCCGGGCTCTGAGGGTGTGGAGAAAGGTGTGGAGAACTCTGCAGTGCTCTATTCTGCTCCGTGGCAAAAGCAGTCCTGTTCTGTCCTAGTGCTGTGCTGCAATTTAATAACAAAGAAATACCTTGTGGGTAAGAAAGACCAAGTGCAGGTCATGCCAGAGCACGTGGGAGCTGTGTTGAGCTTGTTGGGTTTGGCGCTGGTCCCTCAGCCCGTTCCTTTCACACTGTGACACACAGCCAGAAGGATGCTTCTCCTTCAGGCCAAGCTTCAGCAGACACAGAGTCCTGAACTCACCTTAACACTGGACACAGATGGAAGCAACATGACCACACCTAATTCCATGTAATTACAGTTTGTTTCAGCTCTTGCCTCCCAAGAGAATGGGGTAATTGAAGTCACTTTACCATGTGCTGCTAAAGGATCATCCAGATCTTTGATCCTCTCTGGATGTCTTTTAAAACTGTAACGGGTATTTTACAGCACCATTAATGCACCACGTCACCCCTGGATGCTTTTATGAGTATGTCTAGATAACAAGGTACCCAAATTAATTCTGAAAGTGCTTGTTTACAAAGGAGGAGCATGGCAGTAATGTTAATGAATCAGTTGGTAACAGTTCCTACCTCCTGGTTTGTGACAAAACTAATTGACCAGGTTACACCTCGTGCCAAAACCATACGGTGATGGAGCAGTGACAGCTGCTGTGCTAGCACCTACAGTGTGTGTGACTCCCTGCTAGCACCTACAGACTCCGTGCTGGCTCCTGCTGCCAGCATAAGAGCTGCAAGACACAAACAGGGTCAACGTAAAAAGAACCTGTAAGTAGTTATATTCAGTAATTTATATTTAGCACCTACTTGTAGGATGGTAGGAAACTGGCACAGGATAATCAGGCATGGTTTATGCTAAAGGGAGACCTGCTGTGCAGGACTGGAGTTATTAGAGTTTGTTAGGAAGAGCTTTGAGATTGGTGCTTTAACTTGGCAATGTGCTAATGAAATTTGCTGGTGACACAAAAGCTTGCTGGTCCAGAGGAGGTTTGGTGTATAGGAAGAAATAGATGACTGGGATGGCTGCAGTAATGAAAGTTATATGAATAATAATAAAAAGGACAAGATTATGTGCTTTGGGACTTGGGAATGAAAAATTTCTGCCATAACTGGAAAATTACCGTTTTAGATGATGGAGGAAGAGCTGGGCTGTAATATTCCTCTTCTGGTCTGGAAGAAAAGATCTACTTGGTGCCTCTGTGCAAGCTGTTGCCTGTGGGCTGCTGCTTACAATTCTGGTCACAGATGTTCAAAATGAATGTTAGTCAGAACAGGTATGGAAAAGGAATTTCCATCTTCCCCATCAGAACCACAGCCTGCCTCTCAATGGGAGCCCAAAAGGACTCGGTTCAAACGGCCCAGCAGCTCTGTGCTGGAGATGAGGTCAACCTGTGTTCTGCAGGATGCTTTGGGGTAAAATGCTGGAAGGTGACTGCAAAGCCCAAGCTTTTGGAAGGTCTGCTGTGCAGTTCTGGTGGTGAACGATACTGCAGAGAGCCCACCTCTCTGGCTACTCCCTTTGTTAGCAGCACGGGTGGTTTGTGAATAAGGAGAGCTGTGATTTGTTCTCTAGATAGAATAAAAAACCAGATAGGACAAAATAGAAAATCTTAACAAGGGCTGCAGTACTGGGAGGGGAGGGCAAAGCACTTGTGTTTTACTTAATTTGTGTGTGTGGTGGATTTACATTACTAGTGTGGCCAAGCCCCCAAGGAGAACATCAGGCAGGTGAGGGTATTTTGAGGCTATGATGGGAGCCATCGTGTTCCCAGGGCTCTTGGGAGAAATCAAGAAGGTGCTGACTGAGAGCAGTTTGAGTGAGCAGAAGTTTTAAAAGGTTCCCTTTTAAGTCAGTGCAAGGCCAGAGCTACACCTCAGCATGGCCAACAACTCAATCTCCTGTTCTCTCTTCAGCGTGTAACTTCGCAGCAGTCTGGTGGCTCTGCCACAGCATCTTTGTCGTGCTGCACAAGAAAGGGGAAAATTACTCACAATTAGCTGAGCTCTGCAGTCTTTGCTAAAGCAGAACCCTGCTGCTTTCACCAGGAGCACTTCCCAGGGTTGGATGAAAACTTTTTCCCTACTCATGGCTTGGGAAAGGGCTGAGCAGGACCCCTGGGGACCCCCGTGGTGCTGGGAGGAAAGACCTTGATCATCCTTGTTGGATGCACTCAGGGGTATTGCTGGAGAATGTGGTACTTGGGTAAGAGTGTAGCACATGTGGATGCTTTTGCTTAAAGCAAATCTTCCCACCAGTGATGATCTGGAGAGGCTGATCAAGGGCAATGCCCTGCAAGTGATGGGAAAGATCATTTCATCAGAGATGTTAACCTTGACAGTACCATGATTTTATTCTCTGTGTGGAGTGCCTGTCAAGGCTTTGGTGCACAGAAAGCACCGAGTCAACCAGCACTGCTCAGACCAGCTAAGGAGAGCGTGAAGTGAGGGAGTAAACCTGGGTAAAACAATGGGCCTTAAGTCTGCTCCTGTGTGGTGCAACCCAAGTGCTCCCAACAAACCTACCTGCAAAGCACTTGGGGAACATCCATCTGGGAAGTCTCTGGGCCACAGCTTCCAAGATCCTGATGTTGGATGCCTTTGGGATTTCTGGAGGCTGGAGAAACCCTTTTTGCTGATACTCTGTGAGGTGGGGAGATACCTGCCCTCCACAAGAAGTGAATAGATGATCCTGTGCAGGTAGCTAACAAAATAATATTTAAAAAAAAAAATCTGGAGCCCTACATACATATGGGTGTGACTGGGAGGGCTTGGAGAGGGACCCTCTCCAAGGGTTGGGAATAGGAGGGTTCATCCAGTCTCTGAACTGTCTGTAAGGTTCCCAGGCAGTTAAAGCAAATGGAAGTGTTGATGCCTATTTTACCCTGACCCCTGGGAAGCAGCGAGCTGCCTCTCAGCTCCAGAGCTGCCAGGGTGAGTGGGGACCATGCGTGGATGTTGCAGCCCTGTACCGAGGGGCTGGGGATGAGCCAAGGGTGCTCCTGCTGTGGGGACACCACTGAGAACTGGGATGGCTGCCCAGCCCATGCTCAGATGTGTCTCCTGGTACCCCCAGCGATGTGCAGCGTTGTCAGGCACTCACTTTGTCTGCACCAGGTATGAAGCAGGGGCAGGAGGAGGTGGTGAGGACCTTCCCATCCCTGCCTTGCTTCTCAGAGCAATTAGGTTGAACAAGGCCTTAGGGATGAGCTCCCTGTCTCAGGAGCTCACCTCTCATTATCTAACAAAGCATCTTCTAAAATCAGCAGGGTGGGCACAATTCAGGTGGCTGTGACTGTCTCTGCGAGCTGCTAGCCCCGGTGACAGACCAGGGGGGAGTGTTTGGGAGGTAAGTCACACATTGATTCCTTCCTGATGCTTTGATAACCTGTCAGCAGCCGTGAAAGCCAGAGACAGAAACAGCTGTGTTTGCAAAGCTGATGCCACTGGCTGAGGCAGATGTTTGGGGTGTTTGGCATGACACCCAGCAGCGTCTGACAGCGGTGGTGTTGCAGGGGCTGTGTGTCCATGCTGTCCATGCTGTCCATGCTGTCCATGCTGTCCATGCTGTCCATGAGCAGGTCTCTGCAGCTCCCGTTGCCTGATTAATTCTGGTACTTCCTGCTCTCGGACTGTAGCCCTTCTCTTTGTGACTGTGCTTTATTACCAGCCCTCACCCCTCCAGGCATTTCTCCACAATATATTTTTCATGACTCTTGCAGCCAAACGATATTTTTCTCTTCCACCTCCATCTCCTGGCTCCACTTGACACAGGGCTTTGTGCTGCCTGGGGGATGTGCTGAGCTGATGGGTCCTGGGCTGGGCAGGGTGAGCTGGGCTCTTCCCTTCCCCCCCCCTCCCAGTAAAGCTGGGCTCAGCTGGGCTGAGGTCTTGGGGAACAAGCGCATCCTTACTACAGCTTTTCTTCTACAGCAAGGGGGGTGCAGCTGTTGCCAGGTTGGGCACCACCACGCTCAGGTTCAGCTCTGCTGCCAGAGGGTCACAAACACTCTTTGTGGTAGATGTCAGGACAGGGGAAGCCTAAATTTAACCTCCTCTTAGGAACAGGAAAATGAGCATTTTTGAGTAAAGCTGGGACCAAGGAAAAGAAATCTGTTCCTGCCTCTGACTTGTCTTTTGCCTGACAGCAGAAAGAATGAACGATTCCGTGATGTCTGACAGCCCTACAAGACTGTCACCTTGCTCCTACCAGCTGAAACACATTTTGTCTTTTCATCAGCTTAAACTTACAGGAGGAAAAACCTTTTTGTTAAGCAAAGAGGCGTTTGCAAACATCAGGATTGAGAATCCAGCTCTCCCTGTGTGCTCCAGAGCCCTGTGTCTTTACCCCTCTGCTCCTCAAGCCTAAAACTGACAGGAGGGCTGACGTGACTGTGCCTTGAAAATTGGGCCCGTGAATTCGATGGATGCTGAGGCTTCATGTGATTTTTTTTTTTTTTTTACCTCTGTGAACAGGGTTTTTTTCCTCCCAACAAGCCCACTTCTGGAGGGGGCCAGGGCTGACCTGGAGCCCTGCTAAAAGACACTCTCGCTCCAGCGCTGCTCTTTGTGTGCTTGACATTCGTCCCGTGTTTTTGTGCCACCCACTCCAGCTCCCTCTGATCCCATTGTCTCTTCCTCTGTTATTTCTCTGTTTCTTGACTTCTGCCAGTGAACTTGAAAACACTTTTCATTCTTGTTTTGCTATTGATCAGATAATCCACCAGGCTCAGCTGCCCCGACGTGCCCGAGGCTCCAGGCTGCTGTATTGGGAAACAAATACACATATGGGAGAGTTTACACTTATTTTAGGGCTACGAAGATGATTAGGGGCCTGGAACATCTCCCCTGTGAGGACAGGCTGAGTGAGCTGGGGCTGTGCAGTCTGGAGAAAAGAAGACTTAGGGGGGACCTAATTAGTGTTTATAAATATCTTAGACATGGGATGCAGGGGGAATTGGCCAGCCCCTTCTCAGTGTCTGTGGGGACAGGACAAGGGGCAATGGCTGTAAACTGGAGCACAGGGAGTTCCACACCAACCTGGGGAAGAACTTTTCCCCAGTGAGGGTGAGGGAGCCCTGGGACAGGCTGCCCAGGGGGTGCGGAGTCTCCTTCTCTGGAGAGACTCCAGCCCTGTCTGGACACCAACCTGTGTGCCCTGTCCTAGGGCCCCTGCTTTGTCAGGGGGTTGCACCCCATGGGCTCTGGAGGTCCCTTCCAACCCCTGTGATTCTGTGATTTTTTTTTTCTCCTATACTTACACCTTTTATTATTTGAGCTGCATTTTTGTTGCATTCCAATTGATGGTAATCACATCACCATACACCTAGTGTGTGTTTCTAGGACGGGTGTCTGGGAAAAGCAAAACAACTGGTAATTGTTTTGAAAATACTCAGCTCTAGCTCCTTCCCCTTCAAAAAAACCCTCTCTGGAAGGTAAAATAATTGGTTTGCAACCAGTACCTGAACACTTTCAACAAATTTAAGATGTTTTTGTGATTTAAATTCTCCCCTTGAGAAGGGAAGCAGTGGTTTCTGGGGTTTAGTGAAGATAAAGGCTTGCTTTTTGGTGAAGGGTTTCCTCTAGCTCTCACTGTCTTGGGTTTGGGACAGAAATTGAGGAGAGCTGCAGGAGAAGGGGTGCTGCAGCACAAGAAGCCCTTCCCCAGGCACAGTGTCCCCTTAGGCTGGTTACACTCTACAGGCTTTTCTCTTCATTGCCTGGTTTAGTGGCCATAGAGTCCCCATTCCTCACCAGGGGCTGCAGCAGTTGACTGGGGATGGGGGTGAAGGAATTTAACTCTTTTCATGAGCTCCAGGTGATGTGCTGGGCAGGGAGGTGTCTGTGTCTCTCAGCCATCCTGCATCCCACCGCTGGACTCCAGGGATGGGCAGCAGTGAGCAGCTTCCATGTGCTCCAAGAGCAGTGACTGCCTGTGTCCAGCCTGGATGGGGAGCTGTTGGAGCAAGCACAGGGGGGGCCACGAAGAGGGCTTTAGGCTAAAAGTTAGTAGATTTAGACTAGATCTGAGGCAGAAATTCTTCCTGGGGAGGAGGAGGCCCTGGCACAGGGTGCCCAGAGAAGCTGGGGCTGCCCCTGGATCCCTGTCGGGGTTCAAGACCAGGTTGGATGGGGTTTGGAGCACCCTGGACTGAGGGAGGGTGTCCCTGCCTGTGGCAGGAGGGTGCTGGGGGGTTCTAAGGGCCCTGCCCACCCACACCAGTTTATGACTCTAATGGTGTCTCTGACTTTTTTTTTTAATTTCCCTTGAAGACACATCTTCTCATAAACAGAAAAGCTCCTGGAAACAGGGTATGGCTCTTGGTATTTTCCAATGGTTGGATCAGGCTGAGGATGCATCTCTCCCCCTGAGTGCTGAGCTGCAGCCTGTGTGGGGAGAGGGAAGGTGAGGATGGCAGCTGTTCCAGGCTTCCATCACACTGAGCTCCATGGAGCTTTGGGGGTGAGATTGGCTGTGTTTGCATGGGAAGCCAACACAGCTTGGAAGTGTTTGCTCCTGCCCAAGGGGCCACTGGCCCTGCTCAGCAGAGACTCCCCCAGGAGCTTCTCCAAAGACTCGAAGGACCTGAAAGCAGTGGGATTTCTCATAGGGAGAGCAGGTGGATTTGCTTGACCTCAGAGTTTGTATTATTAACTCAGGTATCTGTGCAAACCAATCTCTGAGCTACTTCCCTGGGAGTTTATGAATAACAGGGTCAATTCACACCCTCTGCCAGCTTTCCATGTGCCTGCACAGAGGGTAAAATATTTCTTGTTACTTACCCCATTATTTCCATCACCCACATGACTGACTGTAAAGATACAGGGGTATCAAACGACTTGTTTCTACAACTGAGCTGCACTTTACTGTGTGATTTATAGACCCATGGCAAGGACACCCTTCTCTAATCAAGGGTTTTTCCAAATGAATTTGCATCAGTTTCCCAGGTCATACTCCTCACCTCAGTTCTCTGGCCTGCCATTCTCTATGGCTGTTAAACAGCTTGAGAACTGCAGTGTGGTGATTCAGAAATCACTCCACAAAACATCACATGCCATTTGCCACTGGATTTTCCTTTATGGCCTCATGTGAGGCAAGAGGAACTGCTGAGTTTGAGCTAGCAATGGAAAGTTCATTATGGGTAATTGTTGATTAGACAGGGAAGTGAATGATAGAAGAGAGACCAGAAACATCTAACTGTCTTCACTGTGGACATGATGCTTTACAGCTGGAGGGAGCATGCACCTTGCAGAGTCGTTGGTGGCACTGAGATTGTTAATAGACTGGCAAGTGTGGGACACAACTGGCTGTGGTGCCCCTGAAATGATGGAGCTCCAGTCCCTCAGGGCAGTGAGGAGGGCACACAGCAAACTCACTGCCCTGGCCTTCAGGAGAGAGGACTTTGGGCTCTTCAGGGACCTGCCTGGGGACAAAGCCCTGGAGGGAAGAGAGGCCCAAGGCAGCTGGTCAGTGTTCAAGGATCATCTCTCAGCTCAGGAGTGATGCATCCCAACAAAGAGGTAATAATGGGCAGAGGATGGGTGGGTGGATGGATTAGCCAGGAGCTGCTGGGCCAACTCAAACACAACAAGGAAGCCAAACCATCCCAGGACTGTACAAGGTTTCACTGCAGCTACAAAGGGCATTTCCTTTGTTCAGCCTCTGAAGATGAATTAATTAATGGGAAACTATTTTTAATAGAAAAAAAAGTATGAATGATGAAGCAGGGAGTGTGCCTTGCTGAAGAGGAAGATGGGGGTTTGACTACCTGGTAAACAGTTGTAAATTGACTAATATTTCCTCCTCTAATATCTCCTCCTGGTGCTATTGGTCTAATGATGGAGATCTTATCCTAGGTAAAGCACCAGCCTGGATGCCATTGCACATGTCCCAGAAGGGGGCCAGCTTGTGGTTGAATGCTTTTATGGACCAGGTGGTCCTTCCCAAGGATTGAGAGAGAACAATAAATTGTAAGGGGGGGTCTTATTTTTTTCCTTGGGATAATGGAATGTTAAAATAATATCTCTAGCCTCAGCTGTCTCACTGCTGCTGTTATTTGGCCTATTTTGAGCACAAATATGTGTCTGTGGGATGGTATTACATCATCTGAGGGAAGTGAAACTATGAGGGAGTAGGGATCTGGGGAAGGGTTTTATCATTTGAAGTCAGATAGTAACTGATGAAGGAAAAAGGAAGAAGTTAAGAACAAAACATGCAGCTGGGGAGAAGGGAAAGAAACTTTCTGTGCCTTTATGTAACTGTGCTACTGAAATCCACCATTCAACAGGTAAGGCTGAGGGCTGTTGTGAGCTGAAGAAGAGGCTGTGCCACCCTCCCATAACCAGTGTGTGAAAATGGGGGGGGGGAAAAAAAGGCTGATGGGTGAAAGAGCAAAAATGTCAAGAAAATGAAGATGCCTGTGGGGACCTCAGAGTTAACTTGAGAGATGGCACGTTCTGCTGAAGCTGGTGTGCAAGGTTAAACCTGTACGTATTCCTCCTCCTCCCCCCACCCCCAAGCCTGCTTCCTCCAAGCCTCATTAACCATTTTGCTGAACATTACAGCCATTACTCTCCTGCCAGGTTCTATCCCATTTTTCAACCTTTTAGGCACAGACCTTAGGATTATCGATCCGCTGAGTCACCCTGGCTTCCGTGCTGGCTGCTGCTGCAGGGCTGCTCTAGAAACCAGGATGCTGCCTCAATATGGACCTTTTTCTTCTTCCTTTCCTGAATGTTCTGTGAGGGAGTGTTTTTGCACGTGGAGGAAGCGGTGGCACAGGGGCATCCCCTCTTTGCAGTTCCCATGGTACTGAATGATGCTTGAGGCATCTAATGGTGAGGATGCATGAACACCAAAAAAGAGCCAGACAGGTGGGTTTTCTTCTTCATTATTGACAATAAGAAGATCTCTGTGCCACAGAGGCTCTCTGTGCTTGGTACCTGAGGCTACTTGCTTTGTTGCTTTGGCACTGGATTTGCTAACTGGGTTCCTTTGGCATGTGATGGGAGGAGTGGGGACTGGTTTGACCCACTTTCTGAGGCTGTAACCTCAGGGTTAAACTAAACATGGTTGAGAGGAATAACCTATTCATACTGATAAGGACTGTTGATGCCCTGCCTGTATTATCTACAGTGCTACCACAGATGGGATAGAAGCAGGTAGACATCAGTTATCCCTTTTGATCATGTTCTGGGAATGCTGAAAGACTGAGCTACAGGTATGAACAAATGATTTTGACTCTACCTGGAGGGCCTCTGTGTGTACACTGCTTTAGCTTGGTGTTTTTGTCTTGTAATCAGGGTTGTGGTACTTAAAGAATGGGCCTAGAGTTTCTGTACTGCACAGATTATTAGTAGGATTTGAGATCCAGAATAAACATGCAGCCAGATGTGGTTCTCTCTCAGCTGTGTTGGTTCTGTGATGCTGTGAAGGTTCCTGAGCCTGGCCACTGAAATCAGGTCTTTTAGCAGAGACACAGCAAAATCACCAGTGAAACCAACAGCAGTTGGAGGTGTGAAAAGCCACCTGGTTCCCAGTGTGTGCCCTAATTATGGTGCTGGTCAGAAACCTTGATCAGCTGCTGTAAGAGACAGGACAGTGCAATAAATATAAGCTCATTAAGGCAAAGATTCCCAAGAGTCTGCCAAGTCTGAGGTAAGACATGACAATGGATAGTTGAATCCTGAAACCCTCAGTGCCAGTGCACCCATCTCAGATCAGATCCAGGTGCATTTAGGGGGAAAATGCAGGACTGGATGGGTAGGAATTTGTCCAGAGCTGAAAACAGACTCTATTTATTAAACAGTGTGTAAAGAGAAAGCTGGAAGGATCATCTCTGTAGAGCAAAGTATTGCTTTTATTGTCATTGTTCCTGTGCCTGGGGGAGCAGCTGAGATTGGAACCGCTGTGCATCAGGGCTGGGTGAGGGCAGAGCCTGCACCTCCCGCTCTGAGGATGCCCAGGAAGGCAGGGGACCCCAGATGCTGCCTGTCTTGCTCATGTCTCAAGTTGCTAGGGGGAATCTGTAACAGAGTTAGGAACAAGATGTTCTGAGCTCAGACTAGTGCTTGAACATCAGGTTTCTTTTCTCTCTCCAGTGCTTTGCCTTTGGTTTTCTGATGTACCTGAGCTGCTTAAAGCTGCCAGGGAAAACCTGGGCCCTCCCTGGCATCCCCAGTGCTACCAGCACCAGCCTGAGATGGGATGCAAGAGCATCCCTCAAATAACCTAAATGAGATCGGTCTCTTTATTAATTATTGGGTAAAACAACATAAAAAATACCAAATAGACTAATTATATTGTAAACACTTTTCCTTCGAAGCTCGCAGAACGAGATGCATAATTCATGAGTTTAGCAACTCCCAGTATCAAACTGGGATTATGAAACCACATATGGATATTTGCAACGAAATATATGTTGGCAATGAACCTAAAACAACCTATTCTGGCAGATCTGGGCTGCTGTCTGCAAGGTTCAAGAGAAACAAGCCATACGCTGTATCCTGTAGAAAGATGTTTTGATGGAGCATTCGGCAGCATTTCCCAGTTCACTTGTCTGTTCTGTTCTTAAGAATAAAGCCATGGAAATAGTTAATTCTGAATAAAATGAACTTTTCTTTAGCAAAGCAAACAACAACAAAAAAGCTGTGGTAATTCTCCAGCAGCTTTCCAACACAATTAGGCGGTAATGACTGCTGAAGAGATGCTCATGTCGTTTGGAGCACTGGCTGGAACAATTGGAAGCTACAAATTTTTTCTCATTGTGACTTTATTATCTGAAAGGAAATGACTAATTTGGAGTTTGTTATTATTGTTTTATAGCCCATGAAATATAAGTGTATAAGTAAACATTTCCATGGATTTAAATGTATGAAATGCATAATGTGAAATAGTTAAAAATTAAATAGCTCTTTAGCTGAGGCTGAGCCAGGAGAAATTATAACCAGGGCTGAAGGCTGTGGTTTGCCCACCTGGATGGGAGATGCTGGCCAGTCCCATGCTGGAAATCATCCTGTTGCTGCAACAACAGGGACCTTGACCTGGGCTGGCCACGCTGCTCGATTTCCCCCTGTCCAGGTGGCCATGGGGGCTGCCAGCCTGTGTCCCCACCAGCATGTGAGGGGCTGATGGTCAGACCTGCCTGCCACAGCCTGACCAGGATGCTCGAGCCCGTCGGGGCAGTGAGGCCGATGCTGTAGCCAAAGCACAGGCAGCCCTCAGCTTGTGAGCCGGCTTCTCCTTCACTGATACGACTTTATTCATGCAAGTAAAGAAAAGCTCTCTGTGACCAGGCTTATTTCTCCTTCCCCGAGGTCACACGTGAGCACAGGAGTCTAGGTGAGCATCACACCTCCACGTCTTCTGGTTGTGAGCCGTGCCTCCAGCAAACATCTTCCCAAGGCTGATGGAGCAAGGACTGCTGACAGGATGAGGACCACCCAGGGCCTGAGAAAAGCATGGAGCTGGTGGGTTCTGCTGGCTGGGAACTGATAGAGGTGTGAGGGTCTTTGCAGATGCTACAGTTTGTAGTACGTATACAGACAGTTACATTCAGGCTGAGAGGCACATCTATATCTAGATGTAAACACCCCCCCAATTCATTTAAAAGTTGCCTGTATTTAAGGAATTGTATATTGCATTCCAGTGGGATTGCTTATCCAGAATTTTTTCCTCATTTTCTCTGTTTGAGTTGATGAATGGATAATGACATACAAATAACGTTTGAAAGAATGGCCCCCTCACCTCTGACTGTTGATTAAAGTAGCTCCATTAATAGGGCAGCCTTTTGCTTCCTAGAAATGCCAGTATAAATCTTGCTCCTTCCCAAGGCAGTGTGGGGTCTGTCTGGCTTGAGCCTGTTCCTTCCTGAGGAGCTCTAATCTGTTCCTTTGACTTTCCTCCAGCTGCTCTGCCCCAGCTAACCCTGTACAGCTCCACACCAGATGCTCTTTCTGGCACTTCACCTTGCTCCTCACCTTGCTGTGCACGGTTTAGCTGTCCCTGGGCTGTCCCCAAGAGGGATGTTCCTGGCTGTTTTGATGCTCATCCAGACCATATGCATTTCCTTCCCTCTCAAGTGCAGTAAACATGCTGCTGGAAGCAGATGTCCCCATGGGTCACATCATCCCCAGCAGAGTTTTAAAAACGTGTTTTCCATGCCACACCTTGCCCTGCTAGCATTTCCCATCACCTCTGTGCCCTCCACTCCCCTTCTGTGCAGGGAAAAGCCCCGTGCCCACTCATTTCCATAACCTTTAAATCCCTGTTGGAAATCTCACTGTGCTCTGAAGGCTGCAGCTCAGCCCTCGGGCCCTGGTTGGGTAAATGACAAGCTGTGACTTCTGCTCCTTGTTACCACTCTGTCCCCACCTCCTAACTTTTGCCACTCTCTGGTTTTCCTCCCCAGAGCATCCTGCCTGTCACACAGGTTATTAGCTCACCAGCTGTCTCCTCTGCTCTGTTTCTTAGAATACCAAGAAAAATGGGATCCTGAATCCTGATTTTTCAGGCTGTACCATAAAGAGTGAGGGTTATGATCATCGGTGCCATTCTGATTTATTCTATTATAGTATCTCTTTATAGCACATGAACTTCATTGTACAGTAATGATGGAGATAAATTTTGGTCCCTTATTTTTCATAACCACTTGCTAGCTGTATATCAGTGATTTCCCTCTCATTTAGATACTTCCTTCTACTTCAGGAAAAATAAAAATATCCCAGTTGTCTCAGCAGTAAAGTTGGTGAGACAAACTCTGAAGTGCATTTTACAAAGAAATTTGATTGTGATAATTTTTCATGTGTTAAAAAATGTGTGCTGGCTTTCCCTGGGAAAAGCTTGGGGTGGCTTTGTTGGGCTTTTTACATCTACAGCATTTGGTCATGCAGAAGATCTCCTTTTTTCATGGAAACACATGAATAGCCCTGGAAAAAACTACATATTTGGATTTAAAAGAGGCTTGCAGTTGTACAGCTAGCAGTTGAAACAAAAAGTTTAAGTGGTGTGATGCAATTTTTGGCAAGGCCCCTCCTTGCAGGGCTGGTGTAAACACCCAGGGGGAAAAGGGGAGACACGGGGTGTGTTTCAAATGAAGTGAGCAGGATCAGGCACTGCCATGGGTCTGGATGCTCTCTGGAGAGCTTTAGCCAAGAAGACTCTTGCATCCAGGGGTTGGGTGTCTGGCCACTGCAGATCACAGCTCTTTCAGGCTGGTCCTGCTGCACTGGCAGCCTGTATGTGCAGTTTTACATGGCAAAACTTGGGCTTGGTTTAGTTGGGTCTAAAAACCAGGCTTTTGGGGGCTCGGGGCAGCAGAGCCACCATGAGCTCTGACACCTGCACTTACTCCGTGGCATGTTGCTCTCCATTCCTTGGGGTGCTCCACAGCTGGCCAACACAACATTGAGTTGTTTCAGTGACCAAAACTGGAGACAGGTATCTTGTCTCACCCTGGTTAATGTGCTGCAGACATTCCCTTGCCACTTTGGGGAGTTGGGATGTGGGGCTCAGTGAGATGGTCCTCTCTGAAATCCCTGGAGAGCCCCCTGTTGCTCAGAGCAATGCAGATGCTCCCCTCTCCTCACCTCCTTGTACCTCTCCTTTCCCAGTCAGCAGACACTAATTTACTCACCAAATGTTCTTAATTTCATTTGTTTCATACTATTAACAAGGAGACTGAAGAAATATTCAAATAAGTTGGAAGCAGTCCTGTTGCACAAGAATGAGCCATTCTCTCCGTGGCAGTTCTGGGTATTGTTCCTCAGCTGCAGTCCTTGGAGAGTGCTGCAGTTGTTCAAACAAAAGGAGCCTAATGAAAGTGCTTCAATGTGCTGATCAGCCGTTGGGAGAGAAAGGGGTGGCCCTGCTAGGTGTCACTGGAGGCTGGAAAGGAGCACAGTGGTGGTAATCAGGATATTCCTATTTATTTATGGTCTCCATTAACCTATTGTGTGCGTAATGTTGTGTTGGAGGCTGCTTGAGCTTCAGGTTTCCTTCCTTGCACCATTTGAAGAGCTGCAGGTCTATTGTCACTGTGGGTCCTGGTGTGTCAAAACCAGGAGGCTCTGCTCCACAAGCTCCCTGCATCGTTTGGAGTGGGAAGATCTGCTGGAGAGTCATTCCAAGAACCTGATGTAGGTGCCTGTTGTGCTTTCCTGAAAGCCTTCCTGGTAGCATAAGCTTTTGCTGTGTGTGATTTAAAGAAGGGGGTTTCTGGTGGGAATCCAGCTCTTGCAGCTTTCTGACCGTGGAAGACTAACCACAAGTAGCTTCCTGTCAGGGCAGACATCAGCAGTGATGAAACCTCCTTTAGGACCCATGAAGTTGATGGGAAAGCCTCTCCTCCTCCTTCATGCCGTGAATATTGTGATCAGGTAACAAAAGCCTTGGTGCCATGGGAGCAGCAGCAGCAGAGGCTCTGCAATGAACCTTTTATTAGAGCTTGACAGGTTGAAGGAGACTTGTCTCAGGTCTCACAGGTAATGAGATCTTTCCAACATCCCATCATGCTCTGTCATTCATCATTTCACATAAATCCCTTTTCCAGCAGAGAGTGCAGCCCTCCTAGTCCTCGCTGGTGCATGAGCAGTGTTGCAGGACACTCACCTGGAGTCAGTCTCCTGCTGAGCCAAACCCACCTGAGCATCTGAGGAAGGATGAGCAGAAGGGCTCCTGCTGAATGGCTTGTGTTTGTGCCACACAAGCTCTTTGGGGGGGATATTCTGGGATATTCACATGACAAATACATGGTGAAGCCACTTCTGAAAGGATGTTCTTTTCAATGCTGGATGTAACATGTCCTCTTGTTTGCAGTGACCACAAGCAGAAGGGAGGTGTACACGTGGTTGGCGAAGATCTTTGAAGGCAGGGTGTGATCCAGCTCTGAGGTGGTCCTCAGCTGTAAAAACCCATCAGTAAACAGAGATTTATTAGGTGAGACAATTAGTTTTACTCATATGCTTATAATAAAAGTAAGGAAGGAAGGATTAGGGGATAAGATAAAGTTTATGCTTTAGTTGTAGTTAAGCTCCACTCTGTGTTTAGAAAGATGAAACAGCTTTCACTGCATGGGTTTTCCTACCAAAATATTTTTTTAATATTAATTTTATAAAAAATATACCAATTCCCCTCCTGGCTGAGCATGACCTGGTGATGGAAAGAGTCTGTGGCTCACCCCAGTGCTACTGGACGGTGTGAGCTGGCTGAAGATGTGGAAAATTACAGCACTGAGTGAAGCTTTCCTCAAAAAAGAACTGCCCTGTGCCTGCTAGGCTGTGTTCCTGCCCTGTTCCTGCTAGGCTGGGGAAATAATTG
Source organism: Zapornia atra (assembly GCA_013400835.1). Classification (NCBI taxonomy): domain Eukaryota; kingdom Metazoa; phylum Chordata; class Aves; order Gruiformes; family Rallidae; genus Zapornia; species Zapornia atra. The sequence continues at coordinate 487,055 of VZTU01011774.1, read as the reverse complement.
CATGTAAATTCACATAATGGTACATCAGACCTTGTAGGTGATGCCAGAGGAATCAACAATAATTAGACTTCTGTTGCTATGATTTCACAGACATGTCAAGGTGCAGCACACTGCATAGAACTTTTAATTAAGCTAATTTTTATTAAGCCCTTCTTCCTTCCACGTGTCTTGTTTCTCTACCAAGTTACTCCTTCCTGCCCTGCCCAACCTGTCCGACCGCTGCAGGAAGTGGCCAGGCAGCACCACCTTACCCAGGGGAACGGGCTGTCCTTCTGTGAAGGAAGAGATTTTCCCTTCACTTAAATGGATCCTGAAAAACTACATTCTGAAATAAGTGAAAAGAAAGGCTGGAAAATGCAGGAAAATGCCCATACTGTGAGTGCCAATTTTTGTTCGTGCCTCCTCTCTACGATCCCCCAAGCCCTTGCACAGCGGCTGCTGTTTGCACTCAATTATGTATCACCTCTTCCCTGACTCTTTACTATTATCTTCTCTGTTACCTATTCTTCTCTCTCCTACTCATCATCTTCCTTCCTCTTCACGAGATGCTACAAAAGAGAAAATTACCAAGTTTGAGGACCAGATGAGGAGGAAATGATGTGCTCCCTGTCCGTGTGGCCAGGCTTTGCCTGTGATCACAGCGGGGGGGGGAATAACTGTGGGACACGTGTGACAACACTGATGGAGTGCACTATTTCTGGGGAAAGGTCACCCTGACATTCTCTGCAGATTTTGGGCCAATTAATACTCTGCATGTTCTGGATATGAGAGGAATTATCCAGGAATAGATCCACACCACCCCTGGGAGCTGTTTGGTTTGTGTGGGGGTATATGGAGACCCAAATTCCTCTCATTCCCTTTAGAAAGGGAATTGTTCCTGTTTCAGCATCAGGAGAATGCCTGGAGCTGTTGGTTATCCTGCCCAAGCCTCTCTGGGGTCTCTCCCAGTGATACCCACCTTCCTTGCACATCTGTATTCCACAGGTGCACAGGGACCCTCCCAGCATCATGGTGGGTCAGCTGGCTGAGCCCACAAGAGGTGACACAGGATTCACTTTGGGTGCTTGTCCCTGCTATCCCAATGTTCACACATCCCTCCTTCCCAGCCAGGAAACTGGAGAGAAATCCAGGTGAGTAAAACTCTGTGTGGGGATCGTGCTGAGTCCCCCCCTCAGACTGGGAGCAGGACTCTCTCCCAGTTCGTTCTGACAATCAAGGTATTTTTATAACAGTTTTTAAAGTCACACTTTAAATTGGAAAAATTAAAAATTGAAAACTGTAGAAGTAAAATTTTACAGTGCTAAAATTTGAATGTGTAAAATGTGATAATAGAAAACTTTAAATGAAATGACTAAACTTAAGAAATAAGGGAAATTAATAAGGGAAAATAATATTTTAAATTGATAATAGAAATTATTTTTTATAACTTAAAAATAAACTTGAATAGAGTATTTTAAACATTAAAAGTAATTAATTTTTTTAAAAAAGAAATAATTTTTAAAATAGAGAAAAATGCAGCACTGAATCCAAGTTTATCCCAGGCCCCACGTTGGGGTCCCTCCCACCGTGGTGTGTGCCCCCCTCACTCCCCACCCCCGTGTCTCTGCCGTGCTCTGCTCCACGGCCCCCCCCTTGCGGCTCCCATGGGGGGGGGGGGTTGGGGGGTAGTGTTGGGGAGGAGAGAGTGGTTGGGGGAGGAAGTGTTTTCAGGGAAAAGGATTGTTTGGGCAGGGGCTCCCATCCCTGCAACGTGCTTTGGGCTCCTGTGAGAGGGGAGGGGGTGGAAGGAGATAGTGTCTGTTGCTCCATCCTCCAGCTCTGGGTCCTCTCTGCCCCACATCCCTGGCCTGGCACAGGGGTGAGACCCTGGTGATGCTGGAGCAAAAGGCATCCTGAGTCACAGCGGGTATTTCACAGGCAGCAGGTGCCTGCCCATATGACTTCATCAGCTGGAGGGGGCAGCACGTTTTGGGGTTAGATTCTTGCCCTGGACCAGGGCAGCTCTCACAGACTCACCTGTTCCCACCCCTTGCTCTGCCTGCTGTGTGTTTCTGTGTCCTATAATGTGATCGTAGCCACCAGGTTGCACAATCCTCCCACTTAGATCTCTGTCTTTACCCACTTAACGTTAACCGTTGGGGAACTGCAGGCTTTATTTCCTCCTTGGGCACATTCCAAGAGCGAAGGAAAACCCATCTCACCACCAAAAAGCCATGCTTGAAAAGAAAACAGTGAGAATAAAAACCCAAAAGCAGCTGGAGCTCTGGCTTTAGTGCTGGAATGAGGCACGCTGTGTGGCCTAGTGGGATTCATCTTTGCAGGTAACGTGTTTCGGGCTCTAGAGCAGCAGCAGCCACGTTCTCACAAGTTCCTTGAGGTACAAGTGCTGCAGGGGCTCACTGCCAGTGTGTGGCACGTGGGACAGCTGCTGCCTTCCTGCATCCTGGGACATCCCTGCCTCACATGCTGATCTAGCAGCTGCTCCTGACTCCACATAAGGAAGGTGCCCACATGTTGGCAAAAATAATGCAAGAACACCTCCCCACGAGTCATGGGGAGGGGAAAGAGGGTGCCTGGCTGGCGGTGGGAAGGAGCTTGGTTCTTGCTGCTTCAGACTGTTTTAGTAGAGGCACAGTGCTGGCAGATGCCCTTGGGTGTGTGTGTGCAGGAGTGATGCAGGTGTTCCCCAGCAGCGCTCTGCATCCCTGTGCACCAAGCACTGTGTGCTGAGCCCGCTGCTCCTGGCCAGGCCGCCCAGGCCCTCGGGGAGAACCCTGCCCAGGCCCTCCGAGCCAGGGAAGAGGTGACACGTGCTGCCCGCAGCAGTGATTGCTTGCTGGGAGCTCTTCTGATGTGCTGAGAGAAGAGATGGGAGCTCAGATGCCTGAAAAGAGAGAGGAACATGCTTCCATTACAAGAGGAGTAAATTATTTCTCATTGCTATTGGCCGCAGTGCTGTTACATTATACATGACTCCTCACAGATTAAAGCAGTGGTAAAAGGCAGCTTCTCCCCCTGGTTAAGGATTAGGCTTCTGTCAGAGGTGGCATTTGATAACCTGTGTTCCTCAGCAAATCTCAGGCTGTCACCCTTCCCTGTGAAAACCTCATGGCTGGGTTTGGGACTGTGCTGCAGCACAGGGAGTCTGGGCACATTTTGGCTGGTTCTCCCATGGGTGCATGCTGTGCCTTAGCAGGATGTGAGTAGGGAAGTGCTACCCAACGCTGTGGGATGGGACCTGTTAGATGCACCTCTGGGGCCACATAGATCTTGGACTGGTTGCTTGTAGCTCATGGTAATTCTTCTCTGCCTGTCCTGCCCTCAGCAAAAGAGAAGCTGCCTGGGACTTGTTTGGGGATTTTTCTGTTCCCTCTCCTTCAATTTCCTGAGGCATGTGGAAAAAAAATTAAATAATTAGTCTTTTATGTAAGGCAAAATGCTCCAGGTTGGTATGGCACAAAATACCTCATTTCAAACGTGTTTCATTTCTAAGCCTCATTCTACACCTGTTTTTTTAAATTCCTTTTTCCTCCCCTTTTCTTAAATAGGCACAGTTTGAGCTCAGGCTAAGGGAGGACAAGATGTGCTATAGGATAGTTGTTAAGCTTTTGTTCTATTCTGATGGGATTTTAAACAATGACTCAACCCCCCCCAAAGTTTGCTGGGCATTGACATACTCCCAGGCTCCGGCCTCACCACCATTCAGGTTGAATGCAATGAAGAGAGAGAGCTGACTTTGTTACTTGCTCTCTGGAAGTGATTTGACAGCCATTTAGAAAAAACACTTAACATTCACCAATTTCCCCAGTTCCTCCCGTCCCTGGGAGCAGACTGAGGACAGACCCATCTGTCTCCATCCCGCCCAGCAGCCCGCTGAGGCGGCGGCAGCGCCGTGCCCCGGCGCTGTGATTCATGGGATCAATATTCCCAAGGCTCTACCTAAAAGGATGGAAAATGTGGTGTGACCTGGGAGATGAGTGATGATTGTTGATCTGGCAAAACCACTGGGCTAGGGGGTGTGTGTGTGTGTCAGCAAATGAAGCCTCCTGAGCGCAACCAAGTGATAAAGATCCTTTTATTTTGTATTTCTTAAATCTTGGCTTTGAAGCTGACCTCATTCTCAGTGGTAAAGACATGGTCTGGCGTTAGATGAACAAATTCAGGAGTGTGTTTAAGCTGTGATTTATTTGTGTCCTACTGCCTCCTTCAGACAAAAGTTTAGATAAATTGTTTCATTAATTTACTCTGAGGCTTCCAGCATCATTTGGACTTGTGTTCCACAAAACAGCGGTCGATTGGGTAAGCAGATTGTTGTATGGGTACAACAGAATCCAGGGTGGAGAAGTTGTGATTGGTGGACTAATATTTATCATATTACAGCTTCTCATGCATTAGGGAGGAACAAATGTTGGCTTTTACTGTGACAGATTTTTGTTTTACCCACCAAATTCATTGCTGGATGAAGCTGGTGCTTGGTTCTCTTGACTCACGGGGTGTAGGGGGGCTTGGCACCCAATACACCAACATGTGTGTATTCTTTGTGGCTACAGTTTGAACAAATGTTTTGAAATTAAGACAGAGAAAACTACTTTTCTTGCCTACATTAACAAGTAGGTGTTGTGTATTTTAATTACTGTGACCAAGCTGCAGTTGCAGCTGATAAACAGACGGAGATTAAGCTGCAAAGCAGAGTAGCATTTATGCCTTCTTAAGGAATTGCCCTAAAGATGAATAGAAAGGAGGGGGAGGTGGATGAAATGATGCCAAACCTACTTATTAATTACTGCTATACTGGGTGTTTACTGTATGTGACCCCAAAGAACTTAAGGCTCTACTGCATAAACAAGGGATCTCTTTGTGACAAACAGGTGCATCCTTAAGGGACATCAGCACTGAGATATGGAGGAGTTACAGGCCTGAGCCTGTGTACAGGATCAGCCCATGGAGGCTCGTACCATACCTGGGTGTAGGTGTGTGTACCAGCATCGGATCGCGGCGCTGTAGGGTCAGAGCAGCTCTGAATCTTCCAGCCAGCTGATGAGCGCAGCAGGGTAATTGAAATGAAAGGCCTGTTCTAAGTGCTGAGCTCTGTGGGGATACCCAGAAGACCCAGGAAGTTTGCACAGCCTCACAGATGCTCTTGTTTCTCTTCAGATTCAATATTTGCCGACTCGTTGGAAAGGTTTTTCCGGGCTTGTATGAGACGTGGAGGAACAATTGCTGCTGCTGTGAAGTGCTCTGCTGTCACACCCTCAGCCCGAAGGGACAGTGAGGCACGGTGACGTGTTTCCTCATGGTCCAACTCCCAGAATCTTCAGTCAGCACAAAAACATTTCTCAGGCAGCTTTTTCAGTCTGTTGACCAAAGAAACGTACGTCGCAGCCAAGCATCGAGCTGCTTTCCAGTGGCTTTTGAAACAATCGTATATTCCTGAGCTTTCACTACCCTTTGAAACCTGTCAAGGCTGTGTTTCTTCACCCTCACTGCACTGCTGCAAAGTCTGTTTTAGCAGGGGGATGAGGATGCCCAGCAGTGTGCTAGAGAAGTTCTGTGCCCACCTGGGAAGCCAGGTTGGATGCATTCACGATAGGATAGCACTCTGATCCAGGGGGAGATGGCATTTGCCATAAGCCTGCTGCTAATTTGCTGTGCTAATTTATTTCTTTTACCATAAAGAATAAGATCTGGCCCCAGACCAGTGCTCTGGGGTTAAACGTGCCTTGATCTTTGAGGACATTCTCAGCTCCTTGGGTTAAAACACAAGAGGATGGACTCAGCACTAGGCATCAGTTGCCATCATCTCCAGCGATCCCAGTGACTCTGTGCCCAGTTATAAAAGCCAAGGACCCACCACCTGCAATAAAACCTGGGACCCCTCAGAGGCATTTCTGGTGAGCATCTTCAGGTGGAGGTATGTCCTGGGGTTTTGTGATACTTGTAAGGCTGTGAGTGTCCAAACAATAACCACTGGGAGATTCTCTTAGCACTCCTGGGATTGAAGTTTGTATCTTTGTGCTGGTGAACCCTGTTTTACAGGTCTAACATAGAGTAGTATGATTTTTTTTTTTGTAGGAAAAAGTTCTGGTAATCTAAAAGACTTTTTACAGCCACACAGTCTGTAGAAAAAAAGATTTTTGCTACCTTACACAATTTAAGTATGTGTAAATCTCTGAATTATCTTCCAGTCCTTCTGTGGTGCTTGCCTGTGGTCTGGACACAGTGACTTTGGACAGGGCTTTGCCCCTACCCCTGCCCCCAGCCTCTCTCTAGCCAGTGGGCTCCAACAACCCCAAATACTTTCTTCCTGGATGCTGGCTTCCTTGCAATGTTCCCACAAGCAATACTTGGGGATGTTGGAGGTCCCTCACTTTTTTATGTACAGTTTGGGTTCTAGTGAAATAAATCCTTGAGGGGTGCTGGCATTCCCAGGGGTGAGGGATGCTCTGTGCTGGGCCCAGGTGTGTGCCTGCTTCATCCTACAGATAAACAGTGCCCGATGAATCCAGCAGCTGTTCAATGAGCATCAGCCGGTCATTTGAAACCACCCTGCCTGAATTCTACCCCTGCCAAACTTGGGGGAAAAAGACAATCTCCTTTATTCAGTACCTAAATAAATCTCTTTGTGCCAAACCCTGGTTTTCACAAGACCTTTGTACTCTGAAGCCCAGAGTTTGGCTCACACTCAGCTCCCCTGTGCGTGCCCAGGGCTCCCACCAACCTCAGCCATGGCACTGAGAGTGGTTGTGATGCTCTGTCCCATCTGTGTTTGGTGTCTGCACGCTTCAAGCAGATCAAATTAAGGTTTTATTGGGACTTTAAGGGCTGGAACTTGCTGGTTTTGTGAATGGCAGCTTATCAGGCAATAAAATCCACAGCATTACCAATCCCCTCCGTAAGCACTGTCAGCATCGAGGGAGAAGTTCAGCACAGACACCAAAGATGTTCTCTCTCAGTAATAAACACAGAAGCCCCCAGCCATGCCTCTTTGCTGTTAGCCTGAATAAAGGTTAATTGCCACATTTTCCTGTTTCCCTTTGTAATTAAGAGTTGAGCCCTCGGTGCTTTTCACTGCAGTTACTGACAAGTGAACTTAATCTTTCCAATCGTTGAGGGGAAAGGCACGGGCTGGGCAAGAGATCCACTCAGAACACACCAGCTTTCTGTGCCTGGAAGCACGTGTAGATCTGGAGAAAGCTGGAATAGTCTGTTTGGAGGCTGCTCGAGGAAATGCAGTCTGAATTTGGCTTTGAGAGTTGGTAGAAAGTTATGGGGATGGAAGGGAATTCCTCAGCTGGGCTGCTGCAGGAGATGCTGTGATGATGTTTCGAGCTGCATAGGATTGGTGTTGCCATGAAAGCATCCTGCTTTGTTGTGCTGTTAAAGAACCATTTACGTTTAAGAAGTTAATTCACGTGGAAAGATTCATCACAGTCAACACTTATGGGAAGAAAAACGAAAGCTTCAATCCTTAGAGTGGTTTGAAAGAATTTCTCTCTCACCTGATTAGGAGGAAGGGCCACTTTGTCCTCTTAAATTATCTTTCTTCCTGTATTTAAATAAATCTTCTGCAATGCTTGTGTGCCTGCAAGAATTATAAAAGGCTGCTCAGGCCTAAATCAAGTGTTCCAGGGGTGCTGTGTGAATCTTCCAAGGCAGTAAACTTTTGGTACCTTTGACAAGCTTTATGGCTCCAGCTAGGTGTGCTGTGCCATGGGCTGTATTTCAGGGTAACGCAGCTGAATAGATCATATCCATTTTTATATGCTAATAATTTGTTTTGGTATTTTAATGCTAGGAGCTGTAACTCATCTCCATCACATTGCTTAGAGTGCAGATAATCTGAGTAGTGTTTAGAGAAAAATCCCTTCAGGGATCCCTCCAGTACTGTGCTCTCCCACTGCGTGAGGAAGGGGAGAGTCCACAAGCCTAGAAATTAATAAATAAATAAATGTTGAATTGAAGCTCATCAGCTTCAGCTCAGGATTTTCCCCTCTGGGGTTTTCCTCTCCCTTAGCCACGCCATGCTTTCTGTTTGCTGGGGGGTTGGGGGTTTTGTTCCATTTCCTGCAGTAAATTTGTGGCTGGGTGGATAAATCTTGCTATTTGCACGCTCCCTTTTTGTCTAGAAGCATCATCTAAATGTTTCCCATCTTCAATTCACCTCAAACTCCCACTGATGTTCATGGTGTGTTACGAAGCTTTGCCTCTAACGTGTTGTGGGAGCAGCTGAGCCTGGATTTTGCTGTTGCAAACTGGAGAAGGGAGGTAGGGATGCTTGGTGTTGGGGTAGACAACAAGGGTGGTCATGGTGGGTGCGCTCAGGAGGGTTTTCCTACCAAAATAACCTGTGGCAGGGATGCTTGGTGTTCGGGGTGGGTGTGGGGTGGCCGTGGTGGGCACCCATGGCAGTGGTGGGCACCCATGGCAGCAGTGGGCAGGTATGAAGCCAGTGGCAGGCTGTTCTGTGGGCAGCCCTTACTCAAAGCCAGCATAACCCCAACAGTTTTGCAGCATCTCAAAATTCTCTTTCTAAAGGTAAGAGGAGTAAACGGCTGTGAAAGCTCCCCAGAACCTGCAGGCACTCCAAAGTGGTTTGTATAAAAGAAAATAAAGCAACAGTAAACTGAAGGGGAGAAAAATAGGTGGAGGAGGGGGGAAAACCACTGGAAATGACTAAACATAGAGAAGATAAATGAGGCTAAAAGCCTATTTTTATTGTTTCTCCAGTAAAAACACCTTCAGTGCTAAAACAGAAAATCTCATTGTATAGTAAACTGTTTATCAGCTGCCTGATGCTGAGCACTGCTGAGACCCTGTCCAACACTTACATCCCCAGAAGGATTTCCTTCTCCCCACTGCAGCTGCCCCCTCTCTGCAGCACGAACCTGTCTGGATTAAGGGTTATTTGTCCCAGTGTTTAATATAATTAATTCTGAGTTTCAAAGCTGTTTTGACAGCATGTTCCAGATCCCACCTGGAAGCAACCATCACCAGCATGTTCAAGTTCTGAAATCTCCTGGCTCATTGGTGAGACTGTCCCTACTCCTCTGCTCCTCTCAGGAGTAAAGCACTCTGAGTGCCAGCGTGCTGGGTAAGCTTTCAGGAGTCAGAATTTAAAAACCCCACAAAGCATCGTCACCTTCCTTCCATCCCTATCAACTTGGTGGTTCTTATGGAATATGAGCCTCAAGTGATTATTTTTTTTCCTCCCCTTTTTTTCCTTTCCCTCCTGTGATACAGCTCAGAGAGCTTTGCTGCTCGTGTGACGGTGTGATTTCACGGGTCCCTTCATTCCTGCCAGGCACCCAGCACAGCCCAGGGCCAATCAATAGATCAATAGTGGAAATGCTCCGAGGAGCCTGTGTAGATACTGGCACCACATCCCTGCCCATGGGGATCCCTAACCTTTGCCAGCTTATCATGAGCACCGTGCCTCAGTGGCACTAACCGTGGCTGCAGCCCAAATCAGCATCTCACATCTTCTGCTGTCCCGGATTTGATTTCTTATTGTGTGCCTTCCAGGGTTCCACTCACCTTTCTCTGCTCTCTCCATGCCCAGGGAGCGGGGTGCCAGGCTGTGCACCCTGAGCTGAAGGCAGAGCCCAGATGTGGCAAGATGATCGTTCCCCTGTGCAGGGAGAAACAAGCACTACTCAGCCCTTCCTCCACGAAGAGCCACGACCTACCAACCATGGAGGACCTGGTTCAGTGCTGAGCTTCATCTAGCAGTGGGACACCCCCTGGCACCCGATGGCTCCACATTCAAGTTCATTTCACAAAGACCAACCATGTTTCCCATTGTGGGCTCTTCATAGAATTTAATCCACTCAAAAAGATATATTTTTTTTTTTAATCCATTAAAAAGCCCCAAAACATTCCAACAGAGGGGCATGTGTGACTTCTGCAGTGCTGCTCTCACCCACCTTTCACAGGGATGACTTGCTGAAGGTGAGGTGATGCTTTGCTTCTGGCTGGGATTTTTCTGTGATATTTTTTTACAGGCTTTGTTTTTCTTTTTAATCTCCAGTGGTTAAAAAGAAAATGGTCTCTGCTGAAAGGCCAAGAGGGAAATTGAGGGGGAGGGAGAGAAGTAGAGAGTTTATTACCAGCTCCCTTTCACTGTAGGGAGAACAACGTCATCTTACAAGGAGGAACAAAAGGAGGCTGAAGGGAGCAGGGCAGCATCACAGGGATGCAGCTGGCAGGCACGGCAGCAGCAGGATGGGGTGCACAGGGGAAAGGGCGGAGGTTGGGGTCACAGAGTCCAGCTGGTGTCCAGGCTCCTGTCTGATATCTCCAAACTACACTCACACGTCTTTGTTCCAGCGGTCTGTGGTGCAGAGCCAGCTGCCTGCTCCAGGCAGCCTCTGTGCCACTGCACGAAAGTGGAGGGAAAATATTTCGAGGGGAAAAGGGCAGAACTTTTCTGTTTGAGACATTTCTTTTTTGCCTGTGTGAGAATATCATCACTTGGAGGAGCAGGGCAGGACAGCAGCCTTTCCCAGGTGAGTTTGCCTTGATTTAATTCTTATATTCTCTTATATTCAGGGATATGTCCAGAAACATTCCTTTCAGTCATGTGCTCAGAGAAACAGTGCTTACAATGCAGCAGCTCTTCGCAAAGAAGATCCTGTTTCTTTTTTAATTGCTGTATTCATGTAGCTCTTCTTGGGAGATGATGTGCAGTGAGCTCAGTCTGTCTCATAGTAAGCTGGTGGCATCAGACAGCGAGCACGTGCTCCCTTCCGTGTGACACGTGAAGGAGTCTTGCTTGCTGACACCACTGGCTTGCACCACGTTATTGCAAACATTGAGGGTGTCAACCTGCTCCTTCTACACTGGGTTCTGGCTCATAAGGATAAGAGGAGCAAAGGAAGCTTCTCCCCTCGGGACCCTCTCTTTTCAGGATCTTGTCTAGCCTTTGGGATGGCAGGCATGCAGTGGGAGATGGGAGCAGCAGGGTTAAACGTTATGACAGATAAGCCAAAAGGAAAATTAACTTCAAAACCATTTAATGCTAAAACCTTGAGATGTTCAGATGGCTCTGATGTTTTTCTTGAGCTCTGGATTGAGACAGGATGCTCTGAGTGAGCTTTCAGGCACTGACTGAATGGACAGCAGACACAAAGCACGAGAGACCTGTGGGACCCGCTGTCCCTCGATGATGCGCTCTCCATCTTTCTCAGCTGTCAGTAATGCTTGTCTGGTCTGCCCAGGGCTCCCATGGAGGAGCTCCCAGCAGGAGACCATGTCTGCTCTCTGCAGGACAGGTCCTTTGCTTTAACCCTGCCTATTATGTGGCTGTGACATGGAGCTGGCAGGCTGGGCTGGGACGTTCCGGGGATCGAGGGGCGATTTGCCTGAGCGTGTCTAATCATCACTCCTTGCACTGTGACATTAAATATCCCTCACCTTCTAAACCCGTAACACACTGCCCACTGCTAGCTCCCCGGTGAGGCAGGGGGCACAGGGGATGTATTACAATATTAGTCAGAAGAGATTTAAATAATGCCGTAGTAAAGGAAGCAGTGTCATGGGAAAGCGTTCAGCAGCTCTCAAGAGTGTGCACATTGTACCTGTAAAACTGTGGGAAATCACCTATTTCACACCTTCTGAGGACTATAAAGGAGGCCCAAGAGTGGTAATCGGTTGAGGAATTAATCCAATACACCCCTCAGTATGGTGAGTTGCCCCTTTTCACAGAGAGGACAGAGAAGTGGGAAGGCTGGAGCCTCCCCAAGCCTTGGGAGTGGGGTGCAAGGGAAGGTTCCCCCAGACTTCTCCTGGTGCCAGCAGGTTTTGTGGAGACTTTGTCTTGTAGTTACTTGTGCTTTGGGGCAAGTGTTCCAGTCCCGTGCTTAAGGCCAGCCACCAAACACTGCAAACCAACTGTTATTTGGTTTTCTCAATAATTGAAAGTAATAGAAGCAAATAGCTAATATTTTCTGGTGGGATGACCTCGGGAGCAGGAGACCAGCTACTTGTGTCTTCCTCCAGGGAAGAAAGTTAGAGGAATTACTGCCAAATAATAATAATAACAGCAGCAGCGCGGGCTGTAATTCCCCTCTCTCCTACTCCAGCGCCACCTGAACACCAGCATGAAGAAAACAAGTCGTTTATCAAGTATAATTTCTTGGAATCGCTGGGTGTGTGGAGCAGAATGGGGAAGAAATGGGCAGAGCGATTTCTACCTCACCCCAGCCCCTTAAGGAGCTAGCGTGTAATTTCCCCATTTTTGGCAATTTGTGCTTGCTTTAGGCCAAATCTGGATGTGGACTAATGTGCCTCACCCCACGTCCCCGTTTCCTTTTATAAGGCGCTCTGAGGTGTGAGCTCTGCTGCACCCACCTACACCCCCTAATGAGGGATCCGACCCCGTCACTCTCCGCGTTCCCCAGGCTCCTGTGCAACCACAAATCACCCACCCCGGCTCTTGGTTTGACCCAGTTTGGGTTTTTAAAAGAAAGTGAGGTTCCTGTGATACCCATAGAAACACTGAGCCTCTTCACGTCTATTTTGGTCTCTGTAAAAAAAAATCAACTGGGTTTTGCAGTGGGAGAGAAAACTCAGAGATAATTAAATACCAAAATATGTATTGAAGATAAGCTGGTTGAAGGGGAAGGGCTGTCCTGAAGGGGAAGGGCTGTCCTGAAGCAGAGCAGGCAGAACTCACTGTTTTGCAGCAGCAGCATCTGGCCAGGAAACCAGAGGGTAGGGAAACCTGGGTGTCACACAGCAGCATGAAACACAGCTCACATGCAGCAGGGTCTGTTAACTGTGGGGCTTATGGAAAATCTTGTTACAGACCCAGTTCTATAGGAGGAGCAAGCGATGGAGGAAGAGGATGGGACTGAAGAGGTGGGTGTCGCCTTAGCATGTGACAAAGTGAGTGAGTGAGAGGTACTGCCTGACTTCTGGGTGACAGCAAGGTCATTTCTTGCTGAAAGAGGTAATTCCAGCCAAAAGCGAACTCTGAAAAAGGGGAATAAGAGCCAAATGCCAGAAGGTTATACTGGTTCCTCTGGGGAGGAGAGCAGTGAAATAGGGGCCGAAGCGAGATGCTGTGGAAGGGCTGCGGTCACAGCGGTGCCCAGTGTATGACATCGTGGCATGGCCCAAGAGAGGGAGGAATGGGTAAGCCTGGGCAAAAAACCCTCAGCAAATGGGACAAGGAGTCACCATGACACACGTCTGGTGGCTGGAGTGGTTCTGAGAGCTGCAGCTCTGTGAGCAGCCCTGCACCTGCGGGGAAGGTACCAAAGTGGTAGCTGGGAGAGGCAGGTCTGGGGGCGAGAGGTTTGGACTGAGGGAAGAGCAGCCTGCACTGAGCCGTAAAGCAAAAATAAATCTGTGATTAAAACCACTCAAGCGATGTCAGCCGAGTCCTCCCGGGCTGAGCACAGCAGAGAGGAATGAGCTTGGCACAAGAGCCGTGCTCAAGGTCCTGCTTCATTTCCAAACCCCTTTTCCCTGCAGCCCTTTGCAGGCTGCAGGCAGCATGGCCAGTGTCCTGACCTGCCCCACACTCCTCTGCTCCCCTATCCCCATCCCCTTCTGCTCAGAAAATGGGAACGCTGAGATGAGAGGATCCGCTGAGCATCAGGAATGGGAGGAGAAAAGGAGGGACGTGGCGTGGTAGAAATACTAGTAAGCAAAGAGTAAAATAGAGTAAAGAAGGAAAAAAACAAAGAACACAGGGAAGGAGCCTGAATCCTTGTTATTAATCTACAATTTGGAGAATATAAAGCACTGAATTAAGGTGTTTTTGTGGATTTGGTCCTGATGCCAAACTTGTATGAGATAAGCTCCAGGGAGTTGTTCTTCATTAGGGGAAGGATTAACGTAAAAGGTTGGATAGCAGGGAAAAGCCCTGTGTGAACAAATGACTTACGCAGCGGAGTAATTAGAAAAGACATTCGCAATGTATTTATTGCAGACATTTAGTTACTTAATTGCTCAGTAGATAATGTGTGTATGTATATATGCGCATGCAAGTTAGGGATGTTTCTGCATGTAATTATCCATGCATACGCTGTATATCTCTAAAATGGCTGATAAGGGTCTAAGATGACTGTCATGAGTTTAAAATGCCTTTGAACTAAATAGCTTTGCCATTTAACTCAGCATTTCAATAACAAATGGAAGTTATTAAAAACCTTAGAGGGCAGAACAATCTGGCTTTGCAGAGTTTGAAGACAATTCAGGTGTTGGAAGGGAAAACAGGGCTGGTAAATGAGGTCTTTTTTTTTTCTTTCCTTTAAATGTTTTTCTCCCTAAGGCCAGTCCCTCAAAGCCAGCTGTGGCCGTGTGGCCCAAGGCCATCCAGGCTTCATGAATGAATTTGCATCCCTGGCGCAGTGTCCTCCTCGCAGCCGGATCCAGGTGGGAGCTGCGTTAGTTTAAATCACCGTGAAGGCAAGGTTGGCTTTAAGTTGTTTTATCTTCCTTTATAATGCTTTGAAGGAGGAAATTCAGCTTCTTATGTAACTCTGGAGAGCTGTTATTTCCAGCAGCCCAAGCTGCGGGCTGAAGGGCGCGGGTTACGAGGGGTAGCTGTTGCGGAGCCGTAAACGCACAGGCTGTCGTTACTGGGCAGACTGGGGTTTCCAAAGGAGTGAGGAAATCCATCACCTGGCTTTCCATGTCGGTAAAGGAATGGCATGTCTTGCTAAGGTGATTTTCCCATGGCTAAATAAATCTTGGGGGGAGGTATTGCCATCACGTGCTGTCACCCTGCATGAGAGGGGTGGAAGTTTTGCAGCGGGTTTACTACACCGCTGCTCTGGAGGAACTACATGTCAGGCTTTCCCTGCCTGCTTTGAACTGTCAGTCTCCCGGGACCTTCTGAGGTCTCTCCATCCTCTACTTGAGGCGTTGGGTCGGGAAGGTGCTGCCTGAGCCAGGGGCTTCCGCTTGATGGAGCAGAGAGAGGTCTGCAGCAGAAGGGGTGAGTCCCTTGCAGGCAGGGAGCTCATCTCACCTTCGGAGGGTTCAACTCAGCTGGTGACAGATAGGAAATGACCTTTACTGGGCTCATGAGGAGTTTCCCCCAGGCGTGCTATTGCGCTGTTACTCATCCCAGGGTTTCTGGCTCGCTCTGCTTCCCGAGCCAAGCACACGGAATAAACTCATTTAGCAGGATCAGGGTGAGTAAATCAGCGCTGGCACTGAACAGCACGCTCTCGTCACCTCCTTTCTACTTCTCCCCGAAGAAACATAAGATTCTCACCTTCACCAAATCTTCTCTATTAAAATCCCGAGCTGGGTGATCACATGAACGAGTTCAGGTCCTGCAATGATAAAATAAACGTCTGCTGCTGTAGAGAAGCCAGTTGGTGACCTTTCCCACTCAGCTTCCCTGGTGATTCACAGGTTTTATTTTTTGCTAAGTACAAAAGCATTTTCCCTGGCAAATGCTCCTTTGCTGAAGGTGCAAATGAATAAAATAAGCCCACAAAACACGGAGGGGAGGGTTAGGTCTTTTCACAGTCATCACTATTTATAACATAAAGCAGCTGAAGTGTGGTGAGCTCTGTGGAGAAAGGCTTGCATTTCCTCATGCTCAATTCCTGAGTTAATTTCCCTGTGTTAATAGTTATTTGGTGTCCTGTATATTCAGCAGGGAACTTCTCCATAGGCTGCTGTACTGATGTGATCTCTTGAAATGACAGGTCTGCTTCCAAAGGCGTTTGGCATCTGACTCTATTAAAAAATTCATCAACAATTTTTCATTTTGAAACTCTGCAATCAAGTAGCAAAGTCTGAATATTCATAAGAGAGTTAATATCTTTTCTGTATTCATTAATCTGAGCCCCGTAGTGAACTACAGGTAAAATTGAGTGATAATTTGGAACAAGTAACTTATTTGATTATTTCTCTCATATTCCCTATTATTAAATATCCATGAACAGATTAGTTGACCTGAATTTTTCAATTAATATTCACAGATATGTTGGTAAATGGATTGCAGGGCCATTGTGTGGTTGGTTGGGCAGAGCAGTGGCACTGGAGCTGCCCTGGGAGCGATGCTGGTCCCACACAGAGCTCTGCCCATGGGGTGTTCTCCTTGTGGGCTTTTTCCCTGAATCTTCCTTGCCCAGGTCATGGCTGGTAGGGCAAAACCTTGAAGAACAGGCTGTTCCTTTGTCTTTACTTTTACCTTGAGTATATTTTAAGTTTGGAAGTTCTCTCCTCAAGCTCTTTGTGGTTTAAAGCCCAGTTCCCCAGCCTTGTTTTACCAGCTGGTGATGGTTTTTTAGACCTCTGATCTCCTTCCTTGTTCTTTTTCAATTCCCTGCATTTAGTCCAGAACCTTACTAACATATGCTATGTAAAGCTGTATCATAACAGCCATGCTTCCATTTACCATCCCACAAGGACTGCCTCTTTCAGAGCAGCCCCCCCAGCTCCCCCACCCCACGGGGCTGTTCCCCAGCCTGTAATTACACCATTGATTATTTCTGCCCAAGTAGAGTATCTTCTATTGTCTCTCCTGAGTAACGTGCTTTCTTTAAAGATTACTTCTGCAAGTTGTCCAGACCTTTTTGAATGTCAATGCCACCCTCTCCTGTGCTCACAGCCCTTCCCTGCACAGCGTTATCAGCAAATTTAACAAGTGTGTTCCTTCCTCCATCATCCAAGCCATAAATGAAAAGATTAATAATACCACGTTCAAGGCAGGTCCCCCTGAAGCTGTTCTTGATTCAGCCTTTCACTTGGGATAGAACTGTGTTTCTGGAAACAAGTGGTCTTCTAGCAAGCCTTGTAGCCTGTATACACATCACTAAATGCCACGGTGATAACTCAGGCTGAAGTGGGGCTAAGCCTCTTTAACAGCCCATAGAAGGGAACGTGATTGGCCTGGTGCAGTTCCACAATCTGCTGCTCATGCCTTTGGTACCTTGTGGCCTTCACAGATTGAGCATCTGTCTGAGGCTGGGTGGCTGGTGAGCTGGGATGTAAAGCAGTGTCTTCTCCTCCTCCTTCTTAACGACATGGCTTCTTTTTCCCCTCTTCCCTCTTCAGTCTTCCACGATAATAGTTAAGATTCTGATATTGCTTCAGACAGTTCCTTAAGTATGCAAAGATAAAGCTCATCAGCATAACCAATTTGAAAACATCTAAATTAGCTAGGCACTTTCACCATTCCCTTTTTATGAGATTACAGTCTTCCCTCTTTGTTACAGTATTATTGTGCCGACCATCTGCTCTCAGTTGGCCTTTTTCATGAAGATTGAAGCAAAGAAAGCTCATTAAACACTCAGCTTACTTGGTTAATGGCTTTCCCACTCCTTTTTTGGTCTTCCTTTATTACTAATGTACTTACAGAATGATATCTTGTTAATTGCCCCACGCTTTGTACCCTGACCTCTGCGACTTCCTCGCTGTACTTCTCTGCCTGATGAAACGCTTGCTGAATTTTTTTTAAATGCTAAAGCTCAGGCTGCACAATGGAATTCCTAAACATTGAATCCAGGGAGAATTTATAATCAGTTCTCACCTTCCAGTGACACTTGTGGGGTCCTGCCTCTGGTATGAAAGGCGAGGTGGTGGCAGCCCCTCAGTTAACACCGACCCAAGCCTGGGACAATCACCATCAATAGGCTGGAGAAGGAAAACGCTGGAGGTGAAACTGTTGAGATTATGATGATACAATTTTTTTCCCCAACCTAATAACATGCAAGTTGTTCAAATTGCATTAACTTTTTTCAAGTTCTTGTCTCCTGACTCTCTCTATTCTTAGTGCATCGCCTAGATTATTTCCTAGGTCTTTAGAGTTCTCTGTGGATTTCCCTCGATTGGTCCCCAGTCTACAAGTAATTGTTCTTCATCCTTGATCCTTCCAAAATAGCTGCTGCAGCAAGTTTCACCTTTGTAAGTACATGACCTCAAAGGCACGAGAAAAATCCTTCTCAATTACTCTGGACAGGTTGTAAACAGATTCCCAAATCCTTCCAGCCCTATGTGAGCACACCAGGGTTGGGGGGGGAAAAAAGTAGTTCTAGTCCAAGAGAGGTAGCTCAATAGAGGCTGCTGGTGTGAATTCGCTCGTGGCAGAGCAATTTGGATAATAAGATGGGGAACATAATAATGTACAATTTCCCTGTTGCAACTTCATTTTTGTACTCTCACTGGAGGCTTGGGAAATGAAGAGGGCTGTGATTTGCACAGCTAAATAAAACAAAAGCACAGAGGTACCTGGCTGGGTGTGCTTGACCTTCTTTTCAGTTTGCAAGAAGCTTGAAACTGAATCTTACTTAGAGCTGGCCGTTAGCATTGTTTTCTCACGCAGAGCCATTAACCGGTGACTTACTGAAGCAAGCCAACTGTTCTTTGCTGGTATAAAAAACAGTCCCAGCCTTCCTCATTTTTTCCTGAAGCGCCTGAAATTGGCTGAGCTTTATCAGATCCTCATGTTTCTAAGCTGGGTAGGGTACTGGAAGAAAATAACAATGCACGCTGCTCGTTATCTAAGGCAAAATGAATGGAACTTAACAGAAATTTTCAATCTATTGAAATTCTTGGAAACTGAAAAGCAGGAGCCCTTGCCACAGGGTGCTGCCTCNGGGGGGGAGGGGGGAAGTGAGGTGGGGTAGTGGTAGAACAGCCTAAACCCAGCCCTTAGGTAACTGATGGCTGGACGCAGTTCTAAGCAAGCGCTGTGCCGCAAGAAACATCATCATCTGCTCTCTCTGCCAGACTGGAGAAACCTATATCTTGCAGAAAGCCAGGCTGGAGAATGTTGAGCAGGGTGATCTAACCAGCAAATATCCCCTCCAGTTTTCCCACTGTCTGAACTGGCACATAAGCACGTCGCAGGGAAGATGCAGAGTGAGCAGAACAGGAAGAGGCTAACGTTATCAGTGCTGCTGCTAAATGGAGTGGAAACAACTGCTACCTGCTAGCATCCCCCTGGCACGAGGCAATTCCTTGTGATACGCACGCTGCATGTTGATAAACACGTGCGTCAGGCTGGAGGAAGACCAGGTTTGAGCAGCACCCACCTGGATGCTACCCACCAGCAGCCCTCGCAGCAGCTCCGTCACGTTATGCCTCCTCCTTGCTCTCAGTTCCAAGGGAGAACAATCCCAACCTTCCAATCCTGACTGTGTGAAGAAGGATGGCTGGAAATGAGGAGCTGGAGGCCCAAGGTATGGTTCTGATGCAAGCTTCCACAAGAAGTCATATCCAGCCAGTTGTAGGGTTGAGGATTTTTTTTTTCCTGGCTCTTTCTTTGTAGCTTTTTGGTTGAAAAGAAGAAATGAAAAGCTTGGTCTGGAATCTCTAATTCTGAGTCAGTCACCCACAGGCAGGTTGTTACTGGTCGATGGCTGTTTGAGATGACTGGATTTTCCAGACTGGGTTTGAAGGTAGAAGGTTTTAAATAACCACAGCCAGAGGACTGTGGGCTTCTCCGACTGGGGACCCTCGGGGGGCTGTGCGGAGGAGGTATCCCCAGAGGAATCAGGTTGGGCTTTTTGAGCAAGTTTGGTTTTTTTTTTGACAAGAGAATTGAAATATCAAGCCAATAAAAATGCCAAGGGATTCTCAAAGCATAGTCTAAGCAGAGAAAACATGCCTTTAAAAGTGACTGGCCTAAGCAAACAACAAAACCTTGATAGCTGGGGCTGGCTAGAAGTGGTTTGTAAGGATGGGCTTTTTCCTTCTCAGCCAGCGCTTCCAGCAGTCACTCAAAGGATTAAAAAAAAAAAAGGTAAAGTAACTTCCAGTTCAGTGAGTAAGGAGTTTAAGGTCTGTCTTTGGTGGGAAGGACCCGCTCTGCCATGCAAGCTGCACGCTTCAGTACATCGTGATCTTTTCTGAGACGTACACCGAAGAGTAAAAAGACAGAGGATGGTCTAAAGGTCAGTATAATAAAATATCAGAACCTCCCCATTCCTCTCAGAATTTATGATCCGAGGATGATCTCTTGTTTCAATTGATAAGGTCTGCAAGAAGCTGCATTAAACTTCTAGGGAAGAGGAAGCCATTCCCAGGGGTATGGCTGCTATGATCGATCGACTGTTGCTTGAACCTCCTGAGAAATAATTAACCCAAGAGCAGGGATATTTTTGGGGTTTTTGTTGGGTTTGTGTTGGTTGGTTTTGGTGGGGGGTTTTTGTTTGGTTGTTGTTGGGGGAGGAGGTTGTTGGGATTTTTTTGAGGGAGAGAAAACTCATTTTTGGGGTCAGGAGGAAAAAATAATCTTGTACTGGTGATATTTAAAGGCAATGCAGAGCTTGCTGTCTCCATCCCAGCAGCCCTTGAAAACGCAGAGGTGGGTGCCCAGTCACCCAGCCTGGGATGAGACACGTTTTGTGCTAGACAAATGTTATGGTACCTTGGCAGCAGGACTGCTTCTGGAGTGTCGCCTGCCCTTCTCACCCTAGAAAAATCAAGACCCTTGAGCTTTTTTTAGGTACTGAATTGGAAACTGTTAAATTGTGCTGAGCCATTGCTTGAAGTAGTGGAAAAAATGGTTGAAAAAGTAGTTTGCTCAATAATCACCCGAGTTGGAGCTGCTTGTTCCCTGCCACCCTCAACGGCCATCAGCTACAGAGAATGGGTTTTTTCCTCCTGAAGGTCAATAAAAAAAAAACCCCTCACCTTTTATTTTTTATTTTTTAGTTTTATGGGATATTGGAAAAGCTAAATCATGTTTTAGCTCCAGAAATCTTATTTAAAATCTTTTGACAGGCACTTAAAGCTTCCTTGTATACCCTTGCTACAGGGCCTGGCTCTACTTTTTTTCTTTAATCATCTTTATGCTGCCGGAGTGCCTCTATTTAAAGGCTTGTTCTTCAGGTGCAGGTGCTCCCAGTAAAATCAGAACAAGGTTTGTTTCCTTGTTTCCCTCGCTGCCAACGTTTTTAAGGAGCTGTTGAAATATGCTCGCTGAGTTTTACCTTGACACTTTAATTTGGACACAATTTAATGCGTTCTGACGGGGAAATTTGAAGCAGAAGCCCCAGCCCACAGCAGAGCCAAGGCACAGGTTTCATCTCTCTTGACCCATTATTAGTGGTTGGGTTTTTCTGGGTTGGTGGTTTTTTTTTTTTTTTAATCTGCCACTTTAGAAACCGTGTGTTGTTTCACTCTGGGTATTTTAACAGCTCATTTTAGTCTTGCTGACATCGCTGTGTCACGGTTCGTGTCTTTTCTGACACGGAGCTATCAAGTTCTTCCATTTACTCTTCCATCTCGCCCCTGCTTACAAATGAGGTTTAGAGCAGCTAAACCCTCTCTGTGCCTGAGGTCTCTCTGATTTGGGTAGCGCTGCCTTTTGTATTTTATAATTGCTGATGGAGGGTTTCAGGGGAAAAGCTGGCCGTGCATCCCTGTGAGGAAACACTAGAAAGGAAAAATGCCTAAAAAGGCACCTGTGTGGCTTTTTAGAGCTTAAATTCCTGTAAAAGGAAGATGTTCTAAAATAGCCTACTGTTTCTTCTCCCCATCCCCCCAGTACCCTTTTCCAGTTGGAAAAGTTTGATGAGAGTTGGGTCCATCTGTGATTTTTCTTTGTTGTTTTGTCACGTTCCTGATGTGTCACCTGCCCTTCCCTCCCTCTGCTTTAACCAGCCAGGTCTGAGCAAGAAGGAAGCCAGGTACCCGATGGCAAGCCTGCCAGCTCTGCTGGTGCGTTCTCCAGGCAGCACAAAGAAACTGGAGGTGTCACTGTCTGCACTAATATCTCTCCATCCCTGTGTGCAGTCATCTGCTGCTCCTCACAAAATTCACATGTATTTTATTTTAAAATGTGACAGGAGCATGTTTTTCTGTCTCTTCCCCAATAAATATAGCTGGAAGGATGCGTAGAGGAGAGTTGTGCCCCCTCGCTGACTGATGCACTGTGACACGGGATGTAGAGGAAATGCAACACTTTGTCACTTCAGCAGTTGACAACGTGAGTCACCACGCAGAGGTCCCAACTGCTCCTGTCGACGCAGATCCAGGCTCCTCTCCGCGAGCGCGGGGTGTTAGTCAGGCATCCCAACCTACAGCCTCAACTGGGAGTACTGGGTGGGGGAACAGTTGGCATAACTTAGCAGGATGCTGTGCATCAGTAAGTATTTTTGGGGTGTCTGTACAAGGTGGCTGGATGAAATGGCTCACCCAGAACAGAGCTGTGGTTATGGATGGTCACCCAAGCTCTATGTTTGCAGCAAAGCTGAGCTGGGTCATAGAATCATAGAATCGTAGGGGTTGGAAGGGACCTCAAGAGATCATTGGGTCCAACCCCCCTGCCAAAGCAGGCTCCCTAGGACATATCACTCAGATAGGTGTCCAGACGGGTCTTGAATCTCTCCAGAGAAGGAGACTCCACCACCTCCCTGGGCAGCCTGTCCCAGGGCTCTGTCACCCTCACTGTGAAAAAGTTCTTCCGCATGTTGGTGCGGAACTTCCTGTGCTCCAACTTACAGCCATTGCCCCTTGTCCTGTCCCCACAGACCACTGAAATGGGGCTGGCTGATTCCCCCTGCATCCCCTGCTTAAGATAATTATAGACCTTAATTAGGTCCCCCCTTAGTCTTCTCTTCTCAAGGCTGAAGAGTCCCAACTTACTCAGCCTGGGTCCCAGCCCAGCCCGCGTGGGCCAGCAGCCACGGGGCTGTGTGGAGGAGCTCGGCCATGGAGGTGACTGAACACAACGCTGGCTTGATTTCCCTTCTTTGCAGAGGCTCACGCTGTTGTTGTCTTTGTGGTGCTCCTGGGAACAGCTTGGGGTCTATTTTTGACCTCTGAGAAACGTTTTGCAACGCAAGAGGCAAATTTACACCTTCTGTGGCTCTGAAAAACTTCAGTTTGCTGCTGTGAACTGAGGATGTGAAGGATCAAATACCCAAAGCACTTCCAGGTAACGTGGCAGGAAAGATGCTGTAGAAATGTGCCATCTCTCATTATTGGGCAGCTAGTGCCAAAGCACTGAC
This sequence comes from Zapornia atra, assembly GCA_013400835.1. Classification (NCBI taxonomy): domain Eukaryota; kingdom Metazoa; phylum Chordata; class Aves; order Gruiformes; family Rallidae; genus Zapornia; species Zapornia atra. Next base: position 464,127 of record VZTU01011774.1, on the reverse strand, counting down.
CCTTTGGGTGCATTGGACAGCAGTAGGGCCTTCTTCCCTTGTGAAGGCCAGAACACAAGCATCCCTCCTGGGATGAAAGAGGTTTCATTTTCAGGTGACACAGTTATGCAAGGTGAGTCCTGCTGCTTGAGCATCACTTCTGAAGCTGGACCCAGCCATGTTGGATTGTATCTGATGGGCTGCTTCCACAAAGGAGGAGCGAACTGTATGAAATCTTGCCAGAGGAAGCACAAGGCAGCAATGTTCAACTGCTCAGGCATTGATGTGATTCCTTTCTTTCTTTATCTGCAAACCAGACTTCTGGTAAGACAAACCAAAGGAAGCAGATCTCTAGTATTTACAATGTAAAGAGATTGAGGTCCCCATTTTATATCTGGAAATGAAAGACAACATTTATTTGTTCTTTATCTTTGAGTTTTAAGCCTGTTTCCACACCAAAAGAGTGTGGGAGAAGAATAAGAGATAAAAATGTGTTTGAAATACAAGCTATTCTTTGAAGCTCTTACAATATTTTAAAGCCTTACCCTACAGCTATTTATTCCATGCACTTAACGTCTGATTTATGCTTTGATACATTTTGCAATTATTTTTCATCCTTAATTTGATTTTCTTTTAATAACATTGTTCAGAACAATAGTGGGTGACAAAGAGGACTAGCATGCATCAGATAATCCCTATCTGACCAAGATGAGTTGTTTTAATTACGTATGTGTACACATTGTGCCATAGATCTGCTTCAAGGTTTTGTGACTTTTAGGAGGAAACACTGTGGGAAAATAACTCTTCAAAGGACTCAGAGTGTTGGTTTGAGGAGCTTTGCTTTTACCCAGCATTAGACGTTGTGGTGCTTCTGATTAGAAGACAGCAGTTTGCTGTTCAACTAACCCCTGTGATATCAAACCACTGTGTAGACAAGAGCTCCCAGTGCTGGATCCTTAGCAAGGATCCTGTCACAGGGTGGGGGGGTTCCCTTAAAAGTCCCTATGGGGGCTGAGATTGCTTCATCCTACTGAAATCACCCAGTGCTGTGCTGGAGAGGTCTGATCCCCCTTTCCATGCCAAACTTGCACACAGGAGGATATTGTGTCACTGAAGGAAACATAAGTTTTCCATGAACTGTAAATATTTTAAGTGTTGTCTTTTTTTTCCCCATGTCTTCCTTCTTTTTTTCCCAGTTACACCAATAGTCTGGTTTCTGATGGTGTTTGTCCTGTTTGCATGTGGCTAGCGCTGATTTTGCTTCTGATAAGTTTTCTCTGAGAATCAGATATCACTTAGATATACAAGCACCACTCCAGCCAGGTGGTTCTACCTCTGACAGAGGAACAGGAATGCTACAGAGGTTCTCAGTGGTCTCTATTATATATTACTTATATTGCCCTCACCTACCCACTGTATATTTGTTTTATTCCCTGGCAGTTCTCCATTGCCTGGGGGGAAAAAAATGAAAGCTTAAAAGAAAAACCATTAAACATGTTAAATTCATCACAGAATCAGCTTCAGATTTGACCTCACATTAGATATTTTGTTTTAGTTGCTAAGTAATTTAGTATTTTTTAACACACACACCCCGCCAGGTTCCAAATGAAGTATCTGACACAAAGTATTCTGATGAGAAAGAAACGTTTCTTTCAGCATTTCTGAAAAATTAAGACGACTTGCTGAAGGTGATGGGCAGTTGTGAAGCTTCCAGCCAGCCTGATTGCAGCCTTCTTGAAAGGGACAAGTTTTTTAACCACCTTTTCTCCAGCCCAAGGTCAATGCCCACCACGTTGTGTACGCTGCATTTTACTTTGTCAGGCTGTATGGATTTATGTTTGTAGGAGAAGTGATTTATCCTCAGTGCCTGAGCTCCCAACAATGTAGTGAATAGTAACTGGTAGGAGCAGAGTGGCTGGGAGCAGCCCCAGGGGTGCTGGATGGGATTTCCACTGCTGGTGGTGCAGGAGGTATGACCAGCCATCGCTGTATCCAAGGAAGGCTCAAGGAGATATTCAGCAGTTGTCTAAATATCAATGTTATGTGGAGATAATTAACAATCAGCTACACGATCTGTGCTGTCTGTAGGGTAACTGTGATGATAACCACTAGAAGTATGTGTGTTGTGCTTGCATGGGGGAGAACAAACTAGATTATCTCCATTTCCCTCCCTGCCATAGCTACCATTCCTTTTTCATGCCATCCTATCTTCCTTTTCTTTTAATGATGAAATTACCATATGTTTTTTATTATAAGCTTCCCCTGCAGTAGATCTGAACCTCATTTTCTCACTCTTCAGCTGAGCCTTCTGCCCATCTCAAGGAGAGTTAACTCATTTGTACAACTTGATCTATCATGAGAGCTCTGTCCTTGTGTCTCAGCCACACAGGATGAAATCAAACCATTTTTGTTGGCTGTTGGTCTTCATACAACGTGCCAGCAAGGAATGCTGTGGGGATGGGACACCCATTCATGAGGTGGGATATCTCAGAGAAGCCATCATTGAAATTGGATCAGCTTCTGCTCTTCTCTAGTGTGGGAGCTGGGACTTGGAAGGAAAGGATGAGGAGGAGGATGGAGACTTCAGCTGTTGCTGGCTGTCCTGACCTCCAAGCAGGTTTTGCCTGGGGAGCTCCATGCTGGAAGATGAGCTCTTTGTATCTCCAAGGGACAACGTGCCCCTGGGTGACCCCCTTGCCCTGCCCTGCTGCCCATGAGCATCAGGGATACGCTGGTTACCCAGACAGGTCAGTGAGGTCGCCAGCTCCTACACAAGCATTGTTAGGCTGTAATTTGTTGCTACATATTCTACATATTTCAGACAAGATGATGACCTTTAAAAGGAATTAATAGTCTTATTTTTCAGTGCTTAGGTATTTTAATCCTTCCTTTACACTTCCTATTAGTAACATTTGCATTATTTAAAGCCCACCTCTGTGAGCCTTAATATGAGGCTCTCATTTGATTTCATTTTATATCTGTGATATAAATCTTTGATCTTTACTTTAGCTTTGTCTGTAATGAAACCACTGAGGAAAATGCTAAAGATGTCTCAGCTTTTCTGTCATTAGAAGAGAGGGATCAGGATTCTCACAGAATTTAGCATGAGGTAATGCTTCTCCAGTCTTGTTCTCACATTTTAAGAATAAAAGTCAACAAAATGCCACTACAGATCTTTCTCTTTCTCTTTTTTTTTTTTTTTTTGGTGCTGTAAATTACATTTTGATGATTCTTCCCCACTGAAAGAGCACTCCTCCAGCAGTGCCAGGAAAGCATCCCTTGTTGCTTCTAGCAAGAATTGTCATGGTGATGCATTCTGTTGACCACATTTTGAAACACAGATTGTTTCTAATTTTGTGTCTTTAATTTACTCTGGGTACTGTAATATCTCTTCCTTTCCCTCACTCTTATTTTTGGTGATTTTTATCATGACAAACTATATATATACACACACCCCCACACACACCCCCCCAGGATCTGCCCTTCACCTTCCTGTATGCAAAACAGGCCAGCCAATATACTCCTGCTGGCTTGTCCCCATGCAGGGTGATGCTTTGGCTTTGGCTGCAGCCCTGAGTTGCACTGTTGTTGGCATCACCAGTTCAGCAGTGCTGGTGCTGCCCTCTCCACAGGCTGGCATCCAGCTCCCAAAGAGGGGTGCCCCTGCCCTCCCCTCCCCAAAGAGGGGTGCCCCTGCTCTCCCCTCCCAGAGCACAGTGTCAGAGCAGCCCCCAGGGCGCTGCTCTTGCAGGAGGGTGCTGCCTTGCAGCCACTGTAGAAGCTGTACTTGAGGCATTGAATGGCTCTCTGCAAATGCAGAAGAAGAATGGGAGAACCCAATGGGGCATCATCAAGTGCAGGGCTCGTTACTGGCACAGCCTTTCCATGGCTAATTGTGCCTCTCTGGGAGAGGCCAGGCACTGGTCTGAAGAGCGCTGGGTCCTCAGCAAGTCTGGCAAGCTTTTTAACTGATCTAACAGGCTCCACGAAGAGATTAAATTTGGCAGTGAATGTGCAGTACTTAGGTTAGTCTCAAGTAGTCTTGAGATATAAAAACGTTTCTGTGGGAGTTCTTGGCTCAGTGTAAAGGCTGAGAGAAGAGTCCAGCAGCTTGCAGCGTGGAGTGGTGCTGCTTTATTTGTTTTGTGGTTGTGTTGATGGTTTTCAGAGGAAGGCTTGGCCTAAATTTCTCTCTAAGCTTTTATTGTGCTTTACCAGGGGCAGGTTTTCCTAGGGGTCCATCCCTCCCCACTGCTTTGACTGAAAGTGTTTTACTTTTCAGGAGTAATTAAGGAGGTTTGGGGTCATAGAGTGAGAGAAAGGCAGTTTCTGTAGGGCCTGCCAGGTAAAGGTTTCTGGCTTGAAGACCATGTACAGTGCTGTGTACGTGTGGCTGTCTGACTGCTAACGTGCAGGGCAAGGACCTCGGGGACAGAGGGAGGTGCTTGTGCCCTGGCTGTGTTGCAGTTGTCCCCCTGGTGCCACTTGCAGCCATGGAAGTGGGAGATCTGGGTGTAAAATGCTGCAGCAAAACAAGCAGAGGAGGAAAACTCCCTTGAATCCAAGCCTCTCCCATCTCCAGGCATCTTAACTCCAGGATAAGGTTTGGGGGTTTTTGAATATATTTTTTTTTAAATAAAAAAAGGATGGGTAAATGACATCACCAGGACTGCAGAACAGAGCTGGGAGCTGTGGCCACGGAGGGTGGAGGGACGGGCTGGGGGGAGGGTCTGGTACCCAGCCCTGGGATGATAGAGCAGGCAGCTTCCCAGGGGCTCTGAGCTGCCTTCTAACAGCCGTGACTCAATGCAGCTGATGGAGGGACGTGAGGTTTCCAGCCACAGACAGCAGCAGTAGAACACCTTGGACAGCACTTGTGGATATTGCTCAGAAAAATAGCTTGATTTCTGGAGAGAGATTGTTATTTTTCTCTTCCTAATCTCCAAAGCTAAAGCTGCCTAGTTTTGAGTTTTTCAGATAACAAGCCCCAGTATATCTCCTGTATATTTTCTTTTGGTGTTCAAAAAATATAAATTGAATTTTAGGGATGCTGCTTGTTTTGGCATAGTTTCACATAGGCCACTCTAAATGAAACCAAGTCCTTCAAGGTGAAGAGGAAGATGATAAAAGTCCCTGGATCCTTCTTCCCAGCATCGTCCTTGCTCAGAGATCTGCAGAAGACAAACCCCAGAGGGGTGGGAAAGGCTGAGCTCCACCTGCACACCAGCTGTGCTACAGGTAACACACAGGCTTTTATTCAGACATTAAATACTTCCTATATTTAAAGAAAAAACCTCAAAGAACAGGTTAGGGCACTAAAGCTTGAAAGGCATTTCCACAGCAGCTGAGCTGCTGCCCCTGAGGGTGGAAAAATAAGTCCAGGATACGAGGAACAAGGTGCCTGGGGTATGGAGGGAGAGAGGTTTGGTTCCAACCAACATGTTGAGTTGTAAGAGGTGGAGATTTTGAGCAGATTATGCAAATTTCACCAGGCTTGTTAAAGAGCTGCAAGGAGGATGCTTTTGGCATCAGCTGGAGAGGCAGGTAGAGGAATATATCCCTGCCTCACTTGCCAGCAGATCCAAGCCTAAAGGAGCTGTTTATCCCACTGAACCTGAGCAGCAGCAATGCTGACACACCAAGTTCTGTAATCCTGGGATAGTGCAAGGCACAAAGCTGCAGAGCTGGGGATCTAACGATCCTGTTTCTCTGGTTTCTCACATCCCAGTGAATGCTGTGCCTTTATGTAAGACCACATCTAGCGTGCAGGAGAACTGCAAAGGATGGAAGAACACTGCAGAGAGGTCAGCATACGTGTTAAGGGCATCAGTGCTTCGAAATAAGTCTGTGTCTGGTTCATATGACACAGTGACAATGTTCTCTGTGGGGTAACGAGGGATCTGTGCGTGTGCTTGTGTGGAAAAGATGGAATTCCAGCCTGCATGGGTGTAGAGAGAGAGAGAGGAGGCAGGACTGGGCGCCTGGGTGTCATGGCAACAAGGCAAAGCACGCTGTATATAAATATCTGAACATCACAGCCCTCACTTTCTTCTGGGATGTGCTGCTGAAAACTTTGTAGTGACCTCTGTGAAAAGCAGGGCTGGGTGCCAGCGTTCCCCATCGCAGAGAGACCTTCTGCTGGCCACTGATGTTTGGGAAGCGAGGTGAGGGTAGGGCTTGGCTCATTAGAGAGGTTAAGAAACCACATGTGGAGGCTTGCTCTGAATTTACGACTACCCACAGCCTCCTGTTACTTCTCATCACCACCATCAAATATTTAAAACAGCTTTAAGTCAGTTATGGTTAATGGTGGGTAATTACATCTCACAGGACCCCTGCCCAGGGTCCTTCAGTGGCTGTGCCCAGCTGTGCATCCCAGCCATCCTCAGCCCCTCACCAGCCACCCCTGGCCAGCATCTTGGTCAGACCTGGGGAATTTGAAGAGCTGCTGAGTCGAGGCAGAGCACTGGGGGTGGTGAGGGGGTGTCGCTGACACATCTGCTGGGACAAATCCTGGCTCTCACAGAGGAAAACGTGACTCATCGCTGCCCTGAAGGGCCATGGCCAGTGTGCTGCCAGCCACAGCCCTCCCTCCTGGGTGGAAATCTCCAAAAATGAGAAATTAACAGGAAATCAAATTCCCTCTAAGTTGTTGGATTTTGTTCCTCCCTGCTCTTTCTCCTCACTCTGCTGCTGACAGCTGCTAGCTAAATAATAGCAGTAGGTACTCAGGTAAAACCTGATTTACGAATGTTTTTCACAATTGAGATAATTCTGGGTTAATTTCCCTTGTATTCAGCATGTTTGGGCAATTTGTGGACATGGAAACTTTTTCAGCCTCAGTGATTCTAAACCAGAAACTAGCATTGAAATGTTTGAACAGGCAAGTAATCGTCACTGTTTTGTGTATACCCAGGTTTCCCCTGATCTCTCATCCCTTTCCTCTTGAAGAAAAGGTCTCCAGAGTATTCTTTTTTCCTTTCCTTTGAAGGAATGTAAGCATTCTGCTGAGGAAAGAGGCTTAAATACTCACCGCCCGTGAACGGAGACCGTTGCAGCCACGTCAACAAAACCTCACCCTGGCTTTAGTTCTGAGCTCCGTTGGGTGTGAGAGGGTGTTTGGATTTTCCCTTGCACCCCTGGAAAAAAATGGCTTTATACTGAGTCTTAGCACATAGAGAAAAGTCACCTGGAACTGACCCTCCAGAGGGTTAATCCTCTGCTCTGGCACAGCATCAAGGCTGGGGAGATCTTGGCCTCACTTGAGCCTATTTTCACACCTTCTTCAGAGGAGAGTGGAGGGAAGCAATCTAAGCAAGACCAGATTGCCTGGGAGGTAACAGCTTTTCTGGTGCCCTGATTCTCCAAAACCCATTTTCAGGGTTTGTTTTTTATTATTATTATTGGGTTTAGAGTCTGTTTGCAGCTGTTTTCTAGCTGGTTGAGGAATGTGCTGCGGAAGGAAGCTTTCTGTGTGTATTTGGACTTTACACTGGCATCATACTTTACTTTGGGTAACCACTTGCTACCTTTCTCTGTGGTGGCCTAGGGAAGGTGCTCTGCCATCTGCTTGGTCCTGGCATCCCAGTTTGGGTCTTGGTGTCTGTATTCACAGCGTGGAGGAGCTGATGGGGGGAGGAAAAACCTGTGTACTTCAAGTGCTTAAAGAGAATAAGCGTGAGGCTTGTTAGGAGATACTTAGCACTGGCTGTCTCCTATGAAGTTGAGAGATCTCTTTTATTTGATAGATGTTTCTATTACTCAGTTTAAAAAAAAAATATATATAATAAAAAAAAAAATCGTGTTTGAGATGTAACCATGCAGAAGTGTGAAGAGCTAATTCATGCTGTGATAAAATAGTTATGTAAATGAGATGGGGAGGGATCATTTATCTGAAAGATTACTCTGGAATAGCATCAATCACTGGTATCAGATAATGAAGCCCTATTCCTGCATGAAAAGGCAATGTTCTGGCCCCCTAATATTTAAATACAGAGAAGGGGATTTACCAGCTTCCCATGGGGATTTTACATCTGCTATAAATAGATGTCACAAATATTATTTTGCAGCCAGATTTACCATTGTGCAGCATGGGCAAAGTATGGGCTTTGCTGGCAAAGCTCACTGTTCTCTAAAGGTCACAGCAACAGCAAAAGAAGAAATTTTGCACTTAATTTAAAATAATATAGATACAAACAATGTTTTTTTTAAATATAATAACAACTCTGCCACCCGTATGAAATGATACAGGTGCATTGAAAAGTGTAAGGATCTTTTCTAAGAAAGTTGTATTTGGCAACAAAAACCCTGCTGCAGGTTTATGGAAAAGACTTTATAGGAGAAATTGCTCCCTTATGTGCCAAGACCCCCACGCTGATGGTCCTGACACCTCTTGTCCTAGGTACACTGTGCTGCTCCTCAAGCAGCAGCACCCTGAGCAGGAGGTGGCAGCACATCTCCTTGCCTGGTGTCCTCCTCAGACCCTTCCCTTCCCATTCTGGGACCCTTCCCTTACTTGCCTGCCCATCACAGGAGTTTTACTGGTGTTCTCTAGTTATTACCTGTGCTCACCAGTTGCAAGGTGGAAGCAGATTCTTTCCTGGCCTCTGCAGCATGGAAAGTGATGCCCACAGCAGTGATGCCAACCAGGCAACAGAGCTTTTCCAGGTACCCATGGCTGTCCCTGATCAAAGGAGCTCACAAGGAGGTCAAATATTCTCTGTAAGAACGCAGTGAGAATGGGATACAATGGAATATAAACAGTCATTAAACAGCACATTAATGAGATGCCAGGAGAAACAAAATGTTATTCCCCACATAAAGCCAGTGATAATAAGTTTATAATAGTAATAAGTTGAAGTGGAGTGTATTTGTCTCCTCAGAGCATGTGTGGCTGTGAGTAAAGGCTACAGGGAAAAGGGAGCTGAAAGCCCTGGGAGCTGTCAGAGCAGGCAATCACGTCCATGCACTGCTGTGTTAATCCTATTTAATTTGCAAGCTGGAGAGGACCTCAGTGAGGGTTACGAGGTAAAACTACAGTCAAGGATGATGGCGTTTGTGCCCATCCGTTTGAGAAACAGGTACAGCCTGTCTGAGGGTGGTGTCCCAATCCTTCAGACCTGTAGCTGCATCTTTACAGCTCTGAGCTGGCAACAGGGAGATGCAGCGTACGCTACGTGGTGGCCCTTCAGCAAGGCTGTGACACCTCAGTGCCACTGCACCTGAGGTTATTTCCCATCCCCTGCCATGGGGCGTCTCAGGGAGTGCAGAGCAAACCCACAGTCAGTCCTTCATCCCCAGGCTGGGGGTCACTGCAGCTGTGCCACACTGAAGGGGAACAGGATGGAAGAAGAGAGTTTTGGCAGGGATCATTTTCTTCCCAGCAGCTGTGGTTTGGGTTTAGGATGAGAATAATGTTGATGACACAGGGATGTTTTAGTAGTTGCTAAGCAGCAAAGGACTTGTCACTTTCTCACAGTGCCACAAAGAAGGTTGGAGGGGCCAAGAAGCCAGGAGGGGACATGGCTGTTGGCTACAATCATTAAGAAAGCTGTAATTTTTCAACTTTCTTTTAACTTTACCTGCTGTGCAGGTACCAACACTTGCTTCAGGGAACGACCCCAGGCCTTTGTTCAAGCAAAGGGGACAGGTATGTAGATATGGCCTTGTAGTGGTTAGTTGTGCAGACCCTTAAAAACTGTGATGAGGACTGGTAGAAGGAAGAGAGTGGTTACAGAGAGAGTGGTGAGGGGCTGGAACAGGCTGCCCAGAGAGGGGGTGGGTGCCACGTCCCTGGGGGTGTTCAAGGCCAGGTTGGATGGGGCCCTGGGAAACCTTGTGTAGCTCCAGGCCTGGAGGTTGGTGGCCCTGCCTGTGGCAGGGGGGTTGGAGCTCTGTGATCCTTGGGGTCCCTTCCAACCCAGACCAGTCTGGGGTTCTATGATTCTAAGGAAGAGTACATGAACAAAACCTAGCTCATCTAAAGCACCAGTGGAAACCCTGCTGTGTGACCCGTTGGTTCTGTGGTGCTGCCTATCCACATCTATCTTCCTATTTTGAAGAACACCTATCCAGTCCCTTTGGACTCCCACACAGTGCTGAACAAGAATTGGATGGAAAATCCTGGAGTCTGACCCTCTTTTCATTTTACCCAGTCCATCTTTTCCCAGAAGACAAAGCCAAACTTTGCTTCATTTTCTTCATGGCAAGGACAGCAGTCCTGAGGTGCTGGTGAGGCCCAGCACTGCCTTTTTTCCTTTGGGTGTAGAGGGAAGCATCCCTCCTCTGGCTGTAGGGTCTGTGCTGCTTCTGATGCTCCAGCAGCACAGAAATTCATCCTCTGCTAGGAAACTGTAGTCTGGGGAGAGGCAGCTGAAGGGCAGCAGCAATTGCTTCACCTTAAGAGCTCCACAGCAGCAGTCCTGCTGCATGGAAACCACAGAGATGGGTAAAACTCTCCTGCTCCTCAGGCTGCTCAGAAACACGCCCGTGGAGGTGAAGCGTTGGACTGTCACATGCAGAAACATCAAGGTGTGGGCAATAATTCACAACTAGATACATCAAGGACAGGTGGAGCACCCACACAAGCACAGCCAGCGTGTGCCGTGTCTTATTTGATAACTCACTCCACACCTGCCCAGAGGAGCACAGCTCTGTGCATCTCACACAGACTGAAACACAAGATGAGGTGAGAATGCAGCTTTCTATTTTTTTTTCAGAGAAAAAAAATTATTAATTTAATATTATTTTAGAAAATAATTGGGTTAATTAGTTAAACCTTTCCAACTGTGTAGAGAAGGAAATTCTGTGACTTTTTTTTTCCATTTCTTACCATGCCTTGCTGTTATGAGTCTGAGTGCTGAGGCTCCTCAGAGATTGTTCTGCTGATTCTGATGCAAAAATATTTTTTTCATGTCACAAACTCTGCACTGAAGAGTAACTCCCCACAGTGAGTACTTGTGCTGGATCTGGTTTACAGACTTCTGATGTAAAACAAGGAAGATGTTAAAAATTGGAGATAATAATATAGAGTGTGGAATAAAAGAAGATGATATTTTGTACCTGGATGCTATTTAGCACCTTAAACCTGCAAGACTAATGAGTTTATTAGTGCACCTTCTGCAAAACTACCCTCTGATGTTTGACTGGGTTATAGCTGTTATAACGATTGTGCAATAAAAAGCATGGAGGTTTTGGCCTTTAGGACCCCTTAATAGATTCAGCATGCCTAACAAGAGGGTTAAAAATGTTCCTTTTGTCAATTGTAGGCTGGGAGAATTTATCCTGAGGTCTCAGACTTGCATGGGAGACCTACAATAGCCTTTTCTTTTTCCCATTTACGAATAGAATCAAAGATGCAGTTGTTAAAATTATAGGCACATGTGTGTACTTCTTTAGTTTGGGTTTTTTTTTTAAAGGTAGATGAAGTTTAATGTTGAGAGACTTTTAGTTATCTCACAATGTTCAGACTAGACTTTCAAAGTCAAATCGTGATAGGATCTCTGGACAAACACATCCTCCCATCAGCCAAGCAGTACCCATGCCCGAACCCTCAGCCTCAGCAGAGAACCTCTCTCTTCCCCTGGCCACTGCATCCCTGTTGCAGCCCTGGTCCCCACCAGCAGACCTCCCCTGCGCAGTTTCATTCAACACCAGCCCCTAAGCGGTGATGGTGAGTGTAACACCAGAATCAAACACGCTGGCTCCAGCAGCACTGCTGGGAGCAGGGTGGCTTTGGCATCATAGTTGGCACAGCCACCTAATGTCCATAAGACAAGGAAAGTCACCTTCCAACCATCCCTTCTTCTTTCTCTTCCCTTCACCTCCAGCACAGTGACACAGTTTTGTGGGTAGCTGAGGGTCTCCGCTATCACCACACCTCCTGCTGCAGTGCTGCTTTGCCTGTTCTCTTTAGGGTGATAACAGCAGATAATCTGGAGAGGCATGAAACTTTTAATGAGCTGTTTAGTCCCAGCCCCTGACAAGCTTGCTCAGTCCCCACTGAAGCCTGTGATGCCGGCCACCGTCACGCTGCACGAAGCAATCCCATACGAGCTCTCCCACGCTTGGCGTTTGGGTTGTCTGCTTTCCTGATCTCATGCTCGCACCCTGAAGTTCCTCCAGAAGCAATCCATCACAGCTTTCCTTCCACAGAGACCCAAGGCAGTCATTTGGAATTGCAATGCAGGGTTTAATTTAAACAAAATCCTTGGGAGCTGGCAGGAAAGCAAGAGGCATCGCCTCGCTGCGAAGCGTCGCCAGCAAGAGGTGGGTAAAGCTCTCCTAACTTATTATAGAATCCTAGAATGGTCTGGGTTGGAAGGGACCCCATGGATCATAGAGCTCCAACCCCTCTGCCACAGGCAGGGCCACCAACCTCCAGGTCTGGATCTGCACAAGGTTGCCCAGGGCCCCATCCAACCTGGCCTTGAACACCCCCAGGAATGGGGCACCCACCCCCTCTCTGGGCAGCCTGTTCCAGCTCCTCACCACTCTTTCTGTAAAAAACTTCCCCCTAATATCTAATCTAAACCTTCCCTCCTTTAGCTTTAGTCCATTCCCCTTGTCCTGCCATTATCTACCCTTTCAAGAAGTTGAATCCCCTCCTGCTTATAAGCTCCCTTCAGGGACTGGCAGGCTGCAATGAGGTCCCCCCGCAGCCTTCTCTTCTCCAGGCTGAACAAGCCCAGCTCCCTCAGCCTTTCTTTGTAGGGCAGGTGCTCCAGCCCTCTAATCATCCTTGTGGCTCCTCTGCACCCTCTCCAACAGTTCCACATCTTTCTTGTAACTTATGTGATGGCAAAGCCTGAGGAGTGTTCCCCACTTGAGCCCCATAAAGGTAATTTCTGGGAAGATGTGGTGTTCGTTGAGTGTTGTCAGAGAAGGGAGACAACACGTTATTTCAGTGTGGTTTCACAGGATCCTCACAGTGAAATGTGTGTGTGGTGATGGCAGCGCTTCCCAAAGGATGGAAAAGAGGCTGAAAGGGAGGCACTGATCTGAAACAGCTTTCCTGTTAGACTTGTGGGGAGCAGGGGGAGCTGAAGGGGGGGTACGCAGGGAGCTGGGGGCATGCAGGAGCAGCTCAGGGCTGTGTGTGGTTGATGATGTGCTCCTTCCTCCAGCCTCATCAGAGCACACAGCTCTTGCCTATGAGGTTCCAGTGGTTACTGGTAAGTAAATTATCCTGGGCGGTTTCAAAGAGATGGAGTGGTGTTAAACACTGCTGGTTTATGTGGAGTACTTGGGGAAACACTTGGGAATTGCCTCCAAAGCTGCCTGGGGAGGAGGCATGTACCCTGTCTGCACGTGGGCACTCTCTTTGCAAGGAATTCTGCTGCTCTCCTTGGAGGGGGGGTGGGGGTTTAATGCATTGCTTGAAGGTTCAGGTGTGTTTTCCTAACGATGCTTGCTGGGGGGATGAAGGAATTGCACATAGCAAAGATTTATTTCATGAAGAACTTGCCCAACCAAAAGGTGACATCAGATTATCATCGCCAAGCACAGTGTTTATGTGAAGCTTTGGATGCTCGGTCAGCTCAGCACCCTTCTGGGGTAAGGGTGGATTTTAGGGATGATTTATACCCAAGGAAAACCAGCAACGTGCAGGAGGGAGCCTTGCAGGTGGCTGTTGAGAAAATCAATGGCAGCACCATGATTAAAACCTGAAGCCCACTGACTCCTCCTGCCCAACTGCTGGGCTTTGCTGCCCATCTCCTCTGGACCCCAACATCTTCCCCTGGCTGTGTGAGCACTGGCAGTGTGTCTTCTTGCTCTCAGCCATACAGGGCTCATCAATAACTTTCTGTTCCTCAGTTCTATTATTTATGGCAAGCAGCATACCCTGCTGTAAAGCCCCACATAAAAACAAAGGCTGCGCACAGCCCAGCTTAAGATGTTTTGCAAATACAGATGAGGTAAGAAAAACCATAAAAGCTTTTGAGGCCTCTTGATTTTTTTCCCCTTTGAATCCATCTGTCATAAAATCTCCTAGAAGATAGGATGTACCGCAAACTCAGGGGTGAAGCTAATGTGCTCTTTGATGCTGTTGTTTGTGCAATCCCTGGCACATTAGCAATAAATTCAGGCAGTGTGGTCATCCTGGAAGAAGTGAGTTTTTTTACCAGCTTGTATATTGTATGTGGCATTTGATAAATGCTGCCTTTGGCTTTGGGAGATGCAGAAAAGCACCAGGAGTGGTCAGGTGCTGTGCTTGAGGAGATGAATAACCAAAATACCTCGTGCTTCAGGAGACAGAGTTTATCCAAAGCAAAGGAGGGAAATCGCTGTGGCCATGCCAAGGATAAGCTGAAATCAAAGCAGCAGAAACACCATGTGGAAGGTTTTTTCCAAAGAAACACTCTGATGAGTGTAAAAACAGAGAGAACCTATTTTCTCCTCCTTGTGCTTAGCTGTTAATGGAATCTGTCATGCTGCTCCTAAACGTGCATGTCATCTCTTCCCTTTCCCAAGCAACGGGTGCAGCAGGATCCTGATCAGAGGATTAATTGCAAGATGCAAACAGGGATGCAGCATTGTTTTCCTGCAGAAATCTCATGTCATGGTTGTTGCTTGTGGGTTTTTTTCCAGCAGAAGTTGCCATCTGTGTGACATACTCCAAACTGCAATGAGTGGTTCGAGGAACTGAGTGATGCTGAAGCCTCGTAGGGAGAGATGGAGGGGTTGTGCACCCCACCGGTCTGAGATGGCTCAGGAGTCCTCAGGTATTTTCCTCACTTGTCCCTGAACAGCTGGTTTTGGACAGATTTATGCATCCTCTCATGTTGGGGTAGGGTAAGCCAAGGGGGTGGGTGTCCAGCAGCAGAAGTGAAGCAAGTCTGCTGTCAGACTTTGCTGGTTTCAAATACGTGATATTCTTGTGCAAAGTGGCAGAGAGTCAGCTGGAGAGCAGGGCACCTGGCACTGAAGGGACTCTTGGTCTGCACCGACTGCATTCCTTGAATCCTCACTGGGCAATAGAAAGTATGAACTGGATGATAAATAGGGATTCATTCCCAAAAAACCCTCATATGCCCTTTTATTTTTCTTAATTCAACTTTGAGAATTTTCATTTACTACATAAACTCCATGGTCTGATCCATCTCCAGCTCACACTGTCTTGTCTTGTGGGTTTTATTAATTACAAGACCTCCAGTTGTTGCTTTGTTTAGATAATAGGGGACAATTCAGCATGAAGAAAATTAATTTTCCTGTGTCACATGTTTTCAGTTTTGCTTTTTTGTTTCTTGCAGTTTTTTAAACGAATTCTAGAAAACAGCTGTACCAGTATGGAAAGAGAGAGAGAATGAAGTAAATGTTGATCTTTACAGCATAATAATTTATGGTACCAACTTAATAAGTGGTATGACATGAGTGGTTCACCATCCATTTATCATGCTTTGATAGTTTGATACCTGAATTTCTAACATCACCGCTCACTTTGACATAATAAAGGACCTGCCAACATTCCCATTAAAACCACAAGATTTTAGGAGTTTCTGCTTGGGCTATAAATATCAGTATTTGTAGTCTGTGAATTATTATGCAGAGTAGCAGTCCACCAGTGACTTATTCCAGCAACTATAAAAAAAAATAAGACTTTGACATTTTTGAACTTCAGGAGGACATCTTCCTCTTTCCAGAAGAAAAGGCTTGTGAATACTTTTAATTACATCCACCATAAAAAGTTTACAAACTGAGAGACTGCTCCTGAACTCAAGTAAATCACTTTAATCCCACAGATGGCAAGGAGACAGCAATTTACATTAAAAGGTTCTGATGAGAGTTGTCTTGAGCTGTAGTTTGCTGGCATAATAGCTTCAGGCTAATCACATATACTTCCAGTAGCTATAGTGTGGTTATAGGCAGGGAAATGAAGGTACAAAAATAGCCTTTGAGCTTCCATGTTTGCTCATCATCCATCTCAAGGACTCCCCCGTCCGTTCCGGTCAGCGTAGAGGTCACAGAGGAGTCTGGTGGTTGCAAGACTCTTCAGAAGGCTGCAGATAATAATGTCAAGTCAAATTATTTTTGCTTCTCACATCACCTCCTTCTGATTTGAAAACCTCTCTGAAGCAGAATCAACCCCCTGACATTGCCTGGCTGCCTGACTTCACCGCGCCGCCCGCCAGAAGCCCAGCTCGTCAGAGGAATAATGCATACACAGGTTCCAGGCAGCTGTGATTGATGTCCAGGTGCTCCTGGTGAAATCCACTCGAAGGAAGGGGCACGTTAGTAATTTCAAACGTTTGGCTGGGTTAAGGACTGAGTCTTCTGAGGGCTTCAACTCTTGTGGCATACCCCTGGGAGAGCCCCGCGAGTGCAGGGTTAGGTGCAGGATCTCTTGGGAGGTGTGGACATCCTTACTGCGCTCTCTGGTGTCCTGGGGGAGTGTGAGCAGGCAGGGGGGATGTTCACAGAACCACAAGGCTGGAAAAGACCCTTTAAGATCGTCAAGCCCAACAGTTCCTGTCCTGTGCTAACCCATATTCCTGAGCACCCCATCTACCCATCTGTTAAACATGTCCAGGGATGGTAAACCAACCCCCTCCTTGGGCAGCCTGTTCTCACTGAACACAATAGTCTTAATCTATGGAGTTTGTCTTCACAGAAATACCCATGGGAGAAAACTCATCTCCACAGCCAGCCCACAGCATCATCACTGACAAGGTGCAAGGAAGGTCCCTCCCAGTGACAAGCGTGTGTCAACTGATGGGCTCATCACTCTCTGGGTGCTTGGAGACATGTCCAGAGCAGGCAGAGAGCTCTCAACGAAGGCTTTTCCAGATGTCCAAGATACTTTAGAGGGAGGTCCATTCCTAAAAGGTTTTTCAACTTCCTAGCCTGGAACCTGTGTCCTCTCTTCTGCTCTTCCTGGAAAATAGGTACAACTCTTCACTGAGGGCTCTGAAGTGGCTTTCCCTTTTGGTTTTGTTGGTTCAAGGACCCATAGGAGAGAGATGGAAACCAGAAATTGTGGATAATGGGATAATAGTGAAAAAATAAGTTAACTGGTCTGCTAAATTCTATTTATATCTGCAGCTTCTAGGGAATTGCAATAAGAAGGGTTTGTGATTGTGTTTGTCTTCTCTTAGGTTGTAGAGGTTTAATGTACCGTCTGGAAGTCGTTAAACATTTTGTTGTGACATTTGATCTCTGCATTGATACTTCACTGCTGTGGATCGTTTAGGGATGGGAAAGGGAACTGTGAAATTTAAAAACAAATTATGGTTTGTTGGTTTTTCAGTAACTGGATCATTTAAAAGCTCCAATTTTAGTAAGAAATAATGACTTGCTTCATTTAGATACTATTTAAAATGCTCTTGAGCTATCTATTCAATATCTTGACATAACAGATAAATCAGTAGCAGACTCTAAATTAGTCCTGCACTGTTATATATTACAGCATGTTCTATATTATGGTTCTATATTATTATATGTCTCTTGCACGTTAGACATGGAGGAAGAGATACAGTCTGTTTTCAAAGCTGCTTCTAACATATGATGGTTCTTATCCCCTGAAAACATGCCAGGGTTTGTCTTTGAAGTACACAGTTGGCTTGTTTGTGTGTTTGTGGATGGTCTCTGATAGGCTGAAGAGGATGGGTTTTTATGGCATTTTTCTCTTTTGGTGTTGGAAATGAATTATTTATGTATCCAAAAGTAATTAGAGGAGAGGTGGTTGTTCAGCTGAATTTTAAATGAATTTAACTGGCTTAATTCCTTTTCCAAAAAATTAGGATAAAAAGTCCCAAAGCAACTCTTTCAACAGGGCACCAGAGCCCAGGTGCTGGAGCTGCTCTGGGTGAGCAGCCACACCTCTGTGTAGCTACAACGTGCCAGCAGCTGGCATCACAACCCTGACCCTTGCCCTGGGCTGCTGGAATCCCAGAGCTGCTTTCTTTGTACATGAAGAGAGGCACTTATAGCCTGGTCAGTTCACTTCACACATTCCCAAATCAACCAGTTCCATACTGGAATTACTTTCCCATTGCCACAAGCACTTGCCTTAATGCGTTGCTGCAAGCCAATGCTGCTGTCCATCCCTGGACCAGCGATGCCTGTCACCACTTGCACATCTTCTGTAAGCCCTGGTGGGATCCATCCACCCAAGGAAAGGACTTGCCAGCCTTTGGAGGGACAGTGAGCTGATCAGGTGCCACTCTTTGGCTTTTTTCCCCCCAAGAAACATAACTGTTCACCAAAACTTTGCCCAAACTGGTGTTTGGCAAACAGCTGTCTCTGCTTCCGACTGGAGTTTCGTTTCAAGCTGGAATTAAGCAACCCATCTCCTCATCTGAGCAGATCTATACAGTGAACTCCAGGCAGCTGAGAGCGAGCGATGCACCAGGGCTTCACTGCTCTTGCTGCTAGAGAGCATCAGTTACCTTATGTTAAAAAAAGAAAGAGAAAAAAGCAGCAGCAGCAGCGAAGAGAAGGGATGGGCTGTGGCTGGTGTGGTGGCAAACACCAGCGTGCCAGGCTCTGCTGTCTGCCTGCATCAACCACCAGCATCGTGTGATATTCTCTCTGCCGTGGCCTTGGGCCTCGTTATTCAGAATAACATCTAATAATCAAGGAGCATTTTGAGTGATTTTGTTAGAAATACATCAGGCCGTCTAACAGTCTGGTGGCATCAATAATTCCCTATTAAGCCCTCTACACCCATTATGGTTTGTGCTTTTCCTTTTTTTTTCTAAGTTAGTTTCCAGGCAACCAGTAAGAGCTGAATTACATTAAGCTATTAATTCAGGACTGCACGCCAGCTCCGGGTTCTGCAGCCGATTTGTTCCTCTTGCATACAAGTTTCCTCATAAAACCCCTTGTTTGTTGGTTTAATCTCCAGTGGTAGCCAGCCCAGAGAGTTGCCTTTAAAATGACAGCGCCTCTGGGTGATTTTTGGTGGTGTTTGGTGTTTTTAATGCTTGCTGGTGGGGTTGTTTGTGATGTGTGGTGGAGCAGAGGTCTGTGAGGAAGGCTTGGTGTTAGCCACCATGAATGTGCACTGCTGCCTACCACTGTATTCTTCCACACCATGTAACATTGGCTCATATTAAGATCTGAGTTAAGAAGACTCTTGGGGCTGGTTTCCTCATGGGATGCAAACTGGGAGATTGGTTATCGAGAAAAATTACCTCGTAGGACTTCTCCTTATCCAGTGAAGTGTCTCATCCTTCTTCAGCTGCTATTGCAACCCCAAAACAATTGGATTTAGAAACCTCATGTGCAGCCTTGGTGTGAGGGATGATGTGGGGTGCAGGATGTGATGGCTGCCCAGGCAGCAGCACACCGGCTCCATTTCTGATGTCACAGCCCTGGGCACTCACTCTGGCCATTTAGAAGAGGGGTGGCAGCAGGGACAGGGAGGGGATTGTCCCTCTCTGCTCTGCCCTCCTGAGGCCCCAGCTGGAGTCCTGTGTCCAGAGCTGGGGCCCCCAATACAAGAAAGATGTGGGGCTGTTGGAGAGGGGTCAGAGGAGCCATGGAGATGCTCAGAGGGCTGGAGAAGCTCCCCTATGGAGAGAGGCTGAGGGAGCTGGGCTGGGTCAGCCTGGAGAAGAGAAGGCTGTGGGGGGACCTCACTGCAGCCTGCCAGTCCCTGAAGGGAGCAGAGGAACAGGAGGGAATCAGCTTGTTAAAAGGGCAGAGACTGGCAGGACAAGGGGGATGGAGTGAAGCTAAAGGAGGGAAGGGTGAGAGGAGAGATTGGGGGGAAGTTTTTTACAGAGAGAGTGTTAAGGGGATGGAATAGGCTTCCCAGAGAGGTGGTGGGTGCCCCATCCCTGGGGGTGTTCAAGGCCAGGTTGGATGGGGCCCTGGGCAACCTTGTGTAGCTCCAGGCCTGGAGGTTGGTGGCCCTGCCTGTGGCAGGGGGGTTGGAACTGTGTGATCCTTGGGGTCCCTTCCAACCCAGACCAGACTGTGATTCTATGATTTACTGCAAATTCTCCTGTAGCCTTTCATTGAAGAAAACTAGGAAATGCAGAGTTTTTCCTATATGTACAGTCTGGAAAACGAAAACATAGGAAATCTTTTCAATGGCAGTATTGGAGCCAGAGTATCATTTTGTTACTTGAACACAAACAGGCAGGTACTGTGTCAAATATTCCTTCCCTTCAAGGGAGCATATAGATTAAGAATGCAGGTTATTAATTAAAACTTGTATGGAGAGTGCCTGTACATCAATAACGTGAAAATAAAGGAGCAGTAATGAGACATAACTACCTCAGCATGACATGAAAATCTTTGCAGATATTAAAAAGGAATAATTTCAGCGTTCTGCTCTGTTGTTAAATGAATGTAGCTCTGGCGAAGGGAACTAGACTGGCAGCTTGGTAATGAACTGCTCTTCGTTCCCTGGAGAAGGTCAGAGGGGCTGAGCTTGTTGGGCCTCAGCTGAGATACCGAGAGGCGGGATAGAGGTTTTGGGATGAAATTGCAGGCCTGTCTAATAAGTATGAAGTATGAAACCTGACCTGTATGCTGCACTGAGCTATCATAGGCTTGATCTAAAAGGTCAGAAAGGTTGTCACCAGTTCCACAGCCCATATTCACTGGGGCCAAACTTAGAGGCTTCTGCCATCCAGGTGTTTGTCCTGCCCCGGTCTCACTCTTGCTGCTGGTGAGCTGTGGAGCTCTGGGGACACCTCAGGTATTGTGCTGGGGACTTTTTGGTGAGGCTACGATTAGAATAATCAGCCTTAACTTGTCCAATGTCAAAAAAGTAACAGCAACAACAACAAAGGCAATGCTGTAAAAGCCAGAAAACAAACCCCCAAGACAAAGGTCACTTCAGATAACGATAGGATGGCTTTTGCCAAAGAGTTGGTTTAGGATGGAGTTTTAACAATGGGGATTTTTTTTTCTCCTAAATGAGCTACAGTTTTGAGTAGTTTCCAATTTCTGTTGTTTTGAGATCTGTGATATGAGCCTGAATCACAGAGGTGACAAATTCAGACCACAAAAGATAACCATGTCTTCATAAAACTTCCCTGGAAAAACAAAATAATTAAAGGTCTGCTGTTTATAAGTGGGGCATGTAATGTATGCTCTTCCCTGGTTTAAGAAGCCACAAGAACTTGTATAGCTAAAAAGGATTTTTATGCCTCACTGCTCAGGTCTCCTGGAACAATTATAATCACCAGATGAAGTGTTTACCCCCTTTGCAGGGTGTGTTGCCATCCTGAGGGTCTGTGGTTGGGGCAGCACACCCAAAAAACCTGTGGTCCATGTGCTGAATCTAATTACATTCTCCATTCCTGGGATACCCTTAAACACTACCATCACTTTCAACTGTGCATTCATACCTCAAATGACCTGTATCTGTAATTAGGGGAATTATTATTTACCAGCAGAGATAAAGCTGGTAAAAAAGACATCTTCCAGCACCATAATTGAAATGTTGGGAGTTATTGCCAGCTCCAGATTAAGAGTACAGTTATTCCATTTGCCAGAGGTGAGGAAGGTGTCTCCTGTACGAAGCCTTTGGAAGTTGTTCAGAAATGCTGGGCAACAGCTACTCAGGAGTGTCCAGCTAAAGGACATCAGATGGATATGAAAGAAAGTGATCCCTCTCCAAGATCTGTGTTCAGTAATGAGATATTTTTATGTAACAAAGTCTCTAACAGATGGTGTTTCTAAATTTTTAATATTGGGGCTGTTTTTGCACGGGGCCTCCCCACAGTCTGATGTATCACAGATGAAATTTTGCATTTGAGATACAGCTAATCATGTCACCACCCCTGATCCCAGCAAGGGGGGTGTGGCTGAAGCCACTGGGCAGGTGTCTGCACAGCGCACCCCTCATGGCTGCAGCCAGTACCCCCCAGAATTACCACCCCTGGGTAGGTGGCTCCTATGATGATACCTGGAAGTGGCTTAAATAAACCAGCTGATAATTCTGCATGCTTTGCAAAAGGTATCTTCACAGGAGGGCCACAAAGATGCTCAGAGGGCTGGAGCAGCTCCCCTATGAAGAGAGGCTGAGGGAGCTGGGCTGGTTCAGCCTGGAGAAGAGAAGGCTGTGGGGGGACCTCACTGCAGCCTGCCAGTCCCTGGAGGGAGCAGAGACACAGGAGGGGAATCAGCTTGTTAAAGGGCAGAGACTGGCAGGACAAGGGGGATGGAGTGAAGCTGGAGGAGGGAAGGGTTAGTTTAGATATTAGGGGGAAGTTTTTTACAGAGAGAGTGGTGAGGGGCTGGAACAGGCTGCCCAGAGAGGGGGTGGGTGCCCCATCCCTGGGGGTGTTCAAGGCCAGGTTGGATGGGGCCCTGGGCAACCTTGTGTAGCTCCAGGCCTGGAGGTTGGTGGCCCTGCCTGTGGCAGGGGGTTGGAGCTCTGTGATCCTTGGGGTCCCTTCCAACCCAGACCAGGCTGGGATTCTATGATCTCGTAGGGTTTCTCAGTACTTGTTATGTGAAACTTAGAGTTGAGGAGTAACTCCAAAGTTCCTGGAAGGTCTGTGCCCAGCACCACCACCTTTACCAGCCAGTTGTCACCTCATGGTAAGTCATTAATTTGAGAGGCTGTGTCCCATAAATCCCTGTTGCTCTGCCATTAAGAAGCAGGTGATGGTGATGCCATTCACTGAGTCTGATCAACAGCTGCCTTGTTCCCTGGGGCTGGAAAACTGGAAATGAGCAGATTTCCACCAGCTCCAGTGCCAGGGGTACAGCAGGACCAGTTTACCAGCCGCTGTCCCTTTGACTAACTCCCTGCACCTCCATTGCTCCAGGGGGAAGGATTCATCTTCTGATGGTGAGAAACTTCCCATGCTCTCCCATAAGGTTCTTCAAACCCAATTTACACTTGTTTGCTCAGCAGTAGCAGTGGGTGCTCCTAAGTTGTCTGAACCCTTGGGTCTGCTTTTGTAAGTGCTCTCTTACCCCTTGAGACTGGCCCTAAGAAGCTGCTTTGCTTCATTCCTGCAGACATTTCATTTCAGCACTGGGGCTGTGTTCCTAGTTGTTCAGTCGTTTGATAAATATGGAAACACACATGGACTGTGCTTTGTCTGTAAGAAACACCAGACCTTGGGGGGTTTTGACATGGAAACGTGGGGCTATCTAGGTTAGGGGTATATGCATAGTCATGCATAGTCCCACAGGGAGTAGCTGTGGGGAAACATCAACTAGGGGAAGTGAAAGAAGAGAAATTTGAATTCAATTGGATTTTACTAACTTCAGATTGCTTCTGAATCATATTTACATGCTTTTCTATTTCTCATAAGTTTGCAAGTTTTATTGCTATGGTTCTAAGTGTCTTGGAGCTATGAGAATTAGTGGGTATGTTATTACTGAGCAGAAGATGAACTGCGTTAGCAAGAAATGAGATCATTCCCCAAAGTCCTACACAGGAAAGCTGTGGAAAAACCTGGTGCTGAACCCAGGTCCCAGGAGACACAGAATGGCCCCAAAACGTATGGTGTTATGGGCCAGGAACCATGGGAAGCTCGACTCACATCTTGAAACTCAGTGAGCATGCAGGATGCTGAGGGAAATAGGTCCATTCCAGGCAAAATGCTCCCTGCCTCTCGTGGAGACCCTGGAGCTTTGCCACTTTCTCTCTGTTAAACCTGAGAATTTTGTGTGGTTTCAGACCAAGAGTGAAAGTGAGAAATCATTTAACACCCAGAGATCCAAAGGGAGCATCTGCAGGATCTGGACTGATGGAAATGCCCAAAATAGATGGGGGTTTTAGGGTGATTGTTTTCACTGTTGGTTGTTACCTTTCTGTGAATGCTTTCTGAAGTGTCTGGGTCAGGAGAAGGCAGAGGCCTCTTGCCAGGTGAACCAAGTGAGGAATTACGGTTCTTGAACGAGAACTGCACTCCTAAAATGAAAAATATGATGTGGGCCAGTAAATAGAGGACTGTTGTCCTGAAGTCTTTAGATTGGACATTAAAAGTACACTTTGGGGATTAATCAACAAATGGTTTGGTCATAGCAGTTGGATTCAAGCATTTTTCCACTTCCATCGAAGACTTAAGTTATACAGACACTCATTGCCAATAAAATAACCTTAAATAATGCAGCTGCTAAGCTTGCCTGGATTGGCTGTCTGCTTTCTAGCCATTGGCACCTGGCTGGGTCATACCTACTTCTTCACAGTCCTGTTTTCCCCCCCACAGCCATGCTATCTGGAAGCCTCTCCTCTACAAGCGTGGCAGGGTGCAGCTCCTTCCTCTGTTTGTAAATACACAGAACCTGGCCCATGGTGGGGCATTTAATCTTCTCCAAACTCCTGATGCAATGCAATGATCAGGCAAAGGTCTGGCTAAAGACTTGAGATCCTGCTGGTAAACCCAACGTGGAGGACCTGGGTGCCAAAGGTGGAGGTGCAACAGGTCTGTTTCCCACAAGGATTGTACTTCTGATTTTTTTTAGACTGTGTTCC
Source organism: Zapornia atra (assembly GCA_013400835.1). Lineage (NCBI taxonomy): Eukaryota > Metazoa > Chordata > Aves > Gruiformes > Rallidae > Zapornia > Zapornia atra. Next base: position 439,754 of record VZTU01011774.1, on the reverse strand, counting down.
TGAGATATGAAAAAATACCATAATTGTATTGGCACAGAAGTGGAAAATGAACTCCAAACCACTTTGATCTGGAGAATTCAAGCTTAGTTCCAGTGGGAATTAAGCAGAAGTTTCAAGTAATTTATGTTTGAAATGCCTTCATAGCTTTTTGCTTCATAAAAACAGAGAGCAATATAAAATGATAGTAAAAATTCATATTTTGGAAATGGACATTCTCCTTCCTGGCAATAAAAAGTAAAGGTAATTTGTTCTATCTGAAAAAGATTGTTAGCAGTCCCTGTGATTTCAAACGACGTGGCTTTAATGCTCAGCACATCTTCATCTCGCCGACTTTAAACCACTCCTTTGATGGTAAGTTGATGATCTATGGGTTTGAGTCAGAATTCATCTTTGGAATTAGCATCTTGGTTAAAAAGAACCTCTTGCAGACTGATGTGGGTCCCTACGAGCTGGAGGCCATCGGCAGCCCGGTCTGCAGTGTCATGGCATGGTGGTAGCTTGGGCTTCGGAACTCCAGCCAGCCAGGAGCTACCTCTGCTCAGGAAATGCTCCTCCTATTGAAACGGCTGGCCAAGTGCACAAGGTAAGAAGAAAATACAAGAAACACAAGAGGGTGGTTCTCCTCTAGTGCTTTCATGGGGTTGTCTATTGTTTATTCGTCTTCCTTCCCTCCCAAATCCCACTTTTGCTTTTTGTTCCTCAGGGAGAAAGCAAAGGGAAGTGGCTAATGAATGACAAACCAAGGAAGGGTAATGGCTTTTGCCCAGGACACTGTTTTTTCTTCATGTGTGTGGCAGAGCTGAAGGTGAGTCCACCCTGTGAGCCTCCAGCCAGCACAGCTTCACACCCATCAGCCATCCCCCAACTAAATCAACCACCTGCAATTAACATACATTCCAGCTCTGCTCTCTTAATTTCATTTTCTGTTGCTCCAAACCAAATTGCCTGTAATAAAACCCTTCCAAAATGAGGATTTATTCTTGTCTACTTATGCCAATCCTGAGCCACCATTTATGTGTTTTGAAGTTTTCAATTTGATGTAGTCAGAGTTATACCCAAAGTTAATGGAGAAAGAGTGGGGATGTAGGAAACCTTCTGAGCTTGCAGCTCATGCAGAACACAATAGAGGTAGGGGATTAAAGAGAAAAGGGAAAAAAACCCTCCTGTTTTAATTCAGAAATGAATGGTTAGGAAACTAGTCCTGCTGCATGAACATTCCATTTCCCAATGGTAAAAGCTTGTTTATATCTGGGTCAGGAGAAAAAACAGTTGCTGAAATTAGGCAGCGCTTCAAAGTTTGGATTTATTACAAGTGAGTGAGGTTCAGTAAGAAACACTGAGCTGTCACACAGTGCAAAGTGATATCTTTAATGGGATGGTGACTTTGATTTTTTTTTTCTCCTTATATAAGGAAAAAACCCATATTATATAGTTCTTATATTAAGAAAATTAATCCCAGTGTTTTTGACCTGTAAATATCCACATCAGTTTTTCATCTTTCATTAGAAGGATTATATTGACACAGAGCTGTGGGTGTGAGTCCCAAGGATCCATGGAGATGATGTAAGGGCTGGAGCCCCTCTGCTCTGAGCCAGGCTGGGGGAGCTGGGCTGGCTCAGCCCGGAGAAGAGAAGGCTGTTTCTGGGGAGAGCTCCCAGCCCCTTCCTGTCCCTCGAGGGGCTCCAGGAGAGCTGGAAAGGGGCTGGTGCCCAGGGCAGGGAGGGCCAAGCCCAGGGGAATGGCCTTCAGCTGCAGGAGGGGGATAGAGAGGGGCTGGGAGGCAGAAATCCTTTTAATTTCTGCACGCCCTTGTTTCAGTACCAGGTGATGAATGACATGCTGCAGCAAAGGCCAGCATCCCTTCCTGAACGTGCTGCACATGCGACTGATAAAAATACCTTACTCCAAGAATTCAAAATCCCTGAGCAAAATCTGCACCTAAATTTTTGGCTTTGGTTGGTCTGTGAGCTATAGATTCCCAAGTGTCAGTAGCCCATAGATGGCAGGTGTCAAAGGCCCAGCTTTTCAGAGGAACTCAGCATTCCCCACGTGATGGGGAGCAGTAGCAGCGATGCAGAGGGGATTTCAGAAGCCCCTGCGTCCCCCAGTTCCTTTGTTCTGGAATGGTCCCATACAATTTGTTAGTCAGAGTTTTCCATCGTACTTTGCACCATCCCTGTTTCTGTGGAAGCCCTCAGAAAATCTCAGCAGCAATTTTTTTTTCCCCCTTCTCAGAGCCGAATAACAAACCCCACATTGTTCTTGTGTGTTCTTCTGAATTTATTTCATGTCATCTTCTTACAAGGGGGGGAAAAAAAAATACAGCTCCTCTCACTTAGCACCCTTTGGGACAGCAACTGCAGATGAAGAGCAAGCAATCAACATGTCAGGGTAAAATTAGATTGCCACAGAGTACAAGGTCTGATCCAATATCTGTATCAGATTTGGTTTTCAGCTGTGCACATCACAATAAAATAATACTTGCTGAGCTCGTTGGGCACGCGGCGGTTCCGAAGGCAAGGGCTGCTCCTCATCGGCCTTCACGTTGGGCAAAGGCAGGCTCAGGCATTGTGCTGGTACCTCAATACTTAATTATAGCTACAAATCAGAGCTTGACACAAGAGCTGGCACTTGGTGTTGCCGTGCCTCAGGGGGAGGTGGTGTATATACTAAGTAGAGGATGATGATGGAGTCACGGGGAGCAGTGCCCACTGCACTGGTCTCTGTGAGCTCGGGCTCATCCCCCAGCTGCCTTTTGGCCACACGCTGCTGCTCCCCAGGGGCTGCTTCTGAAGAGAGGAAAATAGGTTCACTGCAGTTCAGTGATGTGGAGGCAGGCTCCAGCATCATCCCTAGCACAAGCCACCGGCATCTGGTCCAGAGCAGAGCCAGCCCAAAGCCCAGCCTGAGCCAGGTATAGCTGTGTGCTGGGTCCTCAGCCAGGACCTTCGCCCCGGTCCCGCTTGCTACCATGCCCTCAGCCCTTACAGATGGCTCTGGGAAGGCCAGGGGCTGCCCAGCACCTGGGTTACAGCTTGCATATAAACCACCTGCATTTTGAAGTTGTTTTTTGACAAGTTCATAGAATCATAGAACTCACAGTTCAAATCATAGTTGCCCTAATAGTTTCAAGAAATAATATTTTCTTTGGTTTCGTTGTAAAAAAAAAAAAGTAATAGTGGAAATATTTAAAATGTTCATTAAAAAATGTTTGCTTTGGGTTAACCAAGTGATTTGGTTAATTGGAAGCACCTAACAAACTGGATGGCCAGCAAGGTGGGTAACTGACAGCAAGGTGCAGAGACGATCCGCTCGGTCCGTGCCCAGAGAAGGGAACACCTTTCCCTCCCTGTTCTCACTGGGTGTCCCATTAACAATAATTCCCTCTCAAAGTGAATCCTCAGGATACCCAAGTCCTGGCTGGGCCTTGTGTGAAGGTATCGGGCCCCTATTTAAGCCTGGGGCAGTGCCATTTGTACCGAGCTGAATCTCCAGCCCCCGCAACGCCGTCCAGCTGCACCGGTAACGGCAAAGTCACTGATTGGAGCTAATTGAGGAAAAAATCCATTTTCTCTCAGGTGTAAGGATACCAATACGTGCTCGGCACCTCTTTGCATCGCTTGCAGCTCAGTTAATCTCCTCTTTAAGGGATTTAACCTGGTTCTGCTCGTACCCAGCTCTAGGATTGGTGTTAGGAGACTGCAAGGATGTCCTCTGTCCTTGCGTGCCTTAATTCTCCCGACCTGCTCCCACTGCTGTGTCAATAGCTTTCAAATTAATGGCTCCAATCTTTTAAATTAATGAGATTTCATCGACCTCCATGGAAGTGGATCAGCCCCGAGACTGTCAGCCCACCCAGCAGCCCTCACGGGTGCTTCATCTCAAAGTAGTTCACCTACTTTCACACACAAGCCCAGAGCCTGGGAGCTGATGTCGTCTGATGCCATCCTTAAAGCAGCCTCCTGGATGGAGAGGGGCTTAACAAAGACACTTCTGGTTTGGTGCTGCAGTCACTCCAGGTTATTTTTGGCTCCTTTCTGTACACATCTAGCTCAAGCAACTGGTCCAGAAAGCCTTTATTAGCCCAGGATTTCCTAAGAGGGGAAATTCAGCACCTGCCTTTTCCAAGTCCCCGAGTGAGATTTGATGAGCCTTGTTGTGCTAATTACAGTAACAAAGCTTTCCCAAACAAAAATGTGTTACCAGAGCAGCTCATGGGTGATGGAGGAGTTCCCAGTCACTGTAAAATATGTTTTTCCCCTAGGAAAGTGCAGAGGAAGCACTGTGAAGCTGTGAGGCTGTCACCCAGGGTGGGGAATCCCAGTGTCTGAGGACCTGTTACCAGCACAGCCTGAAGGAACTCTTGGTTTTATTTAACAGTGCTCACCAATGGCTGTTACAGGCAACTGATGGGACACAGGAGAATCACAGAATCATAGGGGTTGGAAGGGCCCTCCAGAGCCCATGGGGTCCACCCCCCTGCCAAAGCAGGGTCCCTAGGACAGGGCACACAGGTCGGTGTCCAGACGGGGCTGGAATCTCTCCAGAGAAGGAGACTCCACACCCCCTGGGCAGCCTGTCCCAGGGCTCCCTCACCCTCACCGGGAAGAAGTTCTTCCCCAGTCTGGGGTGGAACTCCCTGTGCTCCAACTTGAGGCCATCGCCCCTTGTCCTGTCCCCACTAGATCACTAGAAAGAGGCTGGTTATGAATAGGAGGAAGCACTGGGAAGAAGGTTTCTCTGCAGTGGGTAGACCCTGAGTATAACAGGGTAAAGAAGAAAGTTCCAAAAAAGGGGGGAAAGTGATGTAAAAAAAAGTCACAGTCAGTTTACCAGAGCAAAGGATAAAGGTACAAACCTGCACCGTGATGTCTACACCTACAACAGCCCAGAATCTGATAGGAGCTGGGGAAACTGAGTCCTCAGTGTATTTTGCCTGGGTTTGCTCACTGTTGTATGCAGGGATAAAATCTCACATGGACCAGGCTCACCTCCAAACAAATGGGGAGAGATGACTGGGGAATGAATAAAAGAGATGGGGAAAAGATCTGCACTCTTATAAAAAATGCACAGCCATGAAGAGACCTTAATTTATTTTTTTTTTTAAAAAAACTTAATTTACACAAAGTGCTCCTGATTTCTGTCATAAAACCTTCCAAAACAATCTCATGACTCAATTTCTGCAGCCACTGAAGTAGGGAGAATTACATAAGATCCTGGCTGTTTATTTTATGCTTAACTCATATTCTCAATGATTCATTATCAAGATTTGTCAGGACTAATTAAGAAGAGTGCCAGCTGTGGTAGGGCTGGGAACCACGGCACCTTGCTCAGCGGGGGCTCAGCCGCCAGCGCTCGGTGAGCAGAATTAGTGAGCAGGAGCTGGTGAGGTGGTGCCTTGCAGCTCGCTCTGGCCTGAGCCCTCACGAAGGGGGCTGTGTCTAGCAGCCCCTGTGGGTATGTTGCTTCTTCACAGGAAACTGAGTTTTCTGTAGAGATTAAAACAAACAAGCAAACGTCGACATTCGTTAAGTGGCAGGTGTGGCTTTACTTTCTGTGGTGAGCTGCCTCTCTTCAAGGGAAAGTAATCAAAAGTCCCACCATAGAATCATAGACTGAGCTGGGTGGGAAGGGGCCCCAAGGATCACAGAGCTCCAACCCCCCTGCCACAGGCAGGGACACCAACCTCCAGGCCTGGAGCTACACAAGGTTGCTCAGGGCCCCATCCAACCTGGCCTTGGACACCTCCAGGGATGGGGCACCCACCCCCTCTCTGGGCAGCCTGTTCCAGCCCCTCACCACTCTCTCTGTAAAAAAACTTCCCCTTAATATTTCATCTAAACCTTCCCTCCTTCAGCTTCACTCCATCCCCCTTGTCCTGCCAGTCTCTGCCCTTTAACAAGCTGATTCCCCTCCTGTGTCTCTGCTCCCTTCAGGGACTGGCAGGCTGCAATGAGGTCCCCCCACAGCCTTCTCTTCTCCAGGCTGACCCAGCCCAGCTCCCTCAGCCTCTCTCCATAGGGCAGCTGCTCCGGCCCTCTGAGCATCTCCGTGGCTCCTCTGACCCCTCTCCAACATCTTCCTTGTATTGGGGGCCTCAGCTCTGGACACAGGACTCCAGATGGAGTACAGTTTTAAGTTCAGGAAGGGTAGGAAAACACTGCCTGTGGTCGTGACTTTGTGCCTGAGCTTGTAGCTCTGATGTGAGCCATCCGGTGGGCTCACAAACCTCTGGAAGTAGTTTACAAACAAAACCTTTCTGAACATATTTCGTACAGGCAAAGTCACCCATTGTGTGGTCTGTGCACGGTTCCATGCAGCCTGTTACCAGAAGACAGTAATTAATTGCTGGGCAGCACTGGCAGAACTGTGGGGACTCGTTTATGGGGATGCCAGCGCCACGGCTCTGCCCATCCCCACACCTTCAGCTGTGCCCCCACAGCACCTGGGCTGCCTGTGGGAGCTCCACTGGGCACAGGCAGAGAGCCTCCAGCTCTTAAACCTGAGATTATAGAGAGCAAGTCTTAAAAAAACTAAAACCCAAACCAAAAGAAAAACCCCTCAAACTCAGCACATTAAAATCAAGGGCATTTTTTTCTTTTCATCGCTCAGAGCCTGTTGACCAGTAGCCCTTCAGTAAGCTGGGGTAACAGTGCCTCTTCTCTCAGTTAAAGAAATGAAGGGGTTTGAAACACTCAGACACTGTGGTCAAGATAGAAAAACCCAGGGAAAAGTTATTAATCCTGACTCGGTGCGTGGTGGGCTGGAGGAGGCTCGGGGACCCCGCCGGAGGCTGAGGATGCAGCAACACGGTGAATAGCTGTTGATTCAGTGAGCGCTGCCTGTTCTGAGAGCTGAATGAGGAAGGGGCTGGGCAGCAGAAAGAGTCGTGTTTGATGGGCTAATGACAGGCTGTGTCCCAGCGTGTGGGGAACGGGCTGCGGAAGGGAGCACGGTTCCTGCAGCGCCAGCACTGGGACCTGCACTCCTCGGGGTGGGTTTTGGGTGGGTGGCGTGGCTTCTTCAGGGAAATACTCAGCCTCAAGGCTGAAAGGATGAGGATGCCTCTGACTGCAGTGCAAGGAAAATCCCCTCTCCTCTGCTCCGTGTCTCAGCAGCCCTGGAGCATCTCAGCAGCCTGTCCTAAGGCATCGAGGGCATGGTCCCACCGCAGCTGGCTCCTGGCTCTGTTGGGATGTCTGGGGAACAGTGAGGCTGGTAGGGATTTTTTGGGGGTTTGGAGGGGGTTTTTTTGGGTTGTTTTGGGTTTTTTGAGGCCAGAAAAAAAAAAAAAATCAGTCAAATATTTTTAAAGCATTTTTTCTTAAAATTTGGCAAAGTTGTAAAGAACAGGAAAAGGATGCTCGTGCAAAGCTTCCCCAGAGCATCCCAAGTGATTCCATCAGCCCAGCCCATAGCATTAATGACATGTTGTCCCTTAGAAAACTCCAGGCAGTGCAGACAGCTGGGAGCAGGGCACCTGCCTGCGCTGCCTGGAGCAGTTTATTGTCTGGCATTACAAAACCATTATTATTTTGAGAAAGCCATCTTATTTAATTATTGCAAACGTGCAATTCCTTCATTTTTAATTCAGCATGGAAGGAGATATTACAGGCATTAAGTGAATCCAAATATTCTTAGTAAATAAGAAACCAAGAGAATAGTAAGTGTTTGAAAAGAGAAAGTTACTGTTCTCTGTGGATTGCAGTGATTTTAATGATTTGGCTGAAGTGCCCATCTAATAGAGCTGCCTATTTGAAATATTTGTGATCTCAGAGGAGCAGTTTTAAAGTGTCTCCTGCGCAATAGATTGATCCATTCCTCTCAAATGCCTGGATGGCTTTCAAAGCCAGGGATGGGTATTGATGGGGCTTCGAGGGGGATGTGTGTTTTACACGGTCTGGTGGGAAAAATCCCTCAAGTCTCCTCCTGCGCCGAAGGCAGGAGCAGAGGACACTGAACTAATGGGAAGAAAGTGGAAATTGCTCAGAACTGACCCAAAACTCATTCTTGGGAGGAGCAAGGGCTTTCCTTCCCTGCCATCTTCAGCTTTCCCTGGCTGTGGGAACATTCCTGGGAACCCTGCACTGGGGCTCCTCTTTCCAAACGTGCACTACAGAGCTGGGATGGTTTGGTAACGTTTTGCTTTCCAAAACATGGCAAGTCTGGCTTTAAAACTGAGTGCAGGCTGGTGTGTGGAAACAATTTCATTTTGCTTTTGGTCATTCCTGGGAATGCCTTCTTGATGGAGACAGATGCAGTTTGAAAACCCAAACAAAGTCAAATAAAGACCCCGAGACTTGCAGGCAATGTTTTCCCCTGGTTATCCCGGTGTTTCCATGCATCAGTCCGGTGGTATATTACAGCAATAACCTATATTGACAAAAATGACAAAATTCACCATCTCTGCACTTGTAACTTACAGTCTGATCATGTATTTTAATAGTATTATCAGAAACTCATCTTTCCAAGCATGTCGAGCTCCTAATACACAGGATCCGGTCTATCGCAGTGTGAGCTACGATAAAAATAAGAGCAGTCGCTGTTACTGCACGCTGGCACCTTCTGTTAGAGCTGCTCTTTTAGCAAGGAGCCTGCTTTCAAAACGTGGAGAACTCCTGAAAGGTTCAGGCCTTGGCAGCACGGGCTTGGAGCTGCCTCACAGGCGTGGGGAATATCCCTCTGTCCCCGTGCCAGGGCACGTCCCTCCCCGTGGGACAAGTTAACACGGGGAAGTGATGCGGGGATGTGACACCATCACAGTCTGTGCCTGCTCGGGGTGGGGGGTCACAGAGCATCTGCTGCTCCATGTCAGGGGCTGGGGATGTCTCCCTGTGACACTACCCCACAGGGATGCTCATGTGGCTTCAGTTGTGGGGTCCCAACTGTTCGTGGCATCTGCTGGCGCCGCGGTGACCTGCCTCCGCCGCGGCCAGGAGGAGAGGAAGGACACTTCTCTGTCGAGGACTTGGACCAGTCCCCATGTCCAACAGTCTGGCTTCAGCTGGCAGCCAAGGGGGTTCTCATCCGCCCAGAGCCTGCTCCTTCTCTAAGCAGGAGCCGTCTGTGCACAGGAGGCGGCTGAAAATAGACAAGGACTCCCTGTGTGCAGGTTTGTGGCTCTTTCTGAGCATCAGGAAGGGATAAAGGTTCCTCCCTGGAGCCACGCTGCTTCGGGTTCATACAGCATCACAGAGGCGTGTTGCAACAGGGGATGAGGCCCAGGGACTTGGTGTTTTAGCACTACATATTCACTCTAGGGGGGGTTCATAGGCTCAGGAACAATCCATAACACAGATTTTGTTTTTACTGAGTTAATATATGCCATAAAATATAGTTTATTTAGCCCTTGGGATATATTTTAAGAAGGTATCAATACTTTATACAACTATTTTTTATCTTACCTGAGATATGATCCAGCATGGTTTCCAAGCTACTGAGAATTTGCCATCCCCTGTCCTGGAAACCATGGCCACACCGACACCTTCCCTTTGTAAGCAGCAAAGCAGCAAGTTAAGGATCAGAGCTTTTCACCAGCCTCCACTCCAAAAATTCCTTCCTCCCTGACTGCTGGACAAGCAGGCGCTCTGGCTGCTATCCCAACTCTGACTTCACCCAACAAATTAATTGCTTGTACCACATCCCTTGTGGCTGTTCAAAATGCCCTCCAACCCTGCACAGCAGAATGTGGAATACTGGTTTATGTCTCCTTTCTGCTCAGCCATCGCTCTTCGTGTCGCTCCCACGGGTGGGTGTGAGGTGGTGCTGTGCTCACCCTGCCCCTGCCCACAGCAAAGCTGTGTTTAATTATCTTTGAAACAAGGTGCAGGTAAGATGCTCCTGTGATGGAAATTGCGTAGCTGCCCAGAGGATGCCAGCTATGATGCCGAATCCTTCCTGGCAAAGTCTTTGCTTATCCAGTAGCTATTTGGCTGAATCCACAATCGTATTTGACAGACAAGTTAAGAAACACTCCTGAACAGGCTTTTGGATGAGTTTAACCACTGTTTACTTCTAAACAAATTCTCTTCAGGCTAAACAGCTCAGGCTGGGATTTGGGGTTGGGGTTTGTTTTTCTGTAGCTTTGATATTTTTGATGTTGTTTTTTTTGTGAGGCAAACCTTCACTGGGGGAGATGGAGTGTGGGGAGCGTGGAGGTGGGGGGAGCATACCCGTGGGTGGTAGGGGCATGGCCGGGCTCCTGGGCTCCTGGTCCTACCCAGAGTGGCAACAGTGCTCACATGGATCAAACCCCAGCGCCAACCCCCCCTTGCTGACCACAGAGGAGGGGTACAGCCTGTCTGGTGTGAGCACAGGACCCCTGCCACCCAGCTGGCACGTCGAGGCAGAGTGGTCCCCATCTCCAGCACCTCCCCAGTAGCTTGTGCTGGGAATTGCCCTGGGGACCGGAATGACTGCGAAGGGAACCGCAGAGCATCGCGCCCAAGGGACATCCCCACCGCTCCCATACGTGTCTGGTGACATCCCCATTAAACACCATTACTGCAGTGCTGTGCCTTCATCCCGGAGCAGGGCTACAACCTCAACACGACTCCAAATTCTCCCCCACAGCTTTAGGAGTGGGCGAGCTCAGTTTCGAGTGGGCAGAACCTGGTTTCTGCTGAGGAGCTGCTGCTGAATCCCCTGAGCTCAGCCGTTCTGCCGGGCTGCCAGGGAGGAGAGGAGTTGGTTCAGGATGCTGTGGGACACGGGCGGTTAGGCAGCGCAGGTGGGATGGGCTCCTGGTGGGATTTAGTCAGCACCTCCAGGTACCCAGGAATCCAAACCAAACCAGAATACTGCTTCAGAGTGGAACACGGCAGTGACAGATGCCCAGGCTATTATATTTAGTTCCTTGTCGAAGAGGGCCAGATTGGATGTAGGTAGCTGACTGCACACAGTGCACAGAGATCAGGTATGATGAGAGGGAGATTAGGGGCTATTTTAAGAGTTAAACTTAAAAAGCAGGAAATTGAAAAGGGATAAACAGAGGGTTTGGTTTTTTTTTCCAGGCGATGTGCAATTAAATGGTGGGACTCATTACCACAGGAGGCCACAGAAGCCAGGCACTTAGCAAGAGTGGAAGAGGGACTGGGCACTTTTATGGATATCAATAATATCCAGAGCAATGATTAACTAGATCAATTTTTGTAATGTAATTAGAATAATTTTTCATGCTTCGGGGCTTAAACCAATTTCTATATATGAGAGACCAGGACGAGACTTATGGTAGGAACAGATTAAAGACATCTGCATGCTGCAGAGCTCCTGCCTTTTCTTCTGACACATCTGCTGCTATTCCAAGACAAGATACTGGTCCAGGATGAACCCTGGGTCTGCCTTGATCAACTGTGTCATTTCCTATGTTCCCCCAGGTGGGGAATGCATGGACTAATTTTTTAGGGAAGGCAGGGTGTGAGGAGAAGGAGGATGCAGTAGGCAGCAGATGGGCTTTTCTGTGGTTTTGAGAGGAAAAACATGTTGAATGGGACTGCAGATTTGCCCAAAGGAAAAAAAAAAAAAGAAATATTAAAAGGAGAGGAAGTTTTCAAAATCCCAAGGCCCCTTCCTGCCTCGGAAAAGGCGGCTTGTATTTGCATCCGAGCCGTGCTTGCAAACTCTTCTCTACAACCACTGGAGTCAGGGCTGTTAATAACAATTCATACAGGGAAGATTCTCCAGGAGGAGCTTGAAGTGGGCAAGGGGTAAATAAGCGCTGAGGAGCTTACCTGTTAACTGCACGTGTTCTGCTGCAAAAGGGGGGTGAGCTGGCCTTACCGAGGGCTGGCTGAGGAGGGGATCACTCGTGCTGCACAGCAGATGAATGGACACAGAGAGTTAAGATGTGGCTACACACCAAGGGATGGCAAGGGGGCACCGATTGGGCTGCGGCTGGACTGGCAGGGGTTGGAAGAGGAGTTGGTGTCTGACTCTGGGGCTGCTGTGACAAGCAGCTGTGACACCCGCCTGGCACGTGTGTGCCCTGTCCTGCACGTGGAGTTTCCACTCTGGGGACGCTGGCGGTGAACAAGCAGGGACTGTGGGGGAGGTATGGCTCTGCTTTCATCCAGTGATGAACAAAACTGACAAAGGACGAGGCCTGGGTGATGGCACAAGCTGGGTCACGATGCCCAAATCACAATGAAATAATCTCTCATGTTTTCAGTCCATGGAAAAGAACAAATTTTGGTCCCAAGCCCAAATTTATAATTTCTAGTGGAGAACTCCAGCTGCTTTTATTGTTGTTTATGCTTGTTATGTCCTGGCCCTACTGCAAAATCCTCTGACCTGCTACGTCTGTCCAGCCCTGCTGCTGCTCTCCAAACATCCCCCTTCACCAAGGAACATGCTAATGCCTTCTCTGGTTGTGGTGATATTTGAATAACACCAGTTTGGGAACCTGGGTTGTGGTAACTTCTGCCAGATACAAGTGGACACAAAGAATCAGTGTTCAAGGGAAAGAAAAAAAGAAAGGCTGAACACCACAGTTAAAAAAAAATACAGAGATTTTTAAGGTATTACAATGCCCCAATGATGGTTGGAAGATGCATTGGTTACCCACAGCCATCTCCATCCCAGTCAAGACCTACCAGCAAAGCCACTGACTTGTGGCTGCCAGACTGGTCACGCAGCCAGATCGCAGTGTGGTGACAGATCTGGCCAGGGCAAAGAGATAAACCCCACCAGTTTGTACTGGTGGTGATTCTGTTGCAACAATAAAGTTGCGTTACTTGGACACCACTGCACTGAGATGTATTGACAATTAACTGATCGCTGTAGCTGTTGGGAACCCTGCAGAGTTGTAGCTGGACTAGGCAGGCTGAGCTGCCAGGCATGGAGGCTGGTCCAGCCTTGCGGTTGGGGCCAGGGGCTGAGCAGCTGCTGTACCCAACCTGGTGTTCCTGATGAAGGAATCACAGGTTGTGTCCAAACAACACGCTTGGTCTGTCGGGAACCAGCTGTCAGGGGTGCACTGTGCATCACTCTCAGATTGGAAAGGTGACAGGGCAGGGTGTTTGCTGGTCAGTCGGGAATGGCAACAGGTGGTGTCTCCTTGGATGGTACGGTTCGGGGATGAAGGGAACAAAATGAGGGTGTTCCAGCATCCTCCAGATCTTGGTGTGCCGAACAAAACCGGGCCAGGAGATCTTAAAATAGAGCAAGATCAGCTGCGTTACTTCGGTTTTGGGAGTATGGGGTTACATCCAAACTCCTCCTCCTCCCTGGCTCCAGTGGTATCCACCTTAGCTGGGAGGAGGATCCCTTTCCCATGTCAAAATCCGGATTACTGTTTTTCAGGCAGCAGGCTTGCTAGAATGCTCCTGCGGCTCGGCGGCAGGCTTTGGGTGCCGGCCGCCGGCTCCCGCCGGGCCCGCGGGGATCCCCAGCTCGCCCCGCTGCCCGCCGCGGCACCGCCGGT
>VZTU01011774.1:349223-424285 GCA_013400835.1 Zapornia atra | reverse complement strand
GGGGGGATGCGAGTGGGGGAGCCCGGGGGTGGGGGGTGCGAGCGGGGGAGCCCGGGCGTAGGGGTGTCCCCCCGAGGCGCTGGGTGAAGCCCGGCAGCGAGCCCCGGGCGCAGTGACAGAACCGCCACCAGATGCATCGTGAGCAGCAGAGTTTCTCGCTTCCTCTCCTACGCCTTCGCATGCGGAAGGTGGTGGTGGGGTTTATTTTTATTTTTGTACAGCGGGCGGGGAGAGATCCCCCGCTTTTCCCAGCTGGAAACTCGTGAGATTTTCACGGCAAATCCCCTCTCTGCTCTCAGCAGCCGTCCTTACTCCTGATTCCCATCTGCCCGTCCGTGCCAGGTACGGCTGCCACATGCGAGATGGACGGAGCGCTGTGCCTGCTCCCATCCCTGCCCTGCGCTCTGCCCAGCCAGTCTCGGTCCTGCCTGTTTTCCTGAAGGCACGTTAGGGATCTGGTTGTTTTCCTTGCTCGCCTCCCCCCGTCTTGGCAAATTAAAATGCGACTTGTAGGGCTCCCGGATTCGGCAGCGTTCTGAATCCCTGACACTTCGTGCCGCTCTCACATGCCGGGTCCTGGTGTGGGAACGCTGCCTCCGAGCAAGCAGCCCCGCTCGCGTGTGCGAGCCAGCTTGACATCGCAAGGTACGCCCTGCTTACTGCTGCTCGAGACTCCTTGCGTTACCAACACCCCTTCCCCGGGCTGCAAAACAGATGATCTCATGTTCTGCTTGAGCTGGAGCCCAGGAGCTGGGAAGGATGCGAGCGGTGCTGAAGTTCTGCTGAAGTGGGGGTTCAGCAGGCGCTGATCTGCTGTGGACTTCCACCAGCCCGTAGGTAGGAATTAGCCAGCTGTTTTATACCCAACCTCTGGTTCAAGAGCAAATCCTGGGCGCTCTCTACTGAGATCTCCTTCAGAAGGAAATCCTGGGCACTGGGAGCCTTCTGTACAGTGCCACGATACCTGCAAAAAAAATCTTTGGTGATACGTTACATAATGGGGTTTGCAGAAAATAAGGTGTTTGGGCAGTTTCTGCATGTGGAGATATTTATATAACTCTAAACGTTTGAATGTATTGTGACTAAGCATCTGTTCAAAATTGCTTTTTAACCAAATCACCCAGAAAGCAGGAACTGGTACGTGCTGAGAGAGGTTTTACTGAATATGTATTCCACGGCTCTGTTCTGCTGCCTTTAAGCAGATTTTTCATGCAATAAAACAGTTTCCCATTGTCCTTTCCTCCTTCAAAGCACAGTTCAGAACACACGCCAGCCAGAGAGAAATAAGAAAGAACAAACTATTTCCAGAGGGGAGGAGAGCTGGGCCGATTCAGCAACGAAGTGTGGTTGGCGTGGGGGTGGGTGAGGAGCTGTAAGTTATTGGAAATAAAACCCCCTCCAACTAGCCAACCACAACAGAACTTGTTAACCTAAATGCTCTCTCAAAGGCAAGGGCTGTTGCAGGCAGCCTGCTTCCCGTGGTCACCGTGGGCTGTACCGACCGTGGCAGTGCTGGGGCGGGCAAACGGCTCCTGAACGCTGCTTCCCATCACCAAGCTGGCTTTTCCTGGGCATCTCCCTGGTGAAAGCTCCTTTCCATCTGTGGAGGCCTCTGCAAAGAAATCTTACTCACTAGTGTTTACATTTCTCTGACAGTATCTTGGAAGAGAAGTATTTGTACTCTACCTTAATGTAGGGAGAATATATATACATATATATATAAACCCATACAGAGCCTGGTGGGTTTTCCTCAGCTGGTTACTGATGCTTACAGGGCTTTCTCACCAGGTTGGGTGAGGTGCAGGCTATTCATCTCATGCTCTGGATGTGGAGTTAGGATAGCCCCCCATGCAGCTCACCTGGCTGTCCCCCCAGCACGGGGGTACAGGGGCATCTTCAGCTGATGCTCATGGGTGAGTCAGCGGTGGGGGGCGGAAAGCATCGATACCCATTGGCTTAAGTTCATCCCTGTCCCTGCTGTTAGAAGTTTTGTGGAAACTTCCCTTTTGTAAAAGAGGTGCTGGGAATAGTCAGGGTGGGGGTGTTTTCCCTGGAGTGGTGGGGCTGGCACTGAGTCCCACCTGTGCAGAGCCACTGTGGGAGCAGAGGGATGCCCTACCTCAGCTCTGCCTCTGACTGATAGGCTCACGTGGCTGGGGCAAAGGTGTGGGGGCTGCTGAGGCTCAGGTGAGGTCAGAGTGGGGAGTTGCTCTCTGAGTCACACAGGAGGTGTCCAGGCGATGGAGTTGGGCACGGGAATTGCCAGGGAGGGCACTATGTGTGTGGGGGTGTCTCCTCTAACATTCCAACTGAGGAGAGATGCAACTGCCTGCACAAGTGCAGAGCTTGGAGGGAGGGGGAGGACTTTACACCCCAGTTCAGTGTCTGTCGTGTCTGTGAGCTTTGTGTGGGACCTTCAGTTAGAGACTTCAGGAGCATCCCAGCTGCACACCAAGGTCCCACCCCAGGAGCCCACTAGACCCCACGCCTGAGAGGGACTGAAGCGCGGTTGGGTGTTTCACCAGCTTGCGAGGATGCTGCTGACCAGTGCTCTCTGTTGGCAGCGATTCCCTGGAAGGGTCAGGCTGGGGGTGCCTCTGGGGCCGGCTGCCTTATTTTCCCATCTGTTACGTGGCTTCATCCCCTCCCAGAGTGGGGGTGTGAGTGCCCTGGCAGTGTTAATGTAGGACAGCCCCTTCTGACCACGGCCCTCTGTGGGCGACCTGTTCTTAAGGGGCTGCACCCCATCCCTGCCCGGGACGGGGAGGAGGTGTTGAGCTTTGGGCACAGGGTTGCTGCTCACCCAGGGACCTCTGCTCTGCTGTGGGGCAGAGAAGGGACAGTGCAGTGTGCGCTGTACCGTGGCCTCAGGAGCGTGTGATAAAGTACCTCAAACACAGGGACCTTTTCAGAACACAGTCCTACTGGAGCGTGCAGACAAATAGTATGCCCATCGTAAATTAAATACCTGTTCCAAAAATAAACCAGGACTGGGTTGGAAAGCTGTATCCAAACGCATCAGGGAGTTCAAGGCAGCGTGCGTCCAGGCTGCTGGTTTTGCGTCCTAAGGAACGTTGTTCCTTCACAGTGTCACAGCTTTCCCTGCAAGCCCAAGTCCATGAAATTCAATAACTCTGCTGAAAAAAATTGCCAGATGCTTCATGTGTTTTGTAGGGACTGGGACCCTGCAAGATGGGGAATAGCAGTGCGCTGATTTTTCTTTTTATTATTATTTTTTATCTTTTTTAATACTGGAAAACTAATTTTTGGACTCCCCTAGAACCACAGGCTTCTCATTACAAGCTTTAATAATGAACTAATTACTGCTTCAGGTTTCTGTCCTCGGTGGATGTAATTTTAAATAGTCAATCAGCAATGGGTCTCTTATCTAAATACCTCTAGGCTTTTATCAGGGGTGGGTCCCGTGGCCCAGGTGGGGTGTGTTAGCAGCCCTCCCCAGGGAGGTTTAGAGAAACCAGCGTGGCATAAAGGGGAACAAGGAGATTGGGAGCACAAATTGAAAGTTCCCTGCCATCCCTTGGGGCTTTGGCTGTATTTCCCTTCTGCCAGCACCGTCCTGGATGCGAGTGCTGGAAGCAGCAGTCCTGCCTGCTGCTCTCCCCACGCTGAAGCTATAGAAATGAGATTCCATGGAAAGGAACACAGCTTAGAAGTGCTGCTCCGAGTTGGATGCTTCTAGTTTTTAATAAGACAGTAAGTGGAGCAGTGATTAATTATTTAGAAGGAGTTTCAGGAAAGCTATAGGTTTGTCAGTTTGAGCCCTATGGAGAACGCAACAGAAAGCTTAAAGTAGGACCCAGTAAACTCCATCTCGTTGCCTTTTGTGTCTCCCAGCAAGCTTTCCTTTTCATCAGCCTGCAAATATTTGTCCTTGTTGCTACTGATGCACCTAATAGATGTCAACAAGCTGAGCCATGGCGTTGTGTGGCGGTGGCGTGGAGATGCTGGGCTGTGGTTAATAGGTCTGGAGTCTTATCTCCTCTGTATGAATCAAAGGCAAAGGAAAAATCCTTGCTTCGAGAACTCGTGTGCTTCTGTGTGGGGTTACTAATGGGAGGTGGGCAGTCCTGGGAATGTATGTTTCTGGAACAGGGTGTTTTGGAAGTAAAATTTAATTTCTTGACAAGGCAAAGCTCACTATTAGCAATAATCTCAGCTCTTCAGCTGTGTTCCAGCATCTCTCTGTAGACGTTGGGTAGAAGGGACTGCAAAAAGTCAAGTGGAAGAAGACAGGCTCTGCTGGGAGAGGGATGCTCGCCCATGGAGAGGGAGGGATGCTGCTGCTTATGTGAGCAGAGGATTAGCAGATAATTGGGGGGCAGCGCAGGGGGATGCTGTACCATCTTGTACAGTGAAAGCCTATATTCAGCAAGGACGTCTGTGCAATTCCCAGTCTGCTCTTTGAAATGAAAGAAGGTGACCTCTTTGGAATGACAAATGGAGGGATCATTTCCAGGCATTATTTTTTATGAAAGAAATATTGATCTGGTTTTTGAATCTCATAAGGCTAATACTGTAAAGCTACATGTCCTGTATTATGCATTTTATTCTATGAAATGAGTTTGGCTTGGAGGCGTTAAAACCATCCGACACAAAGCTCTGCATCCTAACATCAGATGTTGTTATTTCTATTTATAGGGATATTCAAATTAATCTCAATGAGTGACAGTGCTGGCTGTCCCAGACATAGGACTGTGATGAATTTTATCATAATATTGGAAGATACGAAGCATGTAATTAAGGCTGTTTGGAGAGCATGGAATCCAATATAGTCAGGTCATTAGCGTGGTGGAGTGGGTATCCAGGCAGAGAGGAACCTGAAGAAAAACAAGTATTTCTAAAGCCTTCCTCACTCCTGATGATTCACGAGACCCGACCAAGCCCTTCAGCAGAAGGCAGTAGAGGTATTCTGAATCATCCCCAATTTAGCTGAGAATAAAGCATGGTCCTGTTACAGACCACTCAAATCATAGACTGTGATCCCCAAGGATCACAGAGCTCCAACCCCCTGCCACAAGCAGGGCCACCAACCTCCAGGCCTGGAGCTACACAAGGTTGCCCAGGGCCCCACCCAACCTGGCCTTGAACACCCCCAGGGATGGGGCACCCACCCCCTCTCTGGGCTTGCGAGATTTCATTCTGATGATGGGTCTGCTTAATGCCTAAGGATATGTTTGGGTATGTAGGTGTGTGTTTATATATATATATATTTATATAAAGGTAAACATGTGCACTTGCATATATATCTAAAAAATAGGGTTTCTTTTCCAGATATTTAATCTGCAGACACCAAGTGACCTGCCCTAATGTCCTGCTGAGGGATAAGGCTGGGAAGGGCAGGTCAGGCACAAGCTCCAGGCCATGGTGGGTGAGGATGGGATGGAGCACGCCTCTGCTCTTGTTGACTACTGCTGCTGTCAGTGTGCCAACAGTCGTGTCACCTGCTTGTTTGGCTTTTCGATTCTGTCTGTCTTGCATTATTATGATGTTAGGACTCAGAAGAATCAATGATGTGTGATTAATAGAGAAAAGATGTGTTTTAGTAACACGGAGCCACCTCAAAGGGCTCGAGCAATAGAGTCAGCGGGTTGTGTTCAGGCTTGGCTCTTCCTCTCTGGATAGTGCACAGAGGGATGACGGGCAGAAACTATGATGGAAAACAGAGGGGAGAGCCTGGAGGGTCAGAGTATGGCTGGTGCAGGGTCAGAGGGTGCTGGAAGGAGTGTGCTCTGCAGGACCAGCTCTGCCTCTCCTCCCATCAGCAGGAGCCTCAGGTCTTCTCCCAGCAGCAGCTGGGGTGGCTTTCCAGACCGCGACTCAGGTCTGTGGTGGCTCTTCCCTTTGTGGCAGGCAACTGGCTACATGTCTCCTGCCTTGGTGTCTTCCCCAACGGATCAAAGGGAGACTCGGGGTCAAGGTGGAAGAGCTCAGAGTGGTCACCATGGGGTGCACTGCCCGAGTAGGGGCATCTGAGATGGAGTCTGGTGTCAGCACAGCCCAGGTTGGTGAGGGAGGACACGGCTCTGTCGGCATGTCCCACTGCGGGTGGCTGGCACGGGCCGCTCGCCTTAGCCCAGGGGCAATGCCTTGCTGGAGCTGCTTTACTGCTTCCAGTTCAAAAGCCAGGAATTCTGGACCTGGCTTTGGTGTGGTCCCTGTGCTCCACCGTGTGCTGTAGATGTGCCCTTAGATGTTGCTCAAAGAGTTTTACAACTGATTTTGGCTTTTCACTTGCGGGTATAACAACTGCTGACAGAGCCAAAACCTTAAGCTGTACTTGTTGGGGAAAAAAGACTCTGATCCAGGTTCTCCTCAGCTGGGCTGATACAAACTGGCGGCGGCTCCTCCTGCCTTAGAGATGTCCCATTTCTGTGGCTGGCAGGAGGACATGGCAAACAGCCTGGTGCTGCTTGGGGTGCCCACAGCAGGTGGGGTTCAGTTGTATGAACCCCATGGAGTGAGTGAGCATCACTGCCCAGTGCCACAGCCTCAGTGGGAGCTGGAGGGTGAGCTGAGCTCTGTGCTGCCTTTAATCACCCATCGTTGCTGGACATGGGAAAGTGTTGTGATTGTGGGGTGGTTACAGGGGCCTGCTGGGGCCAGCTGGAAAAGTCACCCTTTTTGTTCCTAAACCGAATTTCAGTGACAGAAATGACAGTGTGAGAGTGAACTCAGGTCCCTACGTGGGATTTCTATTGCTGCCCTACACAGAGGCCCTGATCCTGCCTTTTCCTAGGCGAGTGCCCTGACACAGTAGGACTGTACATCCAGAGATTGCAGAGGATGGAAATGCACGCTTGTCTTAGCACAGTTTTCCATGGTTTATTTCAGATGCTTCAGCACTGGTTGGCAGTGGTGGAAAGGCAGCAAGCTGGGCAGGCATCCAGCTGATTGACTGGGACAGCATTGGGCATCTCTTTGTAGTGGTGTTGCCCCTTGGGTGCTCCCCTCTGTCTTCTGGGGCAGAGGTTATCGGGGTGGCTGGTGCCACTGCCTCCCTCAGTGGGGGTTCTCCATGCACGCAGTGACTCACTGGTCTGAGATGGGACCTGTCACAGCCAGGCTGATCCCAGCAGATGCTTGCCTAAGTTCTTTTGTCCGCTTCTCTGAAGAACATTCTACAACCTCCATGAAAGACTGGGTTTTTTTCCCTCTTAATAGTCAGCTTTTATCCTATTTGCTGGAAATTCTCCTGGTTTTGTTTTGGCTGTACTTTCACAGCAGGCTGTGAGGCTTAAGTGCAAGGCAAGGTGCAGTAGGCATCTCCCTAAAGCCAGGCATCCGCTCTCCCCTCTCTGCTGGAACTGGAGCCAGGTACAAAGAGTGGAGTTCTTGAATGCTTTGGAAGATGGTTATCTGCAAGGTGAACATAGACTCAGCTGGGACTTGTGAAACTCCATCTCTGAGTCAGGCTCGAGATGCTAGCCTAAATTTCCAGCGATCTGGATGGGTCCCAGTGGTTGCTTGAATTTTTCTCTCATCCCAGGGATGCAATTCCAGTCTAGACTCCCTGCATTGAACAGCAGCCTAGCAAAGATCCTCCAAGAAGGTCACTTCCTTGATAGCCCTTGTTTAAAGAACTGAAGCTTCCCAAATGGAGAAAATAATAAAATCCCAGTTCTCTCCATTCCACATCTTGGATGGAGAGGAGAGGAGTGTTCAGGATCTCAGGAGACCTTTGTTCAGGCTGGGTGCCTGGCTGGTTTGCTTGCTGCCATTTTAGGGTTCCTGTGGAGCGTTCTGCAAGCCAACATGCAAAAGATTTTCTAATACATTTATTATTTCATAAATATTTTAATAACAGTAATTATGCATTCATCAGAATGGAGATTTGTTTCAATGTCATTAAATTCAGCCTCATAATTATATGCATGGTATTTTTGCATGCAGAACAAACTGAGTGCAATTGCTTTGTGAGCGTGGTGCAGCTCTTGGTGGCACAGGAGGAATCTGTGTCCCTGTGGGACTGTCTCCAGCTATTGGCATGTTCAATATACCACGAAGAGCAGGAAATCTCCTTCCCTGCCAGTGGAGGAGTTGGCCTTGAGTGCAGCAGGTTTCCACGTCCAGCAGTGATGCTGATGAGACTCTTTAATGCACAGTCGTGGATCAAATGCAAATCGGGAGATGGAGAGATGCCAGTTGTGCCACAGCTGGTGTGTTCGTGCCCAAACCACACAGACTGGGGGGATGACAATGACATGGACACAGAATTAGAAGTTCTGTTGCCAAAGAAAACCCAACTAGGCCAACGACAGGTCTGACAGCAAATCCCCTTTTTGCTGTGAATATGGCCTGTTATGCTGGGAGAACCTTGCACCTACTGCTTTCCCAGTGCCTCCACTTGATAAACACCACTTGGTCGACTGTAATCAACATGTTTTGTTTTCAGTCCTGTCACCAGAGACCAGTCATGCTGGTGCCAGTACCACCAGCCCCTGAGTAACTTCCAGCACTGAGGGTAGGTATAAGAGAAAACTCTTTAGTTTAAAAGTGAAATAACGATCATCTCTTGTCCAGCCCGACCAGCTGGAGATGTTTGCTAGACCTCTAAAGCTCACCTTGAGTTGTGACACAGTGCATCCCATGTATCTCTTTTTTTTAACATGGGGATTAACCACTAAGTCAAAGGCAGCTTGGTGAAATCCCACACATCTTCTGCACCTTTATCCCCTCTGGAAACGAGCATGTTCCCCCAGTCTGTGATCTCTGGGGCATCAGCTATGCTGAGATCACCACAGTGTGTCATCATTTCTCACCTTCATCCCATAATGAAGAGGTGACTATGAAACAAGAAGGTCCAGGTTAACCCAATGGATGGTGAAAGCAAAGGAATCCTCCTATGAGCCCGGAGAGCATCACCACCAGTTTTAACTGTGCCCCTGCCTTGCTGCTGGAGAGACAAGACAAAGTGCCCAGGGCTGTTTGCTGTGCTGAGCCCACCCAGGTGGAGTCCCAATAGGTGGGATCAAGGTCAAAACCTACTAAAAAAGATAATAGAAAATGGCAGGAATAAATCAGACATTAAAGGGAAACTGTCAACCCCACTTTGGCTGGAAGTTGTTATTTTTACAGAAATAAAATCTAGGACTAATAGAGATGTTGGAGTGATTTTTAGAGAAGGTAAGTTTGCAGTGGTACTTGAGTGCCCAGGCGTGATATCAACAATAAAAATTAATTAAATGACTTTTTGTGGGCTTGTAGCTTTTCTATCTGACAGCAGGATGGAAGATCTCAGAGTATTAGGGATGTGAAGGAAATGATCTTCTGAGGGCAGGCACCATTGCTACAGAGAAGGATTTTCAGCATCAGGAAAGGCAGTTTCTTGATTCCCCAGCAAGTCTGTGGCAACTGGGAGCTCCCTGCCTGTTCCAGTGCTGGAAGAGGTTTCCTGTGGGAGGATGGAAGTGTCCCAGGACAAGTGATTTGTGCACAGGATGGGAATCTGGAGGGCAACACACATCCCATTAATTTTCTACCTGCCTGCAGCAGCCGTGGTGGCATCGTCCCTCAGGGAGCTACAGCTTGTTTTGACTTCCTTGGCTGTGCTGGGGATGTGGGAATGGCCCAAGGTGACATGGGGCTGTGTGATGTCCAGGATGGCTGGGGCAGGAGGTCTGTGCCACGCTGGGCTCTGGGCCTCATCCCGGCGCAGGACGGGGGCTGGTGCACAGGGGTGCAGAGCAGAGCTGCTGATGCCTGGTGAGAGGCAGCTTGTCATCTTCAGGGGTGTTTATATTTTTGTGTGTGATGTGGGAAACTGTGAAGGGCACTAAATCCATGAAGAAATGAAAGAAATCACAGCTAGAGTTTTCCCCACCTGCAGTAAATATATTTTTGCTAGTGAACCAACTTGTTATTAAGAAAGTCCCTGAAATCCTCTGCCTATTTTCTCAGGAAGAATCTCCTTACCTTTCAAAAGGAAATAAGTACCTCTAAGCACTGGGGAGCGAGGCTGATAGCTCTTCCACAAAGTGCCCTGCTCCAGACAAGCAAAGCCTCTGCCTCTCCCCCAGAGAAATCCATCTGCTGGTGAATTAATTGTCATTTATGCCCATGTGGGTGATACGGTGGTGTGTGTGATGGACCAACGTGGGGCTGTGAGGTGGTGCTGGTGTTTGTTTCTGTGCCTGCAGCCACACTGTGCCGGGGTTTAAACTACACATAATTTCAATATGTTGTAACCCAGGAGTTGATCCTGGCTCAAGACTCTGACCAGCCATGGTGCAAATGCCACCAGGCAGAATGGGAGCTGAGCTGCCAGCACAGCATCTGCCTTGGGAGCAGCTCTGTGACTGCTGGGGGTAACGGGTGCATTCGCAGGGCAGAGCTGTGGCTCCAGGGAGCCAAGCTGGAGACACAACTCTCCAGACTATGGAGAAAGCCATATCGCTGGGTAAAAACCTGGGAGCTGCTCCCCAGGGCAGGCCAGGGGGGTTGTGGTACCTGCCTGTGGCCAGTCCCTGCCTGTGTTAGTTATTCTGCTTTGGATTTCCCTCTGCTGCTCTTTCCAGGTGAATTTTTTAGCATTAACTGTGCGTGCTTCTCCCTCCACTGCTCCTCCTCAGCAGCCTGGAAAATTGGCCTGACAGTTGATCCTGATCTGTGGGGTGGATTTTAGATAAGATGCTTTATGAAAGGAAGTTTATTTTTTCCCGTGTGCCATGATGAAGGCATCATGAGCCAGCAGAGCAAGCAGACTGGTCCTTCTGTCTGTCCTACTGCTTCCATAGAGCGTGGCACCTCTTATCACTGAAATTGCAATAAATAAGGCACACGTTAAAAATAACAGCAATAATGAGGTAGAGTTTAAACACACAGCCAGGAGGAAACATGATCTTTCCCAACTGAACTGTGCTCCTGCTGTTCATGAATCTTTTTGTCATATTTGTTGACTGAGATTTTTTTTTTTCCATTTTTTAAATGTGCTTGATGATGACAAATTAAAACCACTGGTGATTTAATGAAGCAAAATCGCACTGAGGTTTGTGCTGCTTCATCTCTCAGCTTTGTGCTTTGCACATACCTGGGGTCTTGAAGGTTTCCCAGCTAAGAGGCCAAATGGGTCTGGTTTGCTGGGGCATTATCTGGGGAGGGTGAAAATGGACCCCAGGCTTTGGAGAGGCCAGGTGCTGTCTGAGCCAGTAAAGTACATTTCCAGTCACTCCCATTCCCATTTTATCCCAGTCTGTGTCTGAAAACTAAATCATTATATTGATTGTTACTTTAAAACTTCACAAGGCATTTTGGTTTTGCCTGGTGGTGGTCTTTTGGAGAGTGTTTTGGTGGTGAAGATTAAAGTTGCAATGGATTATCCAGACCCTTCACTTGCAGGCATCCTTCTTCCTGCACTGATGCTCTTGGAGTGATGCTCTTCCCACAGTCTCTTTGCTTTGGGATGACTAAATCCATGTTGACTTTGGTGGGGCAGTGGGCAGTGTAGGGATGCTTTTCCTCCTCTCCTGGGGGAATGTTTTCTCCTGGTGTCCCTGGGACAGTCGATGGTATAGGACCTAGTGACTCCAGTGAAAACCTCCAGCCTGAGCCTTTAAGGGAAGTGTCCTTGTGCTTAGTGAATTACCTGGGATACTTATCGCAGGGAAGGGGCATATTCAGGCTAAATGACAGCCTGTCACTGCACAGAACAAAACACTCTTATAAGCTGCAGCAATTTTAAAAATAGAAACCAGGGAGAAAATGGACTTGAAGGTACATAGCACTCAGACAGATGGGAATTGGTCCTAATGGGCCTTGAGCTGTGCTGGGGATGGAGGGCTGCGAGCTCAGCCAGGGCAGATAGCTGCAGGTGGGAGAGAAGTGACTGCTCGCATATGTCTCCCCTTATCACATTTATTTTTATTCCTGATTTGGACAAAAAGAACTCCCTCTGACTTGAACTTTTCCTTGTTTGGCTGCTGTGAGGGGCTGCTGGCTGCCGGGCTGGCTCTGATGGGGAAATCGCCTGCGAAGCCACAGCTGCTCTCTAGGACCTGCCTTACTTTGTAAAATCTTGCATCATAGGGAATCTCTTGGGTCTCAATTAGATAATATCTGATTTCAAAAGGTAACAGGTGACCTGGCTCCCCAGTCTCCACATGAGTACTTGGTGCAAGCTTAGGAAGGACAGAGGCGTGATTTTTATCTAGTCCTGCTCGCTCCTTGCTGTCAGTGCTGTGAGCCTTCCAAGCAAGCCCCCAGCACCCCCAGGGACCCTGCTCCCATCCAGGGACTGGACCGGTACCTCCCTCATCACCCAGCCATCCCCCTTGGGTCCTCAGACTGGTCTCAACACTGCTTTCTGCATCCGTGGGATGTGTGGCACATCCATAGCACTGATGGCTTGTGCTCATGTGTGGAGGAGCTCTCTGGAGCCTCACAGACTTGGAAGTTTATTGTCAGAACAGCACCAAAAAAAGGAACAAAACTCTTTTTTTTCTCTCCAGGTCGTTTTTTCTTCCCCTCACCTCCTGCCCAGTGTTCACAGAAATTAAGCAATATGGAGTCAGACTGGAGTCTGTTTTCCTTATCAGCTGCTGTTAAGTATGTCCTGTTAATCCCGAATCCATTGGCAAAACCCACATGTTTGTTTGGATTTTGGGTTTTTTTTTAAGAAGGCCTACTGCTCTGCTGAACTTTGGGCATCACAGATAAAAGAAAAAGACTTGGAAGACATTGTTTGGTGAGGTTTGTGGCTGATAAAATATACCCTGACATAGAAATCGGAGTGTTTAGTGTGTAAATCCTCTGCCACGAGGACTGTCCTGAGTGCACGTGTCTGGAAAGCTGTCCAGCAAGGGTTTGACCTCAACTGGGGCTTCCAACTGCCAGCATCATCCTATAAATATACAAATGACTGTAATGATGGTGCATAAGAGCTGGGTTTGGTTTCGACTGGAGTCAATTTGCCAGCAGAAGTGCAGAGACTGCCCTTACTTGAGGATTTTGCACATTGCCTTTCAGGGGTGAACACAAACCCCCCCCATGAACAACTCCAGGTTTGAAGAGAGAGCAGCCCTGCCGACAGTAACAGGCTGAGAAAGTGAAGAGTCTGCCTGCCCAGAAGAAGATCCTGACCCCTTGTCACATGGATATGATCTCTGGCTGCCAGGACTTTCCAATATACCGTTTCTTGGCTTGAGCATCCCAGCTGATGAGGAGGATGGTGCCCGTTATTTTGGCAGCGGAGCGGTTGCGGTCAGAGGGATGTGCTGGCCCTGTCACAGCTTCAGATGTGGTGGCAGCTGGAAAGACTTGTGCTGAAATCTGGTTTGTGCATTGACTGACGTTTGTGCCTCAGGTTGCTTTGGGCAGGCACCAGCGGCGGTCGGGATGAAGGCAGAGGGGTGAGTTGAGCCCCAGCCTGAGTGAGGATTAGTGCCTTTTTCTTGGCAGTACAAAGGGAATCAATAATATCTGTAACTTCTGTGTAAGAAACCTTATCCCTCAAGTGTCAGGAGGAAAACTTTGCTTCTGCAGCTTCAAAAACACACGTGGTTGTTACTGAAGCTCTGTCAGGACCAGCTCCCCAATGCCACTGTGAACTGCCAAGCACTGGGAAAACCCAGCCACCCATCCCATCGGGATTTTGGGCACTGCTGGGATGGATCCAGAGAGGAGGCAGATAGATTCCAGTAGTGCCATTTCTTTCCCATGTGTTGAAATGAACTTCTCGGGTTAATTAGTTGATTTTTTCCCCCCTCCCACTTGGCACTTTATCATGCTGTATCTCCAAATGAGTTCTGAAATTCACACCTTGTTGACAGGAACATTATTCTGGGGAGGTCTGATCACAGCTTTGCTGGTAATGTGTCTCACCAACATCTGTGAGGTCCTGGTGAGGCGGGAGCACTGCGCTGGAAAAAGCAACAAATAGAGCTGTCTAGATAAAAGGAGGAATCAGAGAATCACAGCCTGTCCTGAGCTGGAAGGAACCCCTAAGGATCATGCAATCATATGGTTTATTTAAGATGTGATCACACTCTTCAAGCTTTGGGGACTGGCATTTTTTGGAACAAAGCCCTCTGCCCACTCAGAAAAAACACTTAAAACCTCAGATTATTATTATTTTTTTTAAATTTACAGACATAAGCCAACCCAGAGAGGCTGAAACCTCAAAAACACTGTGAAGTTTTAGCAGAGTTATTTCAATGGAAGTGAAGACTCCCACAGTAACGCATGGCTATGGGAGCTCGGGTCAATAAAAAGTCGTGCAAACACAACAGCAGTGACATTACAAGGTTCTAAATATCCTGTAAGATGCCCAGGACATTTCTCAAGGCTTTCTACAGTACAGAAAAGAACCTAAACTTGAAAAAAAAAAAGTATGTTTATTGGCAAGTTTAACATTCACGTTTCAGCGCTCCAACAAGTGCAGGTAGATGTGTTGGACATAAAGAGCTCTCATGGTTTCTGATTCAACAAGACTCACTTGTGCAAAAAAAACTATTGAAATTAAAATGTGACGTGGTAAAAACCTGTACTCATGTGGTGTAAGGATAATTGACGTGCTGGAGTCCCATCAGTGACCTCAACCATGGGGCTGCGTGGACCTGTGGCGGTGGTGTTGGTGGTGGTGTGCTTTTTGACTCCCCTCTCGTATTTCATTCCCTGCTCCAGGGTGTTGACCTGTTATTTTGGCATCCCAAGTGCTTGATCCTCTTCACATAGCTGACATCCTCTCAGTGCACTAATTCCTGGTGAGGTGGTCATGAGGTCTGGATGAGAAAGCTTGGAAGATTAAGCCTTGAACTGAGCCAGAGGAGGACTAACCTCAATGAATGTGCGTTACTGTTTTTATTTGACAGTTTATCTGCTCTTAATTGATGTTGTTCAGAGTACATGACAGATACCTGATTACAGACATGTAAAAAGCAACGGTGAGTAGCTGTGACAACCAACAAAAGGTGTGCTGAGATGGCAGGAGAAAAGGAGGTAGCTACCAGCATGGTTAAGTCTTCTGCACCGCAGGAATCAAATGAGATGACTACTGGCTGTAGCTGACCTCCCCGTCTCTGAATTAAATGGAAATTGAACCCAGCAGCCTAGTGAATCCTTTTCAATTTTGCCAGTTTTTATTGACTCCTGTAATTGTCCTGATGAGGCACTGCATTTAAGTTGTCTAGTCTCTCCCACCCACTATTTTTCCTCCAGCTTTTCTGAAAGTCTATTTTTTTCCACGGGCTGCTCTCCTGTGCAGTTCTTTACAGGAACAGGGTTTGAAACGACAGTTCTTCTATATCTTTTTTAAAATGTTCTCTGGGGAATTATGCTTCAAACAGGGAAATTGTATGTTTCATTATCAGAAAGGTTTCAGGCTTTATCAGAGTCTTTTTGTTATAGTTGTCATGGAGGTTTTTATTATTATTGTTAAATTGAATAATGGGGAGGAACCTGTTCTTAAGTCTTTGTACAAGAACTAAAATTTAAATCCAGATAAATCTGCTCTGTTTGTAAAAGTGACTTTTTAAGGTTAACTGCATTTAGTCACAATCATTGGGAGTGTGGCTTTGTTACTTTATCTGAATTGGATAGCAAGGGGCTTTGCAAGTGTAATAAGGGAAGATTGAACCCGACTTTTAAATGCAGATTGAATACCTAGTAGTTATTTTTCAGGGACTGTTATTTCTTGGTAATCAGAAGAAACCCTCCCTGAACCTCCCAGGGCTGCTGCAGGGCTCTAGGAGGGGTGAAATCTTTTGGTGCTGGCATGGAAGGAGATGCTTCAAGAAGACCTGGAGGTGGATTTTCTTTGTAGCAAGCACAAGACACTTTGGGTGGGGAGTGAGATGCTGGTCAGACCTGGTCCCTGTTCATGCTCCTCCACATGCTCATCCACACATGCTGAGTGGATGCTACTGGCAGGGCTTCTTCCCCTAAACTGCAGTGGTTTGGTGACCCCTGAACTGGAGTGGTTCTGTGATTTGAGCCAGATACCAGTGGATCTCTTTCCTCTGGCTTTACCTGGTTGATACTAGCAGTGCTGCTGGTGCCAGAGCATCCTCACCCGCAGCTCACCAGTGCCGTCACGTCAGCATCCCCTCTGTGGAAGCGTGCCCTGCCCCAGCAGCTCAAAGGAAGCTGGAAAAACCACTATCCTGGAGCTGGGATGCTAATTATTATTCTGCATGAACTCAGTATTATTCATAGCCATCAAACATCCCTGGGACGGCAACAGCTCCCGAGTTCTTGGGGCTGGGACGGAATCTGAATGAGCAATAAAGAGATTAAAAGCTGGGCTGTGAGTGAGCTCCTGCAGCTGGGAGTCACTGCAGCAAGGAAAGCAGAGGTAGTGGAGTGGAACCTTTCTGAGACGTGGATCAAATTCAGCAAATAGTTTTTGAAATAGTTTTGTCTATATAAAGAAAGTGGAGGAATACTTTGAAAATGTAAAGAAACAAGTAATAAATTCAGGATATCCAGGCTACCCCAGGCTTGCAGGAGCTCCTGGTTCAGAGTAGGGATGAAGGTACATCCCTTATATAATGTTTGCTGTGACCATCATACTCATCACGCCTGTGAAGTGCATCATTTTTTCCTTCAGGTGCTGAGCTCTGTTGACAATCAGGGGTAAGAGGAGTCCCCCAGGATTGTTTCAGTGCTGCCATATGGGAACTTTCCTTGTAATTACCACAGTCAGGCGAATTACGGGAGGCATTTTAAAATAACAAGTGCAGATACTGACCTTTTTCAAAGGCTTTGATGAAAGATGTGGAAAAAAAAAAAAAAATTGGAATTCATTATAATAATTCTAATTTCCTGACATTAAAATAGGAAAGACTTTCTCAGTGTGCATCTTCTCAAATAGTTATCGTCAAATGTCCTAGTTTAACAAAGGTCCCTTGACTCTGTGCATGCCAATGAACTTAACCATTGAATTTATAAATCGGTGCTAATACATGCTTTACAAAAGGAAAGGATTTCTTCCTGTGTATATATTGCTGTCATACAATTCATTACTGTGGTATAAATGCTTGAAGGAGTTTGGTCTAAAGGTGCATAAATACATTTAAATGGATTTAAAATTAGGACTATTAAAATAACTACACAAATTCCCTAAGAGCGTTTTTGGTCAGAATTAAATTCAGAACACACACATAAAATAGTTGTGGGTTTGTTGGTTTTGTTTTTTTTTAAAATAATATGTATATGAATGATTACATGTGACTTCAGCGTTGTCATTATTTGGTTTTTGTTTAAAGTCATAAGAAAGCACAAAAATAATTGTTAAAGCGATTTCCAGGGCCGCAGGGAAGGTAAACAAAAGCATCTGAACACTGTTTCTTCTCAAGGAGAACAGGCAGGATTCTGCTTTGGTGCCAGCCTGTTTATTTTCCTGTGTAGGTGGGGGTGTTTGGGGGAGGGTTATCACTGACTTGAAAGACCCTAACCCAACCCCTTCTTCAAGGCTTTGTTTAAGGACACAATGAGACAGTCCCAGCTCCAAAGAATTTACCATCTAAGCAGGAATAGAAACCCAAAGGGGTTGGAGGGAAGATGTATTATCTCCCTCCTGCAGATGGCAAGCCGAGCGGCCTAACAGATGAAGTGAACGGCCTCTGATGGTTTAAGACAATCTGTGAGCGCTGGACTTCACTAATGCAAGTCCCCAGGAGAGCCACGGCCATGAAATCAGCCTTCCCCCTCTGGATGATGGGGAGAAGGAGCCATCTCTGATGGGACACGGTTTCTTTTCCTTCTTCCTTGCTTCTGGGGCTGGATTTTCACACGCTGCTTTCACAGACTCACAGAGCTGTAGGGGTTGGAAGGGCCCTCCAGAGCCCATGGGGTCCAACCCCCTGCCAAAGCGGGGTCCAACCCCCTGCCAAAGCAGGGTCCCTGGGACAGGGCACACAGGTCGGTGTCCAGACAGGGGTGGAATCTCTCCAGAGAAGGAGACTCCACACCCCCTGGGCAGCCTGTCCCAGGGCTCCCTCACCCTCACTGGGAAGAAGTTCTTCCCCAGATTGGGGTGGAACTCCCTGTGATCCAACTTGAGCCCATCGCCCCTTGTCCTGTCCCCACAGACACTGAGAAGAGGCTGGCCATGTCCCCCTGTGTCCCACCCTTCAGATATTGATACCCATTGATCAGATCCCCTCTCAGGCTTCTTCTCTCCAGGCTGAACAGCCCCAGCTCACTCAGCCTTTCCTCCCAGGGGAGATGCTCCAGGCCCTTCAGCATCTCTGTAGCCTCTGCTGGACTCTTTCCTTGGCACCCTCAGTGCTGCTCCCAGCATCTCTAAGGCAATACTCTTCCCTCTGGAGAACAGGGGTGTGACAGCCCTGGTTTGTTTGCCCAGCGTGTTTCAGCTTGTCAGGTGAGTGTGTTGACTGTAAGCCAGGTGATAAAGATTAACAGTGAGTGAAATGGATGGTTCTCAAGTACCTGTTGCTGTTTACTGGTAAAACTGGGTATAAAACTGAAAGGGTCAAGATATCAATATAGGGGGATGTTAATGCTGTTCTCTCTGGGAAAGGAAAAAAAGGGAGGGGAAGGGAAGGCTTGGCTCAGAGTAGCAAAAGTGTGCCCAAGGAGGGAGCAAAGCTGAAGCAGGAGCCCAGTTAAGGAGGCAGCAGCACAGTTGGGATCAATCAGGGGACTGATGAGCAAGGTGATAACTGGGATAGGAGCTGGCTGAGGGGGAGTAGCAGTGGGTGGTCAGCAGCAGCAGCAGCATGATGAAGGAAGGATCCTGCTCTTACAAGGTGAGTGAAGCACTGAGCTGACTTGGGGTGGTTCTAAGATGAATATTCAGACCCTGTAATATGCTGTGCTTGTGGGGGATGCTCTCAGAAAGGAGTCTCAGGAGATAATACTAGTGAAAAAGGCTCTTTAGCTTCCCTCTCCAGAGATACTCCCAGTGCTCTTAAAACTTGAAAGAGGTTGAAAATCCCCCAAGAGAATCCTTCTCTTGCCATGAAGTCTCTGAGACCTGAATTTCTCCCTAGTAACTCCTGTCTCTGAAGGCCCCACGTACCTGTATGTTTAACGGCCCCTTGGATGGGCAGAAGAAACTTCTATTGAATATGGTGCCCATCTTCTTGCATGTGGATGTGTGGCTTTGCTGGGATCTTGTTTTGGGCTTTGGGAGCTGTAAGGAAGTTTTGGCATTAATGAATCTCAGTTAATAGGAGAAATCTCCTGACTTGCAAAAGAAATTCAGGTACTGGGTCTTATTTTAGTGGTGTATGAGGCTTGTCACATGTACCTTAGGGAAGGTTTTCACTTAAGAGGAAGAAAAGGAGCACTTTGGAGTTCATGCTGTGAAATTTCCTACAAAGAACAATTTTAAATGCACTGCTTGCAAGGCAAGAAAGGGCTGTGTTATTAAATTTGGGGTTGTCTGTGCAAACAAACATGAATTATTTTGCTAGCTGAAGTGTCTTCTCACTCACCCATAAATAAGAAAATGACTTGAAAGTACAATTGATCAAAAATGAAGCATTGAGTTTTTCCCTACAAGGAAGCCATTGAGCCCGGAGTTCTGTCAGGTCGTGAATTCCTCACTCATCCACAGAAAGCCTTTCTCCTTCACAACCCTGTGCCATAACAATATCTTTGTTTTCTGTGGGTGATGCAATAATTCAGATAAATCTGTGCTCATGGAGGAGAAATAGAAATGGATTGTGTGTGACATGTAATGAATTTCCAGCCTGTTCAGAGGGAGGAGGTAAACAGGTCTGGCAGCTGGCTTCTGGCTTCCCCCCGTGAGCAGGGCTCTCTCCAGCCTGATGAGGAGGAACCTTTCCGGGTGCCTTAGAAGTGAGAGGGCCTGGGATGCCCTCAGCCTCTGTGCTGGCCTTTCTCCTTCAACCACCCCCAGGGTGAGGACCCTAGGCCACGGCTGGGCTGGTGGTGGGACCTCTCTGGAGGAGGTGCTGGCTCTGAGCTGCTCCCCACATCCCCAGGAAGGAGGTGCTGGGCTGTAGCATCTCTGTTGCGTGAGGATGAGGATGCTGGCTCCGGTGTGGCTTGCTCTCCCTAAGTTTCCAGGGATTCTCTTGCCCAGGGGAGGATGAAGCAGATGGCTTCTGGCTCAAGCCCTTGCAAGGGGCAGCAGGGGAAGGGAAGGGACTTGCACCTGTAGAGTTTTGGGGGTTTTCTGTCTTCAGAGTGAGTTGGATTAAAATTTTGTTGAAAACCAGTAATGTTTGGTTAAAAAATGGTACTGGCTTATTGTTTCCCAAAATATTCTTCTTCTTTTCTTCTTTTTTAATGTAAGCAAGATGCTGAGGGAATGGGCTCAGGACTGGATTGCCTGTGCCAGCCAGCATCGGGTTTATGTTGAATTGGCAACTTTCAAAGACAGCAGGTGAGCGTGCAGCGCCCTGGCTCCTGCACATCCCTGCCAGCCAGATCTCTGGCCAGGCTGCCCTAAGAAAGGCCTCACAGAGACGCTGCCCTCAGCAGGGACTTCTCTAAATATTGCTGCAAATCCCTTTCCCACAGCAGGATGGGTTTCCAGGCTGAGCTGTAACAGCCATGCCAAAGCACGTGTGCTGCCACCTCCTTGTCTGTGTCGGCTGCTCCTCACCCCCTGCTCTCCTAGTCGGGCTCCTGCATTGTCTGAGGGTGCTGGAGGCCTGGAAAGAGGAGCGTTGGGAGAATTTTGACACGATCAGGTATGCAGTTATAAGCAGATTATGAAACGCTGGCTGTAAAACTGAAGTTTAATAAATGGGTCAAACTTATTCCAGTTCAGGGAGCTAATGCAGCCGTATTCCCATTCAGAGAGCCCGGCATCAATGCCATTTAACCTACATGTTCCTGGTGTTAGGACAGATGCGCTGAAATTAATTTGATCTGTTTGACCTACATAGTTACACAGGGTGGAAATAATAAGAAATAAACAAGGAGATGAGACTGCATTAGAGCAAATCCTATTTTTGTCCTATTTTTTTTTCCTGCCTGGTGAATGCTAATGTATAAATCAAAGGGATATACTTAAAAGCGTTTTAAATAACCATCCTTGTTAGGGGCTGGTGAGAGAGGAGAGGCTTGTCGTTATGCAATACAGAAGATGGAGGTGATCTTTCCCTGTGGTAGGGGAAAACAAGGAGCAAAAGACTACAGTAAGCTCCTCTTCCCTGAAGAATGGAGAGAACCTTCTGGCAGCTCTTCCAGACCCGGCACGGTTACAGACCTGCACTGCAGAATAACCTGCCTCAGTGGGTGCTGAAAGACCCAGCTCCCCAACTCTGTGCTTTATTTTAAGATGCTGTGAAAGAGAAATCATTACCAAGGTGTGATTGTTGCTTCTTCCCAAGTGTGATGGGGGGATGCTGCTCCCCAAGGGAAGGCAGTGAGCTGGGGGTGTCACCTCCTGCCTCGGGGGGTGGGCAGGCTGACCCACAGGGGCGGTCCATGGGCAGGTGGCTCTGGGGAAGATGCTGGGGCAGGACACGGGTGCTGGCTTAATGCTGGGCACTGCTTCACTGGGTTTCCACACAACTTGGGGAAACCCAGGTAAGCAAAGGGGAATTAAATCGGCCACGTGCTGTCTTGCATGCGTCGTGCCTGCACACCTGTCCCACACTTGATATTTGTAAACATTAATAAGATAAGATAAAATCCCAATGTCTTGAAATGAGAAGGAAATTCATGTTAAGGGCTGAAGGAGGGCAAAGAGGCAGTTATTAATCGTTTTCTTTTACCAGTGTCCCTTACCCACACGGTAGAAGCAATAGTGAATACACGTGGTGTTTTCCCACCTGATTTCGGGGCTGTTTCTCCAGTTGCTCTTGGGAATGGCTAAGTGGCACTTGGTACACACAAATGGGAAGTTATGCTTTTCCTAGAGCAAGGCTGGGCTCGGATCTTGGGTTGCTGGATGCTTCAACTCATGGTGCTAACAGCTGAAGCCCGAGTGCCTGCAGAAGTCACACGCAGTTGGGAGCTGGGGTGAGCTGCCCAGGGACCGTTACCTTGATGGAGCCTGGGAAGCACAGCAGCTATCCTGGGAGCTATGGAACATCTTTGCATCAGTGCTACCTACTAGTGGAGGTCTTGTTTGAACTCTGGACCAGATGGATTGCCACAGCTGGTTCTTTTCCCCATCAGATACTGTCGGTAGGAAGTGGGGGGTGTCTGACAACTCCTCCTCTGTTTATTGTGAAATGGGTAAGCTGGTGACTGGCTTCCCCATCCCAGGTACTTGGAAATCTAGTGATGAAAAGATGTACTGTGGGTTAGATGGACTGGGGTTTTTAAATACATAATTTGCATACACCTGTAGTGCAGAGGAGGCTGCTTGTAGAGCAAGCGCCAAGTCAGCACTTCAGCTCAAGCACAGCTATTTTTCACTAGGAAGCGGTGTGAGATGCAGTGCCTTTTAATAACAAAGATGATATTGGCACTTAGTGGCACCCCAGTTGTATTGGTACCTGCTGGGAGAGCATGGAATTATCTGGTCACTCATTCCTCTGACTCCGTGTGGCCCAAGGACTGTGCTGTGGCTCTGCCGGGCATCTGGCACGTGAGCTGGTGAGATGCACTGGGAGCAGTGGCTTGCCTGGTCCTTTAAAGCCCTCTGCTTCTTGTTTGGCTTTTTTTTTGCTTAAATAACAAGTGCCCGATCCAGATGCTGTGCTGGGGAAGCTTTAGCAACATCTGCCGCTTTGGCAGCCACCTCAGCCAGTCGCAGCGATGGCTTCTGGACAGATTGGGCTGCACAATGGCTGGGTTAATCCACTGGGTGCTATTTTTCTTTCTGACTCATCTTTGAGTAACTTGGTGCCAGTCTGAATTGATTGTGAACCCTTTCAGAGTCCCTATAAACAAATCTGTGCTCGTGGCAGAACGGGGCTTCGACCGAAGAAATATGGGTGCTGTTGACACCCCAGAACAGAGATCTTTGATTACATCCAGCTCAGAGTGATTTCTAAGACAAATGCTACCCAGTGATTAAAAGCAGCAACAAATATATGTGTATATATAAAGAGACCCAACGTGTTCTTGCTTTGTTGGCAATGTTCAACAGACCTTGGTGATGGGTGGCAGCGCTGTCCTGGCGCTGAAGGGATGTGGATTCAGGCTGAGAGGGGAAAAGGAGGGGGTTGGACTTCCTTGGCTTGCATTTGGCTCTGCCTCACTGGGTATTATGGACCTGGTTTTGCATTAGTAGCTTGCTGTTTCTCTGCACCAGAGCTGCCAAAGACAGATCTGTCTTGGGGAATAAGTATTCTGATCTATAGCACTGCCTCTGCTTGCAGCAGCCTCTGAAACAGGTAGGAAGGGGTGAATGGGTGATGCATTAAGTCAAAGATTATATTTATACTTGACTGAAGTCGGTGAGTTCCCATCAGGCTGAAGGGGCCGATCCAGATGCCTGTGAAAGCAGTAACTGTCAGCTCCTCTGCTGGGCTTCGCTGGTTGGAGCAGCCGCAGTGGTCATCTGTCACAGGAACAACACTGGGGCCGCAGGACCTGGTGCTGTTTGGATAGTGGAGTTGGGCTTTTTGTGCCCAGCACCTGTTATCTTGCCTGGCCATAAGCTGGCCAGTGGGCTCTAAGTGGATTGCTGCACCCTCTTAGTAACTAGGGGTAACTGGAAGCATAAGTAAGGTGGAAAATGCCCCATTCAGCCAGCTGAATGAAAAGAGGACAGGTCTGCACCTAGATAAGACCTGTAGTGAGAGGCCACAGCTCATGTTTGGTTTAAGCAAGTCTGAAGTGAGAACCAATCTACCAATGACTGTTTAATTCATTGAGTAATCATTCCAGTATCTGTTATTTTCTGGGGAGGGCAAGGCAGGAAAATAAAATGAATCCTTGATCCCACAATGGCACTGTTTTGGGCTCAGATACATCCAAACTAGAGCTGGGAGGTTTGTGAACAGCTCACCAGTCTGCCTCAATGACTCTTGATGTGATTAGCACTTTTCCCACCTTGCACATGACTTGACATAACCTTATGGCTCCCACCATGGGCATTTTGGAGATAGATGGAAATTGCCCCTGCCCACTCTCAAAGGTGGTGGAGGTGGTGTTGGCAGGTCTGGGTGGGCAGCAGGTTCCTGGTGTGATGACACCAACCCTCCAAGGAACATCCTCTGCCAACAGGGCAATACAGACGCAGCATTTCTCCTGCCTTGTCCTGGGAAACGATTTTCCTTCAGTTTCTCAAGGCAGGGCTTGGCACTCAGCGTCTGCTTGGATCATTTCACGCTCGGGCATCCTTTCTTTTCAGAGAAGCCGTAACTTTTATGAACTTCTTCTGTGGGTAATGTAGAGTATCACAGCTAAGTTATCTTCTTTCCCAGGCTACGTGGGGAAATCAGAGTTGAACCAGTTTTGTGATGCATCCCTGGGTTTGTTTTTTTTTCCACATCCTGTGAGATTTATGTCAAAAGACTTATTTGGTGAAATCTGCTGCATTACAAGCTTGATGCTGCTCGCCAGGTCAGACTAGATAAGTGTAGTATCTCCTGAAACTCTGTTTCTTCCTCCCTTAATCTTTGCAGTCCTGTTTTTTTTTCATGAAAACTGACATTTCTATATGGGTGAATCCAGTTCTGGGAGTTAATAGGCTTGTTTAATACGCAGGGGGGTGGGTTTCTGATGTCTGATACGATGTCACAGCATCACAACTGGGTGCCTTCTGCATCTCATTTAGACGGACACGTGTGAGTGTGTTTGGCTTTGCAGCCACAGAAGATTAAGAACTGTCTCAGTAATATCCTTTAATTCTTTCTTATGATCAAGCTCATGCTACTGATGTTGTACAGATGCTGACTAATTTGCAATATGGTCTGAAGGAGAGATAAGTCACAGAACAGGATCTGCAAGCATTCATGAGTGCATACACACTGATTTCAGTTTTTGTTCCTCCTGTCACATTTGTGTAGATGACTTAAAAAAATAAAAAAGGGACGTGTATTTTGCTTGCTGTAAATGTAAATATAAATCCTCATCAGCAACTGTGTAATCCAGCAGTGATATCTCTGAAAGTGAAACAAATAATATATTTTGTGAATAGAGCTGAGGATTGATGGTGTCATCCTCGCAGGCAGTTTGTGTGTAAAGGGTTTTATACTGGCTATGCAAATCAACGTTGAAATAACACCAGAAGGGAGCAAAAGATAAAAGAGCTGTTAAACCTACATGTGCACACTTGCAAATCAGCTCCCCGAGCCTGTGAGCAGCCTCCTCACGCTTCCCCTGGGAGCGAGCAGCCTGCCTGGTCCCAAGGATGGTGGTGGCTTTGCAGGGCTGAGCGTTACACTGTGGGTTTTCCTTTGCTTGGGCAGTTAGCAGAGACTTAGCACCTTCCAGAGATGTCTCTGTGAATATATAGGTCAGCCATGCCCTCAATGTAATGCTTATTTACCCAAAATGTCCTGAAAGGTGTCTCAGCCAGGAGAAAGGCGTATGGATGAGAGGATGCGATTTGTTTGTGCAGCTGCTGCTCTGCTCTATCAGTTGCTAAACAGCCCCTCTTCTTGCCAGGTTCAGACTTGTGGGTACGTGTGGCTTCCTCTTATCTCCAGCACATGCAGGTTGCAGCCGCCAGCCGTGCCCCCTGTGTGTCTGTGCTCAGGGAAACACACTGGGCTTTGCAGCTTCCTGCTGATCTTCCCTAGGACTTGGTGTTTCAGGGAGTACACCCCAGTCCCGAGCTGTTTTCCTGATAAAAGAATTTAATCAAGCCTCTGTCTGCAAGAGTAATCGGTGCAGGCTTTGGCTTGAAGAAGATCTGTGGTTGACTTGGGATCCAACCCTCGTCTGCTGCATCTATTAACGTGTCTCGGCATCACATAAATCACTCTGTTTTGTTTAAAATCTTACTTATGGTTGAAAAACAAATGATATAGCATAAAATGTACATGTGGGTTGGTCCCCCGATGATCCTTCGAGTAAATTAATCTGAAAAATAATGAAAAATACTCAGGCAAAAAAAACCCCAAACCCCAAAACATCTACATCCCAAAGCACATTTTAATGAGCCTTTCTCAAGCACAAACACCAGGAATAAAACTCCACCCTCTCCTCTTTTTTACAAGAGAAGCAACGTCAAAGCAGACAAGAAGTTGTCAACGTAATCCTGGGCAGCAGTGACATTACAGAAAGCACTGACGTTCTCCTGGGGGAGTTCTAGGAGCTGTGTGTTTCAGAGCATGGTCCCCATGGAGGCTCGTGTGTGTGGGCCTGTGCCGGGCCTCTTGCTGCTCCCTGGAGCAGTCCACACGGTTTTAAGGGCCAGATCCATGCTGTGGCATTTAAGAAGTGGTGGCCTTCGCAGCAAGGATTAGGCCTTTTGTTACTTGAAGGGCCCTGCTGTACCTGACCTGACCCTCTTGCCAGGTGGGAGGCCTCAGTGACCATCAAAGAGAGGAGCTGTTATTTCGGGCAGGAGCAGAGGGCACTGTAGATGGAATCAAAGGGAATGTTGCAAATTGCAGAGCTCCCAAGTACTGAAATCTGGGTTACCATGTGCTTCAATCTTAGCTTTATTTTTTTAATGGGTTTTCTTTTTTATTGCTGAGGTACTACATCAGGTGACCTCTCCTGGGGTATCAGCATGGTGTGTGCAGTGGAGTCTGTGGTTATTTAGTAGCAGATCACCAATATTACAAAATGGGACTGGGTGACCTCTCTTTTCTAAATTGCTTTCTGTGGGCTGCACCTTTGGTCCTGGTGTCACCAGGAGGATGCCTCATGTTCAGCTGAGGATGAGCTCAGCGCTGGGGACTCTGGACCACAGGAGCAGTGTCTGCTGCCTTCGCACGCCCTAACCCTCCTTTAGTAAGGACAGAGAGTGGGGAAGGGATTTGGCATCCGCTGTGCTGGAACAACCTCTGGGTTCGATGCCAGCATGCTGTTCCTTAACAGCTCAGTAAAGGTGAAAGCACTTGCATGTCTGCTGGTGGGGGGGTAGTGCCAGGCTGGCTGAGCTGGGGGGGCTTCGGGTGCAACAAGGGGTGCTGGTGTGGGACAGTGGGGCCTGACCACTGCCCATCGACATGGGTGCCAGCCCCATGGTGGTTTTAAGGTGCTTCCAGAGGTGTATGGTAAAACACCCCTCACATTCCTCTGTCTCCCTTGGTCATGGCTTGGTTTGGGTGAGCACCAAACCACTGAGGCTTCATCCATGCGGGATGCAGGCAGGATCCCCCGCTGTGTCCAAAAGCCTTTGGCAGGTTAGTTCATCCCCAAGTGCTCACACTACAGGTGTAACACTGACCCAAGATGCTGTGAAAAACCTCTGGTGAACCGGATCAGCTGTACCAAAACCACCTTCTGGGCCTGGCTGCCACCAGCCGTACACCGGGGTTTATTGCGGGTGTAATCCTTCTGCAGTCGTCAGGATTACTTGGGGAGTTAGCTGCTGCTCAGAGTAAATAAGTTATGAAATCTGGCCTGATGGTATCAAAGAGGATATTTCAGTGTCGTATTTATAGATTCACAAGTATTATCTGAACAAACCGTGTCAGGCTGCATCCCGCTTCTGCCACCAGCTCTTGCCACTGCAGCGATAAACACGTGGCAGACAACGTACCAAGCGCAGAGCGTGCAGGTAGATGAAGATTCATTAATGAGAACTGTGATTTTTTTGTATGTTGGAAATGTGCTACATGTGCTGTGACTGAAATGTTTCCTGGGGGGGGGCAAAAAAACCCCAAACCTTACTTTAATGGGACCAAAATGACACGGTGAAACCTTCGCTTCCTGCTGCGTTTCACTTAGTTCGGTGCTGCGTGCGCTGCCCCCCTTCTTGTGTGGAGAGCTCTTAACCAGAGCACAAGTGCCAACACGGGGGTAGGTCACTCTCCCCAGAGCAAGTAAATCAGATGTTAGATCTTTGTTTCTCAGATGTTTTCGCTACAAGAAGCATAATTAATCAGTCCCAGCAGAATGACCGAGAGGCAGTTTCCCGGGCTGAGTAACGGAGATGGCTGCTGTGGGACAAGCCTCCTAAAGTAAAATATTAACAAACCACTGACTTTAAGTGAGAATGTCACACCAAATGGGGTAATATTTCTACCCTTAGTCCCGCTTCTGCCTGCAAAATATAGGTGCTTGTATGTCCTCATCTGTCAGCTGACAGCTCCTCGCTTATGGAAGCAGTGACGATTTGACATCAGACCACTTACATTTCCTTAGTGGCTGGGCTGCCAGCCTCTAGCAGTCCTCATTCCTCTCCCTCCATCTTCCTCGCTCTTTTTCCCAGTTAAACTGATAGGGAATCTCACTGTGGTGTATAAAAAAAAATATTCCAGGCTGGACCTTGCATGAGAGAGACTATGTACTAATCCTGGGTAAATACGATGTGTAGTTGTG
Organism: Zapornia atra; assembly: GCA_013400835.1. Lineage (NCBI taxonomy): Eukaryota > Metazoa > Chordata > Aves > Gruiformes > Rallidae > Zapornia > Zapornia atra. The sequence continues at coordinate 395,986 of VZTU01011774.1, read as the reverse complement.
GGGCCAGAAATGTGAGTGGGGTTGGGAACAGGAGTAGCTGTTACCCCAGAGTAATTGGGGTGGGAAGGTCAGGAGGCCTCTGGTCCAGCTTCTGCTCCTGGCAGGGCTCTGGGTGAGTCTCGGGGCTCAGGGATTTATCCAGCCTGGTCCAGAAAACCTCTGAGGATGGAGCCTGCACAGCCACTCTGAGCAGCCTGTCCCACAACTTGGCTGTGCCCCCGGAGTAAAGGTTTTCCTTAATGGCTCTAGATGGGCTCTATGCAGCTCTGTACATATATAAGCCACACATAGAGCTTCTCTGGTGTAGTCTGATAGATGGATAGATAGATAGATAGTGTCTTTTTTCAAGATCTGGAGAGTTGATGGAAGAGTTATTTTTAGACTTAGGGGGATTTTTCATCAAACTTGTAGGCACGAGGCTGTTTCTTTACCAGGCATGACTGAATGCCAACACACAGAGGACAAACAGGGTGTCAGGGCCACTAGACCACCCCGAGATAGCTGGAAGGAAAAGCATTGGCAATTAAAATACTTACTGGCAAAGGGCTAAAGCATAGAGGAAAGCTGAATGGCTGTGGGAAAAATAAAAGTTAATGGAAAGTAATTTGGCAACTTAATCTGGAGGTTGGCAGGAATCCAAGTGGATAATAATTTGATTTCAGCTGCTTTTGTGTACTTAGTCATTCAGATACCCTGCAGAAAGTCACACCGAGCTCAGCTGGCTTAAGATGAAGCTCGCAGCTCCTGTCTCGAGCTGGTTGGCCCAGGGTATGCAGGGTCGCTGCTTCGAGCGCTTCATTGGGGCACACCAAGGTTGGAGGGAACCTGCACTGATGTATTGATACACAGTCTTGCTTTGCAGGGACATTTGATTTCCTATCACCATCCTGTTGTAACAACTTCCAGCTTAGGCAGTCTGAGTGTGTATCTCCTCCCCCTCATCTCGGTGTTCCCAGCGCAATTCGTTAGAGCCGCTGTGACAGTTAGACAGGCATCATCTCCCTCTGTGTGAGTGGTACCCCCATTAAGATAATGAGAAAAGTCTGACCTAGCACTCAAAATTTCCACGTATAACACAAACTTAATGAAACTCCCAGCTATTTCTGTGCCTTCTGAATATGCTGAGTTCTCTCCCGGTGTAATTAAATTGCGAAGGTGCAATTGTTTTGCCCTTTCTTCAAGTTCATGTCAGCATCCTTGTTCTGAAGCCTGTTGCGTTGTCACGTGGCCCTGCCATGGTGATACCTTTAGGTGGTTGTCACTGGAGGTTGCCTGAGCCAGGGTGTGCTGGTCTCTGGGTCGGAGGGCTTGCGGTGGTCACCTGTTGTGGTCCTACATTGTGTGTGACGTGTTATTCTTACCTGTTGAGAAACACCAGAGTAAAAAGCCACAATTATATATAAATTGTGTCTTTAAAAGTACTTTTAAAGTAATTGTCTATTTTTCAAGTACTAATGCAGTTAAGACTCTTCACATGTGATTTCAAGAGGTTTTTTAACTGTGTGTGGGTGGCTTATGGCTGGATTTATTTTCATTATGTAATTGTTCATTTTAACGAGTCCTGGATGCACGGACCCTGAAGGCTCCAGTTTGGGAAAGGAAGAAAGAGATTGCTGTTCTGCTTCTAATGTAGGATTTATAAGCCATCAGAAGTTCTCCAAAATGCATAGGGGACCTATGTTTGTAGGACATGTCGGTGTATCCTGCTCCAGGGAGACCTTATAGCCCCTTCCAGTCCCTGAAAGGTGCCTGTAGGAAAGCTGGGGAGGAACTGTTCCTGAGGGCATGGAGCGATGGGATGAGGGGTGATGGTTTTAAACTGGAAAAGGGGAGATTTAAGTTGGATATTAGGAAATAATTCTTCAATATGAGAGTGGTAGATCACTGGCACAGGTTGCCCAGAGAGGTGGTGGAGGCCCCAGGGTCAGGCTTGATGGGGTTCTGAGCAACCTGCTCTAGCAAAGATGTCCCTGCTCACTGCAGGGGTGGGACTGGATGGGCTTTGAAGGTCCCTTCCCACCTAATGTATTCTGTGAGTCTAGGATTCTGTTTGCATGGAGAGGCACATGCTGGATGCTCCAGCCCCAGTTGCCAGCAGCAGAATCCTGAGGGCTTGGGAGAACAGGCCAACACCCCACTACCCAGTGCTCACATGGCTGCACCCCTCCCCAGGCAGCTGAGCCCTAAGGTGGCAGAGCCATCAGCAGTTCTGGGTGTGGGGTGCTGTAGCCATCTAGGACAAGGCTCAAGGCATACGGCTGAGAGAGGCTTTAGTGCCTCTTGTTGTTTATTAAATGCTTTATGCCTCCCTCAATCCACCCTAATGCCATTAGCTAGATAATGAAGGAGGGAATTTCAAGAAATGGTCTCTCCCTTCTCCTAATGCACCTCTGTGCTTGATGTGCCTCTCTCGCTTCTGATTTCCTTGGCATCAAATTGCCCTTCAAAATGGGGAGTGATCTGCAGTGCTGAGGGAAATGTGGCTGTTGATAGCTGAAAATAAAGCATCAGGAGTGAAATATTAACCCCATTGTAATGTATTATCTAATTAGTGCAACTCGCTGCAAACTTTAACTGTCTGAAATGTGCTGCTCTCAAATGAGCCCCAAATCACTGCTTATCTCAGCAGTAAACTTATTTAGGAGAAATATATCAGGGAGTGGTGGAGCCTGTACGTGTGGCTCGCCCTTCCTTCTCCCTGGAATGTGCAGTGTGTGTCTGCATTGTGTAGCTTTAACCAGGCTCTGCCAGCTGTGCTGTTGGATTTGAAGGCTGGGAAATGCTGTTGTGAAAGTATTTAATTTTTGAGGGGAGTCTGCAGATTTTGGCAACTAATTACTCTAGTTTGTTTAAATTAATAACAAGAAGATCTGCTGTTATGAGAGTAGCAGTGGAAATAATTTATTTCTGAAGCAGAGTGCTTTTCCCCATGAGCCCAGGATGGATAATGCCTGTGCAGCCCCAAAAAGCAGCCGCTTTCTTCTCTGGGATTCCACCTTCTGAAGGAAGGAGGGTGGGAAGTGGCATGGCCTTTCTCATGGGTCTAAAGATTAAACCTTTCTTTAAGACCTGAGGCAGCTCTTCCAGAATGCAGGGCTGTGAAAAAGCTCCTGGTAAGTAGCTTAGCCCTTAATGCCAGATGGGAAGCTGATAGTGGTAACCAGTGATCAGAGCGGCCAGCGGTCCTTCAGGGCTGCGCTCACCAAGCTCCCCTCACATCCTCCACTGAGTATCCCTGTGTACATTCTGTTTCTCTGGGATTATGGAAAGTGGGATTCACGTTTTAATTATGCCTGTTTACTTGATGGCTGCACACCCATTGAGTGGACCTGAAAGTTTGTAAAGGTGTCTCTTGTGTCCCGAAAAGCAAATGCTCCAATTACAAGAGGCTTTTCCTGACACTTAATGCAGGAACAAGGGATGTTAACTGCTAACATCACCTTAAGAAGGAATGGAAAGAGTGCTCCCAACACTCAGCTGACTTGTAGCCAGTGGAAACAACCCAGCAATTCCTGTGAACTTTCTGAATCCATTTCTGGAGCCAGTATAATGAAGTTCAAGTGTGGGGAAGCATCTGATTTCCCCAAATGATAGGTAACATCAGCTAAAAATCCAGCAGTGCCCTGAGGGACTGAAAACACATGCCCAGCCCAGATACCTTCTCTTGTGCTTGACCTGAAGATCCACCCTGTATTTTGCCTTTCTAGGGGTGCTTCTTTAAGCTTGTGTTGCAGGGTTCCGTGAGGGACAGCAATCCCTCAGCAGCCCATTCCTTAATGAGAGGAGAATGTGGAGGGAGCAGGATTTCCCTCTGGCAAATCCACACTGGATGTCCCCACTCTGCTGCTGGTCCTTCAGCCTCTGGGAAATGTTCCTCAGGAAGCTGGGTCTATGATCTTACCAGGACTTGGGTGAGACTGGCCAGCCTGCAGATTCCTTCATCCTTCTCCTTGGCATGACATCTATTCCAGGCATCAAGGTCTTTGAGTAACTACCACCTCTCTGTGTTACAGTACTAATGAAAATTGTTCCTTTGCCTTTCCTTTAAGCAATCTGGAATCTTGATACCTTAATAGCTCAAGAAAATAATTATTTTCAAGCATAATCATTGAGATGCAAGCTGTGTCCTTCTCTTTGGCAGCCATCAGCCAGTTGGAGTAGCACATTTCCAAGGTTAACTGGAGAGGAAAAGAAAGAAGTGTAATTATGATGGAAACTCTTGCTGCATGAGCAGGCTTGGAGTTTGTTTGCATCTTTTCTCTGTGAAGCCTGTGGTATCTTACATCACTGGAGTTTTCCTAAGGAATAGCAACTGTTCTGGCTTAGTTCTGATACCTGTGTTTGGGTCTGGCTTGAATGCTTCTGGACAGGGAGATCCATCGATAGCCTCATGCATCCTCTTCTTGCTGAGTTACATCTTCACAGAATTACCATGTTGGAAAAGACCTTTAAGATCATCAAGTCCAGCCATTCCTGTCCTGTACTAACCCAGATCCCTGAGCACCTCATCTACCTGTCTGTTAAACACACCCAGGGGTGGGGACTCAGCCCCCTCCCTGGGCAGCCTGTTCCACAGCCCCACAACTCTGCCAGGGAAGAACTTTTCCCTCCCATCTGAGCTGACCCTGCCCTGGGGCAGCTTGAGCCCATTGCCCCTCCTCCCATCTCCTGTCCCCTGGCTGGAGAGACCCTCGCCCACCTCTCTGCACCCTCCTGGCAGGGCAGTGGAGGTGGGGAGAAGGTCTCCCCTCAGCCTCCTCTTCTCCAGGCTGAACACCCCCAGCTTCCTCAGCTGCTCCTCAGAGGATTTGCCCTCCAGCCCCTTCCCCAACCTGGTTGCCCTTCTCTGGACACGCTCCAGGACCTCCATGTCCTTCTGATGGTGAGGAGCCCAGAACTGGACCCAGCACTCGAGGTGCAGCCTCACCAGTGCCCAGTACAGGGGCACAATCCCCTCCCCAGACCTGCTGCCCATGCTGGCTCTGACACAAGCCAGGATGCCATTGGCCTTCCTGGCCACCTGAGCACACTGCTGGCTCAAGTTCAGCCTGCAGTCACCCAACACCCCCAGGTCCTTCTCTGCCTGACAGCTCTCCAGCCAGGCTCCCCCAGCCTGTAGCGCTGCTCAGGGTTGTTATGTCCCATGGGCAGCACTCTGCCCTTGGCCTTGTTAAGCCTCATCCCATTGGTCTCAGCCCATTGGTCCAGTCTGTGTGTCGGTGTGGCCATGGACATGTGATGCTGCAGGACTTGGTGCTAACAGAGGCTTCCCCTTGCCTTGGAGTTCACACTGGGCTATTTTAGTGGTATGGAGATGGGTGAGAGAAGCAGAAGAGCAGTTGTCTGGTTGCTGACACCTGTCAGTCCCAGTATTGTAAAACATCACCCAACCAGCTATGCTGCAGGTCTGTCACCTGCCAGCTGCAGTGAGGGAAGGCAGAGCAGCGCTGCATGCTCTGGCATGCATCGTGTGAGGATGTACATCCTGACTCCATGAAGCAGAGAGCAGGGTTCTACAGTGATTAGCAAAATAGGCACATTGTGGAAAAAAATGTTTTACTGTTGTATCTAGAGAGCTGTGAAGTCTGATGTGAATTATCTATGTGAGATCAGAGGCAAGAAAAGGGGTAGTCAGGGTTGGTTTTTTTTTTTTGATGGAAATTCATCAAAGCCCATTTTACTGGGCTTCTCCCTTTGAAGATTTCCCTTTCTCACCAAGCTAATTTTCATCCCATGTTTTCAGTGTTGTAGAAAACTCAGGTGGTTCTTATGTCTGAAGGCAATTGAAGGCAAGGAACTTATAGGAGTGCTTTAAAGAGATGGAGGTCCCCACGTAACGCTTTAAGCAGCGTGCAGGCTGTTCAGTCACAGTGCACATGTCCTCCCTTCAGAAGACACTTGTTTTTTATTTTAGGTACAGTTTTTAGAGAGTTTGCTTTGTGTCCCTCTCCTCTTTGGCCTCATCTCTAAAGTTGTGCTAATTCTGAACTTTCCAAGGCTTTTTTTCCCCCCCCTTTTTAAATAAAAGTAGGGCTGTGCAATTTAGCAGTTTCAAAATGTATTCAATGTAGGTTTTAGAGCTTATTGGCTAAGTTCAAGGGTATGGAAAAGATCTGGGCTGAGAGATGTTCTAGGTCAGGAGTTGCAAATGAGCAAAGGTAACTTGTTTTCCCTGTTAAGCAAGCAGTGCCACTGCCCAGGCAAGGAAGCACATCCATGCTGTGGATCTTCTATCACAGCCCAATGTCTGGGCTTCGAGCTGGCAGGCTCCAACATTGTGGCTCTCTTTTTCATCTACAGGGTCATGATCAGAGTTTAGTACATCCTGAGTAAGGACTTTAGCTTCTGAGCACAGGGGACACACATGTTATCAGATCATCCCTTGTTACTGGTCCTTATCAGCTGGGTCTCAGTTAACCTGCACTTGTTGCTGAGTCAGGTCATTGCTCACACGGTCACCTTTTTACTGGGTGTTCTGCTTGACTGGTTTGTTCTGTGCTCTGTACTGGAGAGAAAGTCACTCCAGAAGTTGTTGTTGACTGGGAACTGTTATCTAATGCTGTTATGGTTTGGGATCCCATCATTCATTTAGCTATCAGCATATACTCCCAGAAAACTGTGCAGGCAGCAATGTGAAACATGCTCTCTGATGTTGCTGCTCTCTGTGGCAGCCTTTCATGGTGGGGTCGGTGGTGTCAGTCCTGCAGCTGAAGAGCTGGTGGGACTCTCCTCTGGCTGGAGGTGGCCGTAGCACGAGCCAGCTCAGCCCAGGCACCCTTCAGCCTGGGAGATGCTCACAGCAGCTTCTGCAGGGAAAAGCAGACAAGGTCTCTGCTCACACATTTTTTGCCAGTATTTTTTTTTTTTTGAAGATGGAGGGAAAAAAAATCTTTTATACTTTAAAATCTCAGGGGGAAAGCCAGGTAAAGCACAGAGAAAGCAAAAGCTGCAGTTCTTAAAGGAAAAGCAGGTGAGTAAGGAGGCTGCTGTTTCAGAAATCAAATCGAATGAGAATCCGTTCTTCCAGCTGGAAAGCTGCATGAGAGTCAGCATGCATCAAAAGGCATTGAATTCCTCCTGGCTGCTCTGGTTCTTGAAGTGCTCACTGATGAATTGGAGATTATTTTTTGGCCCTCCTGAATCTCTTGTGCTGTAGACATCCATACCAATGATAAACTGACACATAACTTTTTCCCAGTTGTCAAGTGCTTGAGGCAACAGTCATAGATCCATCCCATACATCACTTCTTGTAATCTGGAAGTCCAGAAAGTTGCACAAACAGATAGCCAGCAAGAAAGATGTTGAATGGTCACTTCCCACTGACATTTCGTGGAGCAGCTCTTCCTTCCATCAATCGTCAGGTACCTTCCATGGGCATGCAGGGTTTCTGCATCTCGTGGGCCTGTCGGGCAGCTCCATCAGCTGGCTGGATGCTCCATGCTCTACAGCTCCCTGATTTAAGAAAAATAACTCCATGTACTTGAAATAACAAACTGCAAACCCAGCAGCTGCATATCTTAGTATGCCAGAGGTCTGTGCCTGTCTCTTACCAGCTAGTGAGGTGTGTTTTAGTTCAGATCCAGTAACATTTACACGCTCTGTGGAAGAAGAGGGTGGCTGGCTCTGAAGTGATGCAGCTTTTGTTATTTTTGTCATCTCTGTGAAGTGAAGCCACCCCAGCTTTGGATGGAGTATTTAAATGCTGTAGTTGTAGTGACTTCATGCTTCAATCAATAGCAAACCAATACAGTGAGGAAGTATTTTAGACTGAGTTTTTGCTGTTATCTTTCATATGATCACTGAAGGCTCCTTGGCTGCTCTCCGAAGAACAGATGTGCTTGCTGGAGCATCTCCTCCCAAATTTCAGCTCAAAGGAGTTAAAGTCCTCTTCTGCAGAACTTCCCCTCTGAATCATCTCTCTTTCTCTGTGGGTGTGTAAGGTGGGGGTTGTACGCTGTTTTCTCTTGGACCAGGGTATGGAGGTAGCTACATTTCTTTATATGGGAGGAAGTGGTCTTTACACATGAATTTCCTTCCCTTGTAGTTATTGAGTGTTAGCAAAGCACTTAGTCCCTTCAGCCCAGGGATCTCTATTAGATCTAAAATGCATTATTGCTCCCTTTTGTAAAGGACAGAAACATGAAGTGCTACTTTGGCACAAAGAACACTTGGAAATATTAGATTTATTGAAATTGCTGTGTGCCCTGCTAGCAAGCCAGTTCTAGAAGTGAAGTCCATAGGCCAGGGATCAGTTTGCAGCATCGCTCCCGCAGGCTGAGCACTGAGTAGGTCCATGTGCCTGCAGCAGCAGTCTCCCAGTGCCTGGGGGTCCTCTGGGGTTGTGAACAGCTTTCTCAGGAAAGGCTTTGTTGTTGATGACACAAATCAAATTGATCCAAAACCGGGTGTTCTTAAGGTGTCCATCTGCTCTTGGTCAGCTCCGTTCGCTTTCCAAGTGATGCGGAGTTCAATGTGTTGATGGAGCTGCTGCAGGATGGGAGTGTTTCCCCTGAGGAGCAATGCTCCAGCGAGAGGGGCTCGGTCTGGCACCCATCCCCTCTTTGTTCCTCCTCCTTTTCTGTCTTTTGCCCTCTCATTCCATCTCAAGTCAGCCTCGTTAAATAAATCTTAGTCTTGAGTTGTTGTCTGTGTTCATAGTGGGCAGCCCCAGAGTTGTGGTGGGTCTTACTGGCTGGGTTCAGATCCTGGGCATGGTTTTTCCATGTGGAGCAACTCCACACTCATCCTTCAGCTGTAACGCTCTCAGTGGTCTTTGTGAGGAGGGTTTGAGGCCAGTGTTTTTAATTTTAGTCAGGAACTTTGTAGTTATTTCCATGGTGTGCTGGGGTTACATCTGAGTTGTGACGTCAGACACACAAAACACTACTTCTGCATTGCATTTATAGGATTTCAGATGAGATGGAACTTAGACCATCCTGTTTTGAGAGATAATTTTTGGAAAGAACTTTATTGATTTGGAGTAATGTTACAGAAAAGTGATTTGTCTTCCTGGACTGACTTACACTCTAATTGACTCCAGCGTTGTGCACTCAGGAATGTCTCTTGTTTCTACATGAAACCAAAGACTGGAAAATGAAGAGCAGTGGAGAGCGTTGGCTGGCTTCTCCCTCAAGAAGGTGGCTGGAAGCTATTAAAATATTAGGGCACATTACTAATTTGGTTGTTGGCACTTATTAGAACGTTCAGGAGGGCTGGCTGCCTTCCCACGGAAGGGACAGGAGTAAGGGCTGGGTTGGCTCTTGCCCTTGCTGCCAGGCGACGGGTGGTGTGTCCGCTGCAGCCAGCGATCGTGTGAGGGAGAGAAGATTGCAGGACACAAGCGTTGATTCCCCAGGAAAGCTGACAGGAGCTGTTGTGTAATGTGTCCTGATCCCCGGCGCGTCACGAGCCCGTGTGTCGCTTCCACTTAATTTCGGTGCTGGCTGTCTCCACAGTGCATTAATATGCAGAGGGCTGTAGGTTTGGATGCAATATTTCTCCCTGCTCCTTTGGACTCATCAGTGGGAGTGTTTAAGTCAGCTTTACATCGTGCTGGGGTTCATGGTGGCTCTTGCTTGCTTCTTTCCCCGTGCCGGAGCACGCCTTGCGACACGTGTGGGCTGGGGAGCAAGGCATCTGGGGGAGAAGGATATCCTGGGTCAGTGGCTGTGGTTCCTGCAGGATTACTGATGGGTGGACGTGTTCTTGGCTGCTTTTACTGATGCCAATGTGTTAAAGGGTTTCAAAGCTGCCCCAGCAGCCCCTCCTCACTCCTGCCCAGGGCGGGCTGGGCTGGAAACCAGTTTACTGATGTACAGCTGGTGTTTCTTCCTCCGATGGCTTTCTGGGGTCTTTCACCAAATGGCTTCTGCTCAGCCTGCAGCATCCTCACCTCACACTGTTCCAGACAGGCCTGTCTCCTCAGGCAAGGATGGGCATGGAGAGGGGATGGAGGCCAGCCTGGTGTGACCTGGCGTGGAGAGGGGAGGGATGGAGGCCAGCCTGGTGGGCACAGGCTGACCAGCAGTGGAGAGGCAGGTCTGCTGGGACTCCAGCTGTATTAGAAAACCTGGTGTGAGACTGGAGGAACTGCTCTGCAAACCATGTTAAGGGGAGAAGGAAGAAGGCTGTGTGTTTTCTGGGATACACATTAACACGTGTAAGGCTGTCAGTGCTTTCATGTCAGGTTCTCTGGTGCTCCAGTTGGGTTGGTGTCCTGTGTTGTTCATGCGTGTGCTTTGCCTCACGATAGTGTCTTGTCTCAGTGACCTCCTCATCATGAGCTATGGACTGTCCCAGACTATAATGAGCTTAACTTCTCCAGGCGTCCAAACTCCACAGTTGCAGACTAACAGGGGGGCTGTGCTGGCTGTGACAGGGCGTGAATGGCCAGAGCAGCAAAGCATGACATCTCTGTTCAGACACAGACTATGTGTAGGCTATGTACGTGCTACTTCATGTCTTTGTCCTCCACATGCCTCCATCCCAGTCTTTGCCCCCAGCCTTGCATTAAGGCCTCAGCCTGTGACCAGCAGGAGGGCCTGGTGAGGCTCTCAGGAGCTGCAACCAGTGCAGCCCATCTCTAGCCATCTCATCCTTTGGTGTGGCTGAGGCTGGGAAAAAAGAGTCTTGCTGTAGGGCTTCCTTTGTGAGTAGAGAACAGGAGCAGACAGGGATGGAGGACGACTCACCTAGCTAGTTCTCAGCCTTCAGGACTTCACTGCACACCCTTGGAGATCATGGGATTTTTCCTTGTTTATTGGCTCCAGTGAGAAGAGCCCAGGCTTTTGTGTATATTTGATTTAGTAATGTAATTTCTAAGACGGGTAGAGACCTTCCACTTTGAAACATGGCTTGCTCTGGCTGTCAAGACTTGTGTCAGCTCCCCTTTACTGAAATTATGCTGAAAGAATAAAATGAAATTTATTGCATATTTAATTGGGGTTTCACTGCTCTTGTCCATCTGATAATGAATTGGTCTTCAGCACAAGAAAAAAATGAAAATAGAAGAGATTCCTTTGCAGCACCCAGTTATTGCTGATGGTAATTATAGGCTGTATATTCAGCTAACAGGAGTTTGAACTGTGCTTCCAAGTGTATAGCTTGGTAAAAGTGGTTTGTACTCTCAGGGAAAGAGCCCCAAGTTCATTCTGGACCTCAAGGGCTTCCAGCATTTTTCAAGGTTTTGACTAAATACCCATCATGGTCAGCACCTGGAGGTGTTGGGACAGCGTGGCACCTTCCCCCACGGACACCACTGCGGGATGTTCTGGGGGCTGGAAGGAATGGCTGCCCCAGGTGGGTGGTGGAGAAGGTCTCTGCTTGGGCCTTTGTCCCACAGGTTTTGTAGCAGATAGAGCCACAGCAGATCTGTGCTGGAGACAAGTGACATAAAATACAAACCTTAAGCACCCTCAGCTGTTGTGTACAAAGAACTTCATGCCAGTGGCCTGAATGTTCAGGCAACATCTGGAATAAAACATTTGGTAACATCAGTTACAAATCCCCTTGTAGGCCAGTGCCCATTTCTTGTCTTTTTGGTTCAAAACCATCTGATTTTTCCAGAAAGCCTCTTTCTTGCTTTCCATACATATAAAATCTCAACTCAGTGTGTATGGAGAGACTAGACTTCCCTAGCAGTGTCTGAGGGATGCCCTATCTGTGTCCTCAACTCAGGAGTGGACATGGCAATGACAGAAAGGCTGTAGAAAGGTGAAGCTATAGGCACTGCCTAGGTTCTAATAAATCAGGTCATTCATCTGTTTTTTGGGAAGATGAAGCTTGTTCTTGAGCCCTGTATGTAAATGTGCAAGGGAAACGTGAGGAGCCCAAGGAGACCATCTGGCTTTTGGTTCTGCTTCTCTCCATTCAAATCACCATCCTCCCTCAGGAACCACCAGCTTTCACTAGAGGTTGGTGTTGGTCCAGATTCAATCTCCCTGTATCTGTTTGTTAAAATCTCATTGTTGAATGAGCCCTTGATGTCATGTTGTCCTTCTCAGATGGATGAGAAGCTTTTCTGTTACTGATACTCCAGCACAACAGCAGGGAGAAGGAAAAAATAGTCCCCTAGGAACATTTTACTTATTAAAAAAACAATTGCAGGGAACGAGAACCACTGCAAACAGTAATCATTCATTGCTCTGACAGAGCTCCCCTTGTTTGGGAGCAGCAGTACATCCTTACACTAAAGGCATGTCATCTGCAAGAATAATGTAGTTTTTCTAACCCCCAGAAAAGAAACAATTACTGCAGAACAGATATTATACACAGACTCAGGCAGCCCAGGCAGCCTTCCCTGGCAAAACAAGCCCAGGGAAAATCCAGCAGTGATGTGTTTCTGCAGCAGCAGCGAGTCTGATGCCTTCCCCTCATGGCATTCCCTGGGGCAGGAATGCTTGTGGCTGGGCAGGACGTGCTCAGGGACTGTGAGGATGTGGTGGGATGTATGTGTGTGTGCACATGTCCCAGATGGGGTCTGTGGCACTGGGGTATGGCAGATGGAGCCCCCCAAAACTGGCGCCTCCTGCTTCTGGAGAGCCCCTCCAGTTATCTGCCTGGGCTTAAAATCTTTTTCCAAACTCTTTGTTTCCCTTTAATTTCAAGGAGTTTGGAGCCTGTTTCCAGGCTGGGTCAGGGTGGTGGTGTGAGGTTCATGGATTAGTTCCTAAAGCGCTCGTGTGGGAGGGATCACAAGGGCTGTGCAGGGCAAGGCTCAGCATGGTGCCTACCAAGGGCTGGATGCTGCTGCGCTCACAGCCTGAGCTGCTCCTCCAAGGAGGAGATGCTCTGAGCTGCTCCTCCAAGGAGGAGATGCTCTGGTACAGCCTTAGTCCTTACCCAGGAGTGGCTTAGGGCGGAGGGAGCGATCCCTTGCTGTTACAGTGCTGGCAGCTAATGATTCTGCTCTCCCATCATGAAAATCAAAACACTGGGACCACCCCTCAGCCCCCTCCAACTGCTGCCTTGGGTTTTACCCTGATTTCTGCCCAAATTCCTTAAAATAGGGACACAGGCAGGTCGGGGGTATTCCCTCTTGCACTGAAAGTTGTTTCTGACAGCTTTTTTTGGTCAAGGCTCCAGGACCTGCAGAAGACTAAAGCATGGGGGCAGGTGGAGGTGGTAACACTTGCCATCTTCTCTGCAACTAATACTAAAAACTCCTCTTCCTCCTCCCTTCCTGCATCCTCAGGAAGCTTGCTGTGCATTATTAATGAATGCAAGGTGAACAGATATTTGAATCAATAACAGGGACAATTTCCAGCCCTGGGTTAAATTAAATTAAATGTATGAAATCTGCCTTATTTAGGAATATAATTCAGTGGTAATTGTATCATATGGGCAGAGCACCAACAGCTCCCTCCCCATCTCGTCCTCAGCCGTAGCACTCTGGTGGAAAGCCAATGCACTTCAGGGGGTTTGCAGGAAAAGTTTTGGGAATGTGACCACAAATACTTCCAGTAGAGCAGCACTGTATCTCCCTCCCTGCTCCAACCAATTTAAATTGTTACTCTGAGCGGATCCTCAAATTCCATTTCTGAATAATTGTTTGTGGCCAGTGGCTGCTGTTTACCCAGATACCAGCTCCTACTTTCCCTGTTCAAATTGCATTGCAAGATAATTACTTGGTACCACGCTGTAGCTGGTAATGGAAGGAGCCATCCCCCTCACAGGTGTCACGCACACACCAGGAGCAGCAGCATCCTCTGGCCAGCTCTGGAGAGGGCAGAACTTCTGCTGGGTTTATTGAATTATCTTAGGTGCAGGTCTGGCTGGGCACTTGTACAGTGTGGGTACCAATGTCAGGCATCATCAGAGGTGGGAGTTTCACTCTGAATCCTTCATGTGTCTGGTCAAATGTAACAATAAAGCTTGCAGGAGATGTGTCCTGCAGCACCAAACCCCACACTTTATCTGGCTTGCATGCTTGGGGGGGGGTGTGTGGATTTAGCCTCCTTTGCTACCGGTCAGTATCTCCTCAGGGATGCAAAGGGCATCCGTGCTGCTCTGTGGGCATCGTGTGCTCCAGTGGTGCTGTGTGTCTGTAGCCAAGCTAGATTTTAAAACTTGGCCAAAGCAATTTGAGGCACTTTAAAAGCCTTTTCCTAGGATAATGTAAATGTGTGTTCCTGTCGGCTGTCACTGGTGCAGGGACTGTAAGTCCATTCCTATCAGCAGAGGGTAGTAACTTCATGTTGTACTGGCAATGAAATTATTTTTAACACTCTCCTAGTTCTGTAGGAGAAAGATTTTCTAGGCTTAGCTGGTGGCTTTGCATCATCTTTTCTGGAATTTAGATCCTCTGTAGACACTAAACAAGGAAAAGAGTAATTATGGTCATGTCAGGGGCTTAGTTTAGTTTTATCCTTGTATGAATTATATTGGACAAATATCTCTCCTGACCAGCAGTAACTCAGAGTAGGTTAAAGTATCCAGTGATTATTTTTACAGAATAGATGATGCAAAGAGCTGGAAAGTGCTTTACTTCAGTGGCTGATGCCAGATCCTTTCAGCTGGTGGATGTGAGCTCCGGGGGTCTTTCTGCTGGCATCGCTGTGCCTGGTGATGTGATGTCATGCTGCGTGTGGTTACCAGCCATCCTGTGACCTCCCTGATGGGGGGATTTTGTTGTGGGCACTCGTGGCTGTGTGTAGCCCCTGAGATGTTTAATAGGCATAGAGTGGGGCAGGCAAACTCCTCCTGCCAAGCTGTGTGACGTGGCTGTGGATCACGTTTGACCTGTATCCGTGGGTGATGCATCGCCAGGAGCACAGGGCATGAGGTCAGGGCTCTGGTCTCATTTGTCTTGTCTGAAAGCAGATCTCCGCATGAGCCAGCCACTAACACCTGAAGAAGGTGACTTTCTTACTCTTTATCTTGCCCTTCTTCATCTGAGAAATGGGGAGGGAGCAGCATGAGAACAGGTTGGGCTTCATCTAATTAAACCCCATTTGCTCTTCCAGCCTCTGGAGCTGGCTGCAGGGTTTTCAGTGTGTTAAAGCTCAGGAGTGATGAGTTATGGGAGCTATCGGGGTGCACTCTGCCACTGCTCTGTCGAAGGCAATGTCTTGGGCTTGAAAAATTTACACCAATCTTGCCCTATGATTCATCGATTTAAATCAATTTTCAAAGGAACATCTGCAAGAATTACAGGATTATAAAAGTGAATGAGTAATTTTTCTCAATCCATTGTTGATATGACCTGAAAAGGGTGGATGATTTATTCCCTGACAATCTATAATTCTGCTTGTTAATAGGCTGGGTGAAATTCTTCATATTTATGACAAGGGATTACAGGATGCTCCAGTGAATTAGCACAAACCCCAAATGAGTCTACTGCAAGTGGCAGCATAGATGAGGATTTGTAAGGATCTGATCAAGGAGTTTTCTGGAAAGATTTGCAATGACACATTTAAGTTTGTGCCTATTTCCTTAAGCTTCTCTTTAAAGATTGCATGGGTTAATTGACAGTTACTGCATCATAATCATGTGAGGGATGTAGTAATATTAGCATAATGGAGTTTGAACTTAAGAATCCAGCAGCACTTTTAGCAAATGACTGAGGCCAACCACATTAATTAAGGATAGAAAACTAGCTGTAGTTATTTAGTAGGCAAACTCAAAGGAGGATCTGGAAATACGTCCGGTTGTCACCAGTGAGTTAATTATGCACAATGGCAAAGGAAATGTGCCTTTCAAGCATAAGGGATCGTCAAGGGAGGCTTTGATACACGATTATAAACATAAAAGAGGTTGAGAAAATGAGCAGATGCCTGAGAAGGGGAAATAAACAATGATCAAAAAAAGTAGAGGCTCACCACACCAGAGAGCTCTGGGGAAGCCTGCAGACCGTGGGTATTGCCTGTCCCCAGAATGGGCAAACACCTTGGGGTGGGAAAAAGATCCGGAGAAGGGGCTGATGGCTGGATGGGGACAGCACCCTAACAGCCTGACCGGGGCAGAGTGCAGGAGGCATGGGGCTGCCTTCTGAAGGGAACGATTTGTACTGGGAGAGCAGGGAAAACAGGGATAAATGATTTACCTAGAAAAAAGCAGAAAGTGGAATGGATGTATCTGCAAATGACCTGCATCTGCCAGTAAGGAATTACGCCCCTAATAGTCCCCGCAATTTCCCAGCAGTCTGTTAATTTGATTTGTCTGGCGCAAGGCAGAAGTGGATCATCTGCAGACCTTGAACATGGATTGAAATGGATCCTCTGCGCCCATCTCCAGACCTGTGCTGCTGAGTCTTGGGGATGGCCTGAGCACCAAGGATGAGCCCGGAGGGCTGGAAAGCAGCACTGTGCCCGCTCCCACCGTACTTTCCTCATCCCTGCCCTGAGACCCCTTTTTCAATGGCTGGGGGGGATCTGATGGTGCTGGAGGTTGATCCTTGCACCTCCTTCTCTGAAGATATTCAAGACTGGTCTGGACGCCTATCTGTGCTATGTGAGATAGGGAGCCTGCTTTGGCAGGGGGGTTGGACCAGATGATCTCTGTAGGTCCCTTCCAACCCCTACGATTCTGTGATTCCTCATTCCTTCTGATTTCCTGTTCCCATATCAGTGGTCCTGGCTGGTGTCACTGCAAATGTGGCCACTGGTTCCTGCGCACCTCACTCGTATAAAGGGGTAATTTAATTAACCAGCTGCAGAACGTGGAGGATGGAGTGTGTCTTCGTAACATAGCAAGGGTGCTGTAAAGCAATTAGAGGATTTGCTCCTGTCCTAAGCTGTGGAAGCACGATTTCAGAGTTTTTATGAGTTGTAGGAAGAAAGGCAGATTGAATTGTACACCGCTAATATTTAATTTGGGACCCTTTAGTTTTAGTTACAATGCACTCAGCATTATTTTAGGGTAGACAATGGCAAGACAAGGGGGAATGGATTAAAGTGAAAGGAAGGAGGGTTTAAATTAGATATTAGGGGGAAGTCCTTTACAGAGAGAGTGGTGAGGAGCTGGAACGGGCTGCCCAGAGAGGGGGTGGATGCCCCGTCCCTGGGGGGGTTCAAGGCCAGGTTGGATGGGGCCCTGGGCAACCTTGTGTAGCTCCAGGCCTGGAGGGTGGTGTCCCTGCCTGTGGCAGGGGGGTTGGAACTGTGTGATCCTTGGGGCCCCTTCCAACCCAGACCAGGCTGGGATTCTATGATTTTGTAGCTTTGTTGCCATCTTTGTCATCGGGGGACAAAGATGAGAAGAATACATAAAGCTTTAAATGAAGGGAGGAGTACAACAAATTGCATATGTGTGACTCAGTTTTGCTTAGGAAACGTTTGGTATTAATTTTCCAGATTGTTGTGATTTGTGAGCAGGATTTCCTCTGGAGTAGTGTGATGTCTGTCAGTCTCACAACACGCCTGTGCTCACTTTCTCTCATGACCAGGACAGGATTTGAAGCTAGGATGGCCCAGTGCTGCCATCCGAGCAGCATTAAACCCTTGTGGTGTCTGTCATTGGTCAGACATGAACTGCAGCTGCAGGGTGCTGTGCCCGTGGCAGGGCTTCTGCTGCTGTAATGGATGGAACACTCCACTGTTCTAGTCCAAGTGTGGAAAGTCAGTTTTCAGGAGGAACAGGATCACGTTCAAGTTCCCTGTTAGTGCTTTTTATGGAAAGAGAAGGCCATAAACCTGTATCCCTGGAGCAAGCAGCATCTTTAGACTAATTTCCACTTGGTTTGATGCAGACCAAGTGATGTTGTGTGGCAGGAGAAGACTTGAGGCCTACAGAAACCAAGCAGCTTTCTCATGGTCACCAGCTGAGGCTCTGCCCCCCCTGGGGCCATGGGCAAAGCCAGCACTGGCACCCCTTGTGCCCAGTCCTACAGCGAGGGGACCGCAGCCCTGGGGATGTTGCAACCAGCCCTGAGCCCCTTCCCCCTGTGCTGGGGACAGCCTGTGGGAAAGCCCAGGGGCCCAGGGACGGATCATCCTGGGGAGACCCTGGGTTGGGGGAAGACTGTGAGTGCAAGGCAGGGAGATTTTTGCTTGGGGACATTTCACAGTGCACTGTGCATGTCCCTGAGGTTTCTTTCCTGGAAAGCACTGAGATTTCTGCCTGTGTGACTCATTCCTTCCCAGACCTGCTCAGCCCATTGTACAACTGGAGATTGTCTCTCTTTTGTTAGGACTATGATTTTTTTTTCTTCTTAGTGAAGGTTTAGATTTTCAGAATTTGCTGAGCAAAAACTAAGCCCCTGTTCTTTGTGGGAAGCTCAGGTTTGTACAGACGCACAGGACTTGGGGAACTATGTCCCCAGCATTGAGTTCCCACCGGTAAAATGGAGCCAGGCTGGGGGAGCTGGGCTGGCTCAGCCTGGAGAAGAAAAGGCTGCTTCTGGGGAGAGCTTCGAGCCCCTTCCAGTCCCTCGAGGGGCTCCAGGAGAGCTGGAGAGGGGCTGGTGCCCAGGGCAGGGAGGGGCAGGCCCAGAGGGACAGCCTGCAGCTGCAGGAGAGGGATGGAGAGGGGCTGGGAGGCCGAAATCCTTCCTGGGGAGGGGGAGGCCCCGGCACAGGATGCCCAGAGAAGCTGGGGCTGCCCCAAGATCCCTGCCAGGGCTCAAGGCTGGGTTGGATGTGGCTTGGGGCACCCGGGGCTGGGGGGTGTCCCTGCCTGTAGCAGGGTGTAGAGTCCCTTACATGGGCTTAATCTTAACTATAGTGTAAGAAACTTCAGAACTTTTTAATCTCCTAAATTGACAGAGCATCGCTTTCTAGCCCAATAAATGCTCCTTTAGCATTTAGGATGTGATGCAGAATGCTTTTAAATGCTTTCACTGGGTTTGGGGGAGATGTGGGCTCTGGGTAGGAAAAAGCCCCAAAACCTGGAGGGATAAAGCCTGGGGCACTCTAGCAGAATAGAGATTTTAGTAAAAGACTGAAGCAAGGTTTTTGCATGTCTATTGTGTGAATCACAATCTATCATAAGAATTGAAGGTAATAAAATACCAATGGTAATCACTGTGTGTAAATTCCCTGCCTTAATTTTGTGCATAATGGGCAATGCCTGGCAGTACCAATTATCCTGCGTTCTCCATTTGCAGAGGTAGCACTAAAGATAATGCTGATGTTCCTCATTGCAGATTCTATTATCTCTAAAAAGAAACAGTTAATAAACCCCATAAAACCATTAGTAGATCATTCGTAGTATTTAAGAGACATCTGGGTTCTGGGAGAGGTACTTTTGCCAGGAGGAGCCAGCAGGATTGGCTTCGGGTGGCTCAGAGAAGGTGGCTTCTTATGGGCAAGTAGTAAATAACATGGTAAATAATGATCTGCCTTAGGTAGGAAGGATGCTCTGGAAAGGTGTAGTCCCAGCCAGAAACCTTAGAAAGTGAAGCAGAGCATGCTGAGGTGGTACTGTGGCATCTATCCCCCTGTTCTTTGAAACAGTAAATTTTCATGCCCTGTCAGAGGAACACATTCCTCTGGCAGAAGAGCATCTCTGAGTCCATATAAATGATACACGCTGAGTACTTAATGTTTTTCTACAGTACAGAGTGTGGAGGCTCCTTACACTTCCTCACTCAAAGGAAAGGAGGGGTTTATATTCAATATAACTTTAATTTTACATAAACTGATGCCTTATCTCAAGCTGTAATTCAGGTCAGACAACCAAAGGAGAGGGCTTCATAATTATTTCCTTAGGGCAAGGAATGAAACTGCCCCAAAACCAGCTGTGCTCAAGCAAAAGGCAGCCTGTAGAAACACTCTGGGCAGTGAAACAGAGGGAGTGGCACTGTGTATTTCTTTGAGGTTGTACTCACAGTTCTTCTAAAAGTGGTTTGAAAGTAATATGGTGGGTTCAGGGCCTTTATGTTGCAGCACGGGGGTGATAGCTTGTGGGTTTCCCACAAAGCTGTCCCATACATCCCATTGAGCCCAGTTCCTCAAAACAGCCCATGTGCTGTTTTGAGCCCCAGCCCTGCATCCCCATCCTCTGCCCCCATTGTTTTCCTTCCTCATGGGAAGCCACGCGCCACGCCACTTCCAACTGATGATTCCTTTGTAAAGCTGCCATCAACTATTTCTAAACGATTATATAGATGCTGGAGGAAATTAATCTGCTAACCAGATAAAGAGAGTAATATGTGGCTCATTTACTCTTCTCTTCTCCTGGCTTTCTCCAAAATCAATTGGACTCTGCCTACTGACGCCTGCTTAATTCCCAGCCGATGCGGAGTGGATCAGATATGTCAGTCAGGAGTTATTACAGCCCAGCTGGGAAAAAAAAAAAAGGAAAAAAGATGCAGTTTCTCAAGGTTAGGGGATCATTAGGGCCTGACTTGACTGCAGCATTTCATAGCAGATGATGTTCTTTTTCTAAGGGACTTTAAACCCTACTGTGTTTAATGCATTGTGGGGAAATATGATTAATTTCTGTAAAACTGCATAGGGATCTTAAATCTGTGAGTGGACTTGTGCCTGGTACCTGCCCTCTCTGAAGAACTCTAAATCTGAGGGGTTTTAGAATAATGTATAGAATATGGTGGGGTTTGTTTTTAAATCGACTGTACCCCTATAAACTTTTCAGGTTTTGCAGTTAATCCTGATGATCATGGCCCCTTGGTACCAGCTCTCCTGATGCCTTCCTCCTTCCCTTCCAGTCTCTGCATCTGCCACAGGGGCTTTGTCCTTGGCCCGCTCCTAGTTTATTAATTTTTTTTGTTATCATTGGGCAGTTTAATTAAGTTTTAGCATTAGTAATGGCTGTGGGGGGAGAGTCTTGACTCTGTGTGTGCAGCCTTGACCTCTCTGTGTGTTTTCAGTCTTTCATCTTGATCTGCCCCCTCAGCTCTTGTTCACGAATAATCTCCAGATTTAGCAGCACAAGAACTAACCACCCAAACCCAGTTGTTCCAACAAATCCGACCGTCTGTCCCCGGCTCAAAGCCATTCCCTGACCTTTCCTTATCTCCTATAATATCTTTACGTTGGGTTTTTGCCTTGAAGGTACTTCTCAATTCAACTGTGGCCTATTCTGGGCTCCTTTCAGTTTTCCCTTTCCCTCTCTTCCCTCCAGTGCCCCGTTTCAGTGCCAGTCTGTCCCCTCTGGTTCTCTCCTCCTCCCACCCTGGCTATGATCCTGCCAAGTGATGTCAGACTGGAGGATGTGTGATTCAAGACTTTCCAGCTCAGCAAATCTCAATGCAAAACCATCAGCGATTATTAAAAGTCACACAAAGCATTGAAATCACAGATTTACATGCACTTAACAAGGACCTTCTCTGTCCTGTGAGGCACCGGGGTGATGAAAGGAACAGAGGCAGTAACAGCAGCATGGGTATAACATTCAGGTCAGCATAAGGCTTTCTGTTTCTTCTGATATCTGCCTATTTTCTACCCGTCTGCACAGACAAATACCAGGGAGGGGAGCTCGGAGTAGGACACGCAGATCCCATCCATCTGCTGCGAGTCATTATAAAACTCTTCCTCCCACACAGGGAGAATTAAAAATAAATGATAAAGGACTGATGAAGGGAAAACCCTGAGTGTGAGCAGCTCTGCAGGCAGGCCAGGGACTTTGGTCCTTGCCTCCCCCACAGACAGAGCACTGGGAGAAGTTCTTGTGTTGGTCATGCGTTGAGCCTCTATGGAGGGAAGGACTAATCCAGCACCTTAGAAACTGGCAGTGAGATTAGGGTGCATCCCCTGTGCAGCTTGCAGGGGGGCAAGGCAGCGCCTCTGTCGCTTCCCTGTGGCAGCTGAAAGCAGGGACACGAACTGTATGACAACCCGCAGGAGCAGTGTGGGTGCTGGGTGCTCATCGCACCCTTTCACCCCGCAGGGTCTTCCGAATCCTTGTGGGAAGGGTGGCTCAGCACCGTGGCTCAGCACCGTGGCCCCAGCACTGTGGCCTGCTGTTCCTGGGCCGTACAACAGTGCACGTAGGCGCCGTTGTGCTTGCATACTGATACATCCTCTTCCCAACACGGCACCGAGCCTGGCACGTAGGCAACTGTCTCAGAGAGTTTTGTTTTAGGCATAATTAATACCAGTGATCTTTCTACCTCATCCCCAGGGGGGGATTTTTTCCCCTGCTATCGAATCCCCTGCTGTACCAATTGTGACTTTTATTGATGTTTTCAGAGCCTCTAATGTAATGGAGACTCGCCCAGCTGTAGATAGTGTCATATTTTTATCAGCATTAATGCTGTTTGTTTATTGAAAAGCTGCCCTCTGTAGCCAAACTAAAGATTCCTTCCACTACAGCTTAGAGGGAGAATTTTTACTTTATTCAGGCTTTAATCTATCGAGCTTCTCTTTAGAGTGCTGGCCTGTGTATTCTATTCATTTTATCTTGAAAAAGGCCTTTAAAAATAATTTTTAAACCATTATTTTCATTATCAGAAGCAGTAGAAAAAGGAATGGATGTTACCAAGAGCCAACAGCCATCTGGCTGCTTCTGTGCTACCGCCTGGGTGGGGTGTTATGGCCTGTTTGTTAGAGAAAGACCCTGCTTCTGTCTCCCCCCCCCTTCAAGGGGACGGTAAAAAGAACCCCTGTTTAAATCCAGCGCTTATTTTACTGCACAAAGCTGAGGGACAAATGACTGCTTTAGTGTTTGTGCATGAAATGCTTTGTAACTTCTAATCTCAGAGAAGGAAATAGCCATGTAGGGGACTGACGGCGCTGTACCGAGCATCTGTTAGAGTGTCTCTATGTGAAAAGCATATGGAAACGCACTGCAGAGGTCAGGGGTTCCAGGGTTCTTTAAAAAACATGAATTCTCAGTGCCTATTTTTGCTCTTGGGTTGCACAGTGAGGAGAGAGTGAGACAGGCTGGAAAGGCAGCTCCAGGCTGGAAAGGCAGCTCCGGGCTGGCATGGAGGGCGTGCAGGAGGAGTACTGGAGCAGCAGAGAGTGGGAGGTATGGAGAAGCCAAGTGTCCTGCTCTGGGAGAGCGGGTGAGCCCAGCGTGTGGGGAGAGACACTGCTGAGGTCAGCAGCACAGTGCCCAGAGAGCTTTTGGAAGAGCAGCACGAGCAGGGGATGGAGGGAGGGATGGGTGCTGTGAGCAATGTCACCCCACCGCGGGGACTGGCTGCGGGTTTTCCTTCCTCCTGTTCTTCCTCTGGGTTTATACTACAAAGGTGGCTTCCTGGGGGCTTGACCACTGCAGTAATTAGCAGCTTTAGGTCTTTAGAATTATTTCTTTGCTCCCCAGAGGGGATATGAAAGAATATCCCAAGGCGTGCAACCCTGTGGGGCAGTTCGGTACCCAGCAGTGATGAGTGGGCATAGCTTACATGTTCTTGTCAGGGTGTTCCTCTTCTTGTCAGTGTTGCTGGCTGCCTGTCTGTCTCTGGGTTCTTGAGAGCACCAAGAGCAACCAGCACCTCCAAACCTCCTCATTGCGCTCTCAGCTTTCCTCATGTCATAACTGGTCTCACCCCTAAGTAGAAAGGAGTAAATAGGTCATCCCAGCATGGTCTGCTACGTGATGCAAGCTGACATAACCTGATGTGCTTGGGTGCAGGAGTCGTGATGCATCAGGAATCCCCAATGCAGGAGCGATGCTGGGCTAGCCCTGCCTGCCAGGGGCACGGCCCTGGGCTTGCTGCAGCAGGAGCCAGGGCCTCAGCAGGGATCTCCTGCTTTTGGAGAAAAATGTGGCCAGATGACTTTTCCTCAGTGCTGCAGGTTGAAGGGGGATCAAGGTATGGAATAAAAATAAGATAGAAATTTTAAAAAACCCAACCCTAAAATAAAAAAATCCTGCTTTTGTTTGTGAGCCAGGGAGGAAAGGGGAGCTGAGATTGGAAACATCCCATGTCAGGTTCCAGTCTTTGTGCTGTAGTCTGGGGTGGAGCCAGGGGTCAGGCCAAACACACAACATTCAAAAGCATGTAAATGAAGTTACCAACAAAAAAAAAATAAAAAGGGGAAAAAAAAGACATGTTCTCCCCCTCCTGCTTCATGTTCTCAGACTTTGGTATCCCTCCCTACCAGACCTACTCCAAAGTATTCTCATTTAACTGGCAAGAACGCATGTCCTCTGTGGTGGCAGTTGGCACCAGTAAGGAGCCCAGCCTGTGATTCCTCTCTAATATTAATGAAGCGTGATTAAGGTTTACCAGAAACCCTGTCATTGCAGGAATCCTTCCCAGGGACATGTCTACGTGCTTGCTGGAGGGCGCTTACTCCACCTTGCAAGCAGTTCTCATGACAGTTACGTGCGAGCAGCGTTACGCTTGCGCCCACGCTCCCCTGCGGGTGCCAGTGGGCCCAGGTTCACAGGGAAACAGCCTAATTAACAGAATTCTGTGCACGGAAGGCTTTCCTCCTCTTCAAAGGCAGGCTCTGTTTTTAAACTTCTACATCACATCATCTGAGAGGTAAAGAGTCGCTGTGTCAGGATTCCAAACTTAGGTTTCAGGGAAGATGCTCTCCCTGCTTGGATTGTCTCGAGGGGTGGAATAGAGCTGGGATCAGTGGGTTTAGCTCAACCCCCATACACTGTCAGAAGACAAATCAGCTGGGGGATGGGGGGGGGGGGAACCCCCCAAACAACATTTCCCTCCCCCATTTTTAATCAGGAGAAAGGAACCTGGCCTGCAGGTNAGAAAGGACCCTGGCCTGTCAGTTGGGATGTGCCAGGCTGCAGAAGACGGATGCGATGCAGGGCCAGAAGTGGCGGCTGTCTTTGGATGACTGTCTGAAGGGGCTGGCTGCCCGCCGCAGTCGATCCCAAACTTCAATAGAGGTTTTCAACTCCTGAATGTGCAGGAGCAGGTGACAGCAGCTAGGTTATGTCCCTGTCAAATTAGAGAGCCCAGAATACTGATAAGCCATCAAGTCGTTAAAGCCCATTTCAAATGGAGTCACTTCAAATGAATGGAAATTAATGGAAATGGATAATGGAAATCATTGGCTTCAACAGAGATATAATGTATTTAGTTTACATGTGTCTTAATGGAAATTGATGATCCTCATTTTGAATTTAATGGAATTCCTGCAGTCTTATTGCAATGTAATAGAAAATAATATTCTGTAATTGAAAATCAATTCAGATAATTCCTATTAATAATTAACACTCCTATCTCGGAATCGTCTAACATCTATAATTTAGTGCAAGGGAAGAAGTACATCTGACAGCGAGGTGAGGTGCAGTTCTGGATGTCAGGTGTGCAGCCTGCTGAGAAAATAGGGAGCTGAGCTGATCTTCCCTGGGCTGGGTGTGAGCAACTCCCTGAATGGGGAAACTGAGACGACTGGGCTCCATGGGGTAGTCAGCAGCTCTGAGAGGTTTCCCTGGCTGCCCATGGAATCGTGTCTGACCTCTCACCCCGCAGGGTTAGTAAAGCAGAGTGTGTCTGCACGTGATGTGTGCTGAGGTGCCAGATGAAGAAAAAGCCGCTCAGAAGGGCTCTACCCCAGTGCTTAATGCCAGCAGAATTTGAGCAAAGGTTGAGTGAGATGAATCAAATGTGGATTTATGATGAAGTGCATAGGTTACGGTACCTCATTCCCACCTTATTTTGTGGAAGCCCCATCCCTGGAAGTGTTTAAGGCCAGGCTGGGTGAGGCTTTGGGAAATGTGGGCTAGTGAAGGTGTCCCTGCCCATGAGAACTAGATGATCATTGAGGTGCCTTCCAATCCAAAGTGTTCTGTGATTCTGTGAGTCTATTATTCTGCAAAAATCCCATCGCTGCCATCAGGCAGACTCTTGCTAAGTCTCATGTCCAGCTCTATCTTTCTCAGGTGGATTGAGGACCCATGCTGCTGCTGAGGGTGATAGGGTGAGCCAAGGTCATGGCCCAACACCTTCCCAATCCATAGAGCCAAGGACTGGGAAAGAACAGGCATGACTACTTCCTGCTTCTCTTTTCTGAGTTTAAAAGGATGCTGTCCATCATGTGCAGTAGGTGGGTTTCTGCAGACCCTCGTAGGGCGCAGGTGTTTCCTCCTCAACTGGACACCTCAATGAAACGTGCTCAGACCCACTGTGGTTTTTCCACTGACTCTGGAGGGAACCTTCCTTGCCCATGAGTGTATCTAATGCTAGTCCAAAGCCCATCCCATTCCCTGCCTGTGCTTCTGCCTCTCCCTGCAGCTGGTTTAAGTGTTTAAAGCCATTCCCTTTCCCTGGAGCTGTGGAAGCAGCAACAGGCGCCGTGAGCTGTTCTCTGCCTGCAAACGGACAGGCACCACCAGTGTCCACGGGAATTTATTGAGAGGTGACTTTGGCTTGTAAGCTTGCTGGGCAACCCCCAGTCCTGGCCACATGCTGGGGACTGCTGTTGCACCTGAGTCCTGTTGTAACACCAGGGAAGTCCCTGTGTTTCCCAGCACCTGCGTATCCCTTCCAGGGAACACACATGGGACAGAGGATGTGTGCCATGGCTCGGGTTAGAATCAAGCTCTGAGCATCACACAGAGCCTGGGGAAGCTCTGTCAGAGGAGACAGCACAGCGCTTCCTTGGGCCTGGCTCTTAATTTCCCAACTCGGTGCAGAGCATGGCGGTACCCAGCGCGCCTCAGCTGATAAGCAATGGCACTATGCTGCAAGTGTTTTAATTGAGGAGCCTTTTCGTTGGGCAGGCTCGTGCATTAGCAGCGTTTAACTGTACAAGCACCCATTTCCCATTTCATTTTCAAACTACCAATTCTAAATAATTCAGAAATAATTCCCCTGAATGCAACTTTTGTCAGCTGGTACAATGAGATTATTAAGCAGTGTCACTTCAACAGTAGCTCCCTTCCTAATTATGCATTCAGGTCCACAGAAATCCTCCTTTCCGTTTAATTACTCTTTGACATTTGATCTACAGAATTTTCTGGCTACCAGTCATTGGGTTTTTTCTTTCTTTATTTCTTTTTTTCTTTCTTTTTCCCCAGTTTTCTCCATTACACTGACGTACTGAATTGCTTCCCTCTCAGAAACTTTGTGTTCTTGACTTCTAGAACAGCAGTAGAGCACAATCTTCCTGCTTTTGCACTTGAGCTTGAGAGGGAGAGTTAAATATTGCGTGTAGGTCTACTTCAGCAGCCGAGTCTAGATGACTCTTCGTTCTTTCACAGATGAAGTTGGGTTGCATCACTTAGGCTGCTCTACTCAAGGGAAGAAATACTGATCTGGGGCTCTCAGGAGACAGGGATCAGTTCCTGGATTGCCTGTATTTACCTGCCATGGTGGCAGGTATGAAAGTTTATAAATTATGAAAAAAGGGGTAATGGTGGTTATGGTTTTGCTTAGTGAATTCTAACCTCTTCACAAGGAAGTAAAAAATAAAACTGGTTCACAACTTGAAGTGCATCAAGCTGCCATCAATGCTGCTTGTGGGCTCTGGCTCCATGGGTAGGTTGCTTTGGCTGCAGTCCATCAGGACACTCAATGTGGGAGCTGCTTGGCTCCAAGTGCTGGATCCAGGAGGGGACCTGGGCTTTTATGAAATCAGTGTCACAGCACTAATGCTTGGACTTGGGGGTGAAATCCTGGGGTCCCCATGGTGCTCCCAGGGGGAGTTCAGACCACAGGGCAGGGCATGGCACACTTGCGGTAGCTGAAAGAGGGTTTTCAGGCATGCAGGCTTAGCTGTTGGTACCTAAATACCCCTGAAGCTCTGTTGTGGTTTTATTGAAAAGGACTTGGAATTTAACAAGAGCTTGCTATTGAGCTTACTGGTATCAGGGAATTATTTATGAATTCCAAGTTAAGTGTTTCTTCTCCATCCCCAGGCAGCTCTTTCACATGCACCTTCCTCCCATTTCAAATGGCACTGAGGTCATGGCTAAACCTCAATTTCAGCAGGCACTACTTGGTGTAGTTAGTTGGGTTTTAAATAAATAAGGTGCATTATCTGTTTGATGAGCATGAAGGAGGGTATGGTCTTAATCAGTGAGGTAATCTGAGGCTTCTTGCCCCAGCTGATGGGGATAACTTTGTCAGTCTGAAATGCATGCCCTGCTTTGCATTGTTTTACCACTGAATTCAAGAACACCCAGACGTTACAGAGGGTGTTTATGCACGTGTGTGCATGCAGAGCCTCTGCACATCACAGCATCGTGTTGGAGATCCTTAAAGTAGGACAGCATCAAACACTGGAGAGAGTGATGAGCTTGCTGAGGACTAGCATCTGTACAGTGTCTCTTTAAATGCTTATCTGAAAATATAAAATAAACCATTCTGCGTAGAAAACTGTCATTCCCTGAAAAACAGGGAGGGGAAAAAAGAGAATAATTGAAATAAAAGCATAAGAGCTGCTTTGAAATGTTCACTGCAGTAAAGAGGAGCTGTAGGAGCTTCAGAGGGAAATGAATCAGTAAGAAGTTTCAAAGTCTCTGTTAGTTGGCAAAGTTACAAACTTCTTTCCCTTGAGGATGCTGCTGAGGTAGCTGCATGTTACATCACCTCTGCCCACCTCTCTGCTGGGCACTATAACTGTGTGTAGGCACACACAAGTCTTTGCACCCGCACTGATATTTTTGGGTCTCTGCACCCACACTACTATTCTCTGTAGTAAGTGTGGGCAATGCCACTTATCGTGGATGTGTCTCCTAATCTTTATGCATTTGCATCTTCATATTGCATATTTATGAAGGCTGAAGATGATTCTCTAAACCCTCACCTTTGGGCACTGCCTTTCAGCTTGGGTTGTCTCTCCTGTCAGCCAAGGAACAGGGATTTGTGGCTGCCCTGAAATGTGTTTCTCAGTGGTAGAAAGAAAGGTGGGATAACCAGAAAGGTGGGATCCAACTTCCTACTGTGGGGTGAAGTCAGCTCCTCTGTCTTCTCCCCGCCGTGTAGCTGCTGCTGTCAGCAGAATTGAACCCTCTGGAGAAGCCAATGCAAGTACCTTGGGTGCAGTTGTTGGGGCTTTGCACTGTCAGCTGACGTGGTCCCTACAGCCATCCTGTGTGGTGCTACTCATCCCTCGTGCAGAAGGCAGCCCTTCCCTAGGGCAGCTGAGACCCACGGGAGGCTGAAGGTGAGACCTGTGCTGGTCTGAGAAGCTCAGGGCAACGTTGAAGCACAGCTTATAGCTCAAACATTTGTCTCCAGGGGCTTCGTGAGGTTACACCTGGTAGTTAGGTGCGTGCCTTGAGTGTCTGAGAACTGCTGTGTGTGATTCAGGGGGGCGATGGGGCTCTGCAGCAGAAGTTTCCAGAGGAACCGACTCAGGGTGTCAGGAGGACACAGGTGCTGTGAGCTGGTGTGCCCTGTGGCACCCATGGCAAGGACAGCGTGTGCTCTGTTGGGCTTTAAAACAAACTAATACTGTGGGCAAGGAGTGTAGAGGAAAGCAAATTGATTTAATTTTCAGTGAACTGGGTTTTATAGCGATTTTAGGTATATGTGTTCTGGCAAACCAGTGCTTGGATGAAAAGTGCCATTTCTGAGGCTATTCTGAAGTGGATCTGGGTAAAGAACAACCTTCATTATCATGTGAGTTGGTAACAGCTTTCTCTCTTGAAGTTGGGCAGAGCTGAAGTGTATTATAACACTGCTCCATGGGAATGGTTGTCCCTAGGGAAGGAAAATAAGATATTTTCCTGTTTATAACATCGCTTTGTTATGTGCAGGCTACAAAGTGCAATAAGGGCTCAGTAATTCCAAGTGAAGCTTGTTACTGGGAATACTCTGACGTGGTTTTGTGTGCTGGCGGTGCAAGGAATTGCGTGGGAAGATGTCTCTCTCCCCTGCCCTGGGCTGCTTTCTGCTGGGAGTGGGTTCTGGGCAGCACTGAATAATGGGCAGCGGTGAACCAGGGCATATGGGCAGGGGGAGAACTGAAGTCTGGGCTCTGTCTCTGCCTGCTGCATGCAGCATAGCTCTGAGATGATGATGATGTTCTCTGCTAGAGATGGAGTAACCACAGCCTTCCCTCCATTCCTTCACCCCATAGCATGTCTTTTCTCACAGTCTTTGTGTGTCCCATCCAGACCACAGTGATGCTGAACGCCCAGTTAGAAAAATTAACATTGTTTTTAGTTACTAGAGAGTCCCTTTTCCCTTTAATTGTAATGGTGGGACTCTTATGCTCGTAATCAGAGATCCAGATGTGAGGCACAAGTCTTTAGTTTACTTGAGGCAGCGGTGGCTGCTTGGGAGGCAGCTTTTTAAACGTTGATGTGGCAGAGCAGGACAGAAAACCATCCTGGAAGACAAATGTAGGAGAAGAAAAGTCTTTTGGAGACACTTCTTCTGAAGCAGGTCCGTTTGCTGAAACACAATCAGCCAGGAGAAACTTAGATCAAAGAGTGTGTGAGAAGCCAATGAAAGGAGATTGGATGCGTTGGGCACGGAGCGGTGACGGGTTCTGGAGCTGGATGGAACCAGCAAAGCGAAGGCACTGTGTAGATGGAGAGATGAAACAGGCAGCTACCACGGGGGAGGGAGATAGGGCTCACGTTTTGGGAAGGGCAGGATGGATAATTTTAGGTTCATTTAAATAAAAGCAGTATGCAAAATCTGCAAAAAAAAAATCATGTAGAGTATAGGGAAAAAAGATCACTAAGCCAGCAAGTGGGCAAGATCAAGACACAGTACATGCAGCTGAGGCACGGGGCACCAGCATCAGTAGACAGGGCAAATGCATGGAGGAGACAGACAAAAACCATGGCTCTGAGTTCATCTCCAGTTTGTGAATCAATGGGACCTCCTGGGCCAGTGAGGACCAGCTCTGGAATGGCTGGAGCTGCCTTGGCATAGGAGCCTGTCTGTCAGTGCAGCGTAGGTGCTTTCTAGTAACGGGTTTCTGTGGGTGCCCTGAGCCCTGGCCTGGCAAAGGGAAGCGAAATCTCAGCTCTACACATGAGAAGAGCTGGATGAGCCGGTAATAACGAGCTTAATCCTGCTACTGTTGCATAACGTGGGGAAAGTTATGGGAACAGCATGCTGGCACCATAAATAAACAGTGCTGGCATGTGGCAGCGTGCAGCTCACTCACCGGGCTGGGGGGAGGAGTGTTTCTTCAGTTTAACCTTAAAGGGGATATTTAGGTGTAGACTTTTTTTTCTTGAATGGCATCCCTCATCACTGCTGTCCTCCTGTGGTGTTAGGCCATGCCAGGCAGGCTTACAGTGCTGTAACAGAGGTTGGAGGCAGTTCTATTAAAAATAGCATAAATCAGCTGGAGGANGGGAGGGGGACACAGGACCCCCACTGGGAGGGAGGAGGGGTCCCCTGAGGCTCTGGCAAAGCTGTCCTCCTCTAATGTGGATCCTCATTGTGCCGGTGGCTTGTCTCAGCTTTCAGATTTAAAGTAATAACACAAATGTTCCTTCTTCACAGCTATAAAAATGTGATTAAGAGAGGGTAGATCAGAAATGCTGAAGTTTTATACCTTATAACTTTCCTGCCATGAAAGTATTTAAATTGCATTTTGTTGGCTGTGATGGATCTGTCACCCCAGGAGGAGCCGATCTCCTGAGCTCGGCTCTGGGAATATTAAAAATCTCTGCCACAGGTTCATATATTTCAATCTTCCCCGACTGGCTAGACACATTGCCAGGTAGAGGAGCTAAGTGGGTAAAAAATTAGCTATTTATTTATTCCCTCCTCCCCACATGCTCCCAGCAGGAGTCTCAGGGCCTGAGCACAGTCAAAGTGACTGGAACTGAACCTAATAACAGATCTGCTGATTTTATTAACTAACTTTGTCCCTAATGATGGAGCAAAAAAAAAGTGTGATTCATAACTCAATGGAGTTCTCTGTGCTAACCCTGTGCTCGTGTCTTCGCCGCCTCCTTGTGCCCCCAGACTTCCAGCATCACATATGGACTGTGGGATGCACTTGCTGCTCATTGAAGAGGGCTGGTCCTCTGCTAGGCTGCTGTGCTGGGGCTGCCCGTCTGCAAGTGCTGGCAGCACTGCCTGTCTTCATGGATTAATCCATAAAAGCACCAGTGCTACAGTTCTCTCAGCAATCTGCTTATCCACTGCTGTGTGTTGCAGCGGGATTAAAGAGCCCATGGGCTGGAGGAGCAGGACCTGAGCATGAGATGAACAGCCCAGGGACCTTCCCAGCAGCAAGGAAAAAGTCCTTCCACCTAGGTTGTAGCAGGAATTGTTTGCTTACTTCGCTCTCATCTACGAGCTCTTGTCAGAGATGAATGTGGTCTGCAGCTCCAAGTATGTAGCTCTTGTGTTTTTACTTTTAAAATTTAAATTAGTCATTCTTGAGCATCTTCAAGTAGACAGATGACTCATGAGCTGTTGAACTGGTTAAAGCTTTGGGAGAAGGATGTACTTGTTGAGGAATGATTTTTTTAAAATACATTCTTTACAACATAATTATCATGTTGATATGTTTTCCCCTTTCTGTGGGAAATGTCACGCGTTCCTAAACGAACCCAATCGCGCTTGAACAGCATGTAAAAAATACCAGAATGGGGACAAAAGCCAGTCACCCAAGTTCTGAGATGTGCGTTGCTTTGGAGGTGGAAAAGGCTTGTAGCTAGTCATCCTCTTCTTGGTACTGCAAGAAGTTACGGTGAGAAATGAGATTCGGAGAGAGCGCAAACTAACGAGCTGCTTTGGCCGAATGCTTTGGGCATCACCCTGCCCTGGTTTTGGCACTGGAGCTGTGGGTACCCGTTCCCTGAGACGGGGCTGCCGTGCCAAAGGGCTCTGCTTCTCTGCCTCCCGTTCCCCCTCCCAGGGGCTCTGCTGTGCCAGCATGTCCCTTCCCCACGCTTGGATGGTGTTTTCTCAGTGCTTAGGGTAAGAGTCACACGGGGGTTTAATGCTTGTGTTTGGATACCTGCTCATATCCCCCTTTCCCTGCGCAGGGGTAGCTATTGATTTCAGACTGAGTAACATTTTTAAAAAGGATTCAAGTGGGATAACAGAACCGGAAGGAGCTTTGCTGTGATGTATCAACTCATAATCCCTAAATCAATGGAAAACTTTATTTAATGGATTGAAAACTAGATGGATTCAATCTAATTAACTCTGTGAGCTGCAAAAGGTATTTATGAGAATTAAATTTTAATATGTATTCCCTGAAGGCAAGGTGAAGTTCCTTCTCTGTCAAACAAAGATTGTGTCTCCTGTTTGCTTGCTCCCCAAGTCACAAATAATGTTCTGGGGGCAGGAAGAACAGAGTGCAGGTGGCTTTCATTGGGAGGCTCTCGGGTTCCAGTGGTCCTCTTCACCATAGCGTTGCACCATTCTCAGAGGGATGGATAATGCCCTTTCCCTTCTGGATTAGCCACCCATCTCTGAGGTATCAGGCCAACTCCTTGATTTTTGGGGAGCACCAGTCCTCAGCGGCACGGCGCAGCCTCTGCTCTTCCACTGTGGCTTGCAGGCACGGAGCTGGAGCACTGAAAGTCTGAAGGGCAGATATTTAAAGCATTTCCTTCTGTGTCTCAGTGACCTGTTGCCCAAGAGCTCCACTCCTCTGCTGCAGGGCTCAGCACATGCCAGCATTTTGGGTGCACAGAGCAGATGTGTGGGCTCAGGCTTGGCTGCAGGACGACGAGGCATTTCTTTATCTGTTCTCAGCTTTCTCCTCAGCCTCTCACACCTGAGTCAGCCAGTGTGTGTAGGACAGTGCTCACTAACCAGGGGACCCCGGCCATGCTGTGGGCACCTTCCATCCCGTCTCCCTGTGGCTGGCATGGGGCATGCCCAGCAGCCCCCTGTGCTGGCTCTGCCACCTGGGTTGGGACTGGAGGGAGAATGATTCCCACAAATCTGTCAATTTTCCCTCCTTTGTCACTGGCTCTCATGCACAAATTGCTGCTCTTGTTTGATCCTGCTCGATTTGGGGAGTTAATGCAAACCACTTTGTTGTTGTTAGGAAATCCTCTAATGAATTCCTTCAGCGCTTCAAGATCTGTAAATGAGAAACGTTGCTGAACAACACAATTATTTTATTGTCTTAAGTTGGAGAGGAAAAGCTCCACCAGCCAAACAGAAGAAAAGAATGCTTGAAGTGATGTAGTGATTTATTTATTTTTTTTAATGCCTCAACAGGGTTTGTTGAGCCAAGACCCCAGTGCTCAGGGGGAGCTTGTCCTTTGGGATGTCCCCACTGCTGCAGAGCGGTGGGGATGGGGCGAGTGGGGTGCAGGACAGTGTCTGGCTCACCTGGCTGCATGGAGCAGCACTGGGAAGTGCCAGCGGGTCAGGGCTGAGCCACAGGGGTTTCTCTTACGGAGCATTGAGTTGCAGAGTCCCTCTGTCCTAAGAGCTAGGAACTTCCAGAGGGTCGCAGCCAACCAGCTATTCCCTGACTGCTGCAGGGTACATTGAAGGAGAGGGTACAAACTGCTGTGAGGGATGCTGCTCCAACAGCCTCCGAGCTGCTCTGTGTAGTCCCAGGGTCTGAAGGGCCAGCGCAGACGTGATGCCGCAGTGGCTGCTGAGCTGGGCTCCTCAGAGCCCTTCCAGCCCCTGGTTTTGAGTGTTGGTGGCTTCGGGCTGAGCCGTGCCTCGCGGTGCATGATGCTCACAAGTACGTATGTTTATATAATACGCAGCCATAATGTATTTATAGTTTTTGTCACTGTACGCTCGAGCATCTGTTCTCAACTGTGACATAATTTATCCTTCGATGGAGATTTGGGTGGGTTTGTTCTGAATCAGTGAGCAGATAGCCAAGATCTCAGCCGCCTTCTGTGCCAACATCTCCAACACTTTACCTTTCGGGAGCGCAGCAGCCTACGTAAAACCCAGCCGTGCAGCTCTGCTCTCCTGGGTGCCCAAGGCTGCTCTTTGCTGCAGTCCGGTCTTACTGCCTCTACAAATGAAACTACATTTCACATCTTGAAACTGCAGCGTAGGAGCCTCCTTTGAGATGGCTTCTTGTTCTTTATTTCAGTTTTCTTTTCCTAAATGTCCTTTGTCCCTCCGTTGGGTGAGCGCTGCGTTGGCTTTCTACTGCAGGGCAGCCCCCAGCAGGAGCTGCTCAGCCCCTGGCTCTCAGCTGGAAAAGAGTTGGATCCCTTTTCTTAATAAGGACTCTCCATCCAGGCCGGGTCTGGCATTGGGCAGCTCTCAGGCTGTATTTCCACTGGCAAAAGCCCATGGGGAGCCCGGGCTGGGCTGGGAGCGATGACATGAACCCTGTGCTGCAGAGAAGCAGAAGGCATCCTGGGTTGTGGCTGCTCAGGGACCGGTTGCTTTGGTAATCTGGGGCTGAAGGGAAAAAATGGAGCGGGGGCAAGTGATGCCGTTCAGCTGCAACTCTCTGTTTTCATGGTGAGAGGCTCATCGTGCCTTTGCTTTGGGTCTACCATTTCCCACCCAATTGGTAGAAATCCAGAGTTGATGCGTGGGAAGGGCTGTGCGGGCGGTGGTGTCGTGGTGATGGGAACACAGCAAGCAACAGCGCCCCGGGGGGAGGTCCAGGCACAGGTAATTGTTACACACAGCATCTTTCAGGGTGTTTTAAAAATACAGCTCGGGTGTAGGCAACAGGAATGGTTGGATTTTGATCCTAAAGGTCTTTTCCAACCTTGTGATTCTGGAGAAGACAGGTGATTGTCCCCATCTTTACACACCTTCTGACACCAACCCTACTCTGTTGGGGGTATCTCTGCGGATGGGCTCCAGTGCAGAAGCACATCTGGCACAGCTGGCTGCTGGGCTTTGAGACAAAGCAGAGAACTTCTCCCAGCTTTCCCATTTACCTCACCAGCTGTTCAACCTGAGTGTATTTCACGTTTCCTGCCGGACGCGGCGCAGGAATGAGGCATTATTTATTAGGGACTGCGGGAGAGCTGGGGGGAGCTGCTCTGCAGGGTGATCTCTTGAGCAGGAATGAGTAAGACAGTGCCTGTCCCAATGAGCGTCAGCGGAAAGCGCATCACACGAGCATGGAACCGCGGAAGCGCTTGCGTAACCAGCGCCTTCCTCTCCCCGCCGCACAGCAGCCTTGTTGATGAACTAGGGAGTCGTGTTGGGGGCTGGTTGCTGCTTCAAGGGAGAAAAATAATTGCTTGAATGCTTCCCAGCTCCGTGGCAATCAGATGCGCCGTGGAGGCGGCGGTCCTGCTGCCCGCTGCATCCATGAGGGTGTTTCTCTGGGAGGTTTAAAGCAGGTAGAGATGACCTCTATTGTTTGCCAGATGGAGGGAAAAAATTGCTCCTCCCTTCCTGAGTTACAGGCTAAAATAAAAGGAGAAAATGCTCAGAGTGAGCAGGGGGGGAAAAATAACGTTGCCACAATTTTCAGGGAGAAGTCGATGAGAGAGGCCTCTTGGATTTGTGAATCCACCCAGTCCTTTCACTGGTGCCAGAAATCCATAGCACGTACTCTCTTTTATCAGTTTAACTGCTTAATCTACCGCTGGCTATGGCTGCTAGAGACTGTTGGGTGCTAAAAGGG
Organism: Zapornia atra; assembly: GCA_013400835.1. NCBI lineage: Eukaryota > Metazoa > Chordata > Aves > Gruiformes > Rallidae > Zapornia > Zapornia atra. The sequence goes on along the minus strand of VZTU01011774.1, from coordinate 359,701 downwards.
AAGTACCATAAATTCTCAGCATTCACACAACTAGACCTGGGAAAAGCACTCCTTTCTTAAGCCTTTGCTGGGCTTCTCTCTTTTTTTTTTTTTTTCCCTCTTTTTTTCTTTTTCTTTTTTGGTTAATCTCAGTCTGCTTTGAGAACATATGTGATAATACATAATACCCTTCTCCCCGTTGTTAAGGGATTGAATTTTTCAGGCTGCACACCTTGCCCAGGATTGTTGGAGTGCTGAGCAGCCACTTCCACATCGAGATTTCAGTTCCTTGTTTGAAGTGTTGTCTAAAGGATTCAGCTGGGGGGAAGTGTGTGCTTCTTGGCGTCTCTCTGAGCTCTCCTCGCTGAATCTCTCATCTCAGTTATTCACCTCAGGTTGCTTTTGGATTTTCTTTGAGTTTTGCAATTAAATATATATCAAAAGCCTCTCTTTATTCTGAGGCGTCTTACGGCTCGCGTGTTCAAGCATCCCCGCTTCCCCTGGCATAGCTGGCGGAGTTAAGCCGTGGGTTTTGCAGGCTGGTTCCATGGCTGGCTTTGTGTGCGTTGCTCTCCCTGCTGCACAGCATTCATAATGGATCTTCTGCATTCTTCAGTTCCAGTGACCAGCTCTGCACACAAGCGTAAGGGATGGGGAGCATGGGTAGCAACTCGAACATGAGAGCTGCAGCCCTGCTCCCGCAGGATGTGGGGGATCTGTCCCTGTCCCTGGAATAAACCAAGGGAAAGCCATGGGTGGATGGAGCGGAGGGATGGGCTGCTGGTCCGGGCTGCTGGTCCTGGCCATGGCCATCCAGGGAGCTCCGTATCTGTCCCCAGACCAACTGACTGCTCGCTTGTCTCCCATTCCTCCCCCAAGAGAATTGTCTCCCATTGCCCCATAGCAATAACAGGCAAGTTGTGTCCTGGGCTGTTCATTTTTCAAATCACATGTCTCTCTTTACTTAGCTTTCTGCTGCTTACAAAAGAATCTCAGTCAGGGACAGCCGCTGCTTTTCTTTAGAGCACGTAGGGTTGAGTAACCGAGGATGGATATCGTCATCACTGTGGGTGTGGTGAAGCAGCTGAGTACATTTTACTTTGCCTCATTTGCTGCAGTAAACTTCAGTGTTCTTACGTGTTTAAAACCTGATTTTTCGAGGTCCCTCAAGTGTGTCCCAGTTCCTTGGATATCAGTTGTGTTTCTGTCACTTCAGTGGTACTGGTAAATTTTGAAAGGATCATTTGGTCGCTGTATGAGCAGAATCGTTTTGATAACTTAAATTATACCCTGGAATTACTTTTAAATTTCTACTTAATCTGAATCTGGGCTGGAAGTGAATCTGGAGCTAGCATCTAGTGGTGCTTATGGGGGCTGAGCGGAACCACACCCCTTGGTGAGGTTTGAGGGAGATTGTACTAACCAGGGTTTATTGGCTTGTTGAATTTATTGAGCGGAGAGAATCGGTACCAAATGGGGACTTTTGGCAACTCACCTTGCTACCTTTTTTTATCCCTTTGTACCAGAGGAAATCAGGTGTTTGCAGATGTTTCTGACTTCTTATGCTGCAGTGAGAATTTCGGGGTCAGCCTGTCCTCAGTCCATGGGTCTGATGGGGGATCTATGCCTCCAGAGCAGCTCTGAACCCAGTGTATAGGATGGGATGTTGCAGCTGAACCCTTTCAGCCTGGCTTGTTGTGAATAACCCAGCTTTTATGGTCTTTATATCAACCATGTATTTCGTTTTAAGTGGGTTTTTTGTTTAAAAAATGCAGTTTAGTGATAAGTAGATTGTTCTCATTTTCTCCTAATGATAGAGTATGATAATGTTAAATTTGCTTTCTCATTTATGCAACATCATTTTGAAATCAGATCTAAAAACATCTTTTTCCTTGCCTGGAAACCTTTATTTTCCCTTCCCTTTGATGCTTGGGTTTTATTAACTGTATCATTTAATTACGTGTAAGACATTTTCCCATAAAACTTGTGTGAAGGAGAGTCTTTACAGCAGCTTTGTCTTGCACTGTAAGCGAAAGATGATTTTCTGTTCTCAAAGCTTAATCCAGCATTTAAGTGCACAATGCCTCGTTCACACATGGTGCACAATTAGCTGCTGCGTGCAGCCTCTGCTCTTAGAAATTAGGCATCCCTGCACCTCAGGGCATGTTGATGCTGCTGGGATAAGGGATGTTGTTTTCCATTCCTGGATTTCTTCTCCTTGCAGCACTGGCTGCCTGTGTCTGTGAGGTGGGTTGGCCGTGTCACCTCTCCACACCCCAAAATGACAGTGTTTTGTTACAGATGCCGTATTTCATTTTGCTGCCTGAACCAGTGTTAGTGATCAGGAAAGGTGGCAAATCACTGCCTCCAGTAAGACCCTGTTAGAGCTGGAATAGATTTCTGGAGTGTTCTTGGACGGGAGGTTTGGCTCTGGGCTGAAAGAGGGGTCAGTCCCCACTCTCCCTGCTCAGTGTGCTGGCATGGAGTCAGGAGCAGGGCTGGCATCTGCCTGGCATGACTTGCCAGTCATCACCAAGCTCTTTTGAGGTGGGGGTTTGGTGCCAGCATCACCCCCAGGCTGGCCCAGCTCCCCCCCAGCCAACAAATGCTCCGGGGTCCTGTGGCCACTAAAACCCACTGACAGATAATAATTTACATAATAAAAATTCCTCCCGTGGTGGCCATGGGCTTGCAGTTGGGTGTGAGGGTGACTTTTTGGGTCTGGGTGGAGAGTTTGCCCTCTGGGTGCTCCAGAGCATCCCCTGGGCAGCCGCATCCATTCGGGCAGCAAGGCAACCGGGCGCAGCGCCTGCAGAGAACAGGAATCTTTCTACATTTCTTCTGACTATTTCTGATTTTCCTGCTTATTTTCTGCTCTAACTTTCTTTGTGATCCCTTTAAAAAGGGAGCAAATGCTTGTTAATAGTTTCAGGCATTAAAATCACTCTATTGTCTGTAGAGAAAGTGGTCACAGACCCTTTGTATTGTCCACAGCGCTTCTGCTGAGGGGCTCCCTGTGAGTGCTGGTTGCTATAGAGGTCCTCACAGAGTGGCAGAAACTCACAGGGGTTCCTAGCTGTGTGTGGAATCGCACGTGGCCAGCCCTTTGCGCAGCCTGTATGTCCCCCTTTGCACCAAACCCCTCTGAATCGAAGCAGCCCCTCTCCTGAAGATGCTCTGTGTGAAGGGGGATGATTTCATCCTCTTCACATCTGAGGTACAGTCAGCAAGCAGTTACAGATGAAGTTCCCCTTGTGTTTAAGCCACAGGGGGGATGAGGAATTAGTTTCTATATGTACTCGAAAAATTAGCAGCACTTGAAAAATCCTGAAGTAAGGCTGGCTACTTGATGATGGGTTTGCATTTAAAAATGGGAAGGATTACAAGTTTGATTTATATTTATTACAGCACACGAGAAGCCAGATCAATGCTACACAACCCCCTCATTATAAACAGGAGCCAGGTTTGAAGGTCTGTTTTGAATTATAGATGTAACTTCCTCCTGACTGATGGGTGGTAATCATGAAGATGAAAAGAAAACAAAGAAGAAAATGGAGCCGGTTAAATACATATGTGGCATATATACTGAGTAGGTAGCTGTGAATGTGGAGATGAGATCTATGTGACCGATGCCTCAGCTACTTAAATATTCATAGATGTGTATACGTGTCATGCCAGCAGCTTTGGACGTGGTTACAGGTCTGTAAATCCACGAGCTGCTTGGGAGTAAAGCGGCCTTGGTGGGAAGGGTCCAGGCAGGCATGGAGGCAGATGGGTGCTGCTGGGGGTGTAGAAGCATGCTGTGGGTGCCAGCATGCTGTGGGGCTTGCTCTGGGTTTGGGCTCAGCATCAGCTGAGGCAGCCCTGCATGCCCGTGCTGCTGCTCCTGCCCATGGCTCTGGGTACAGGACTCCAGAAGGAAGCTGCCGCCTCATCCTCTGCACTTCGGGGATGCTTGAGCATCACGAAGGATCCCCGTGACACCTTGCTGTGTCCCCAGCCCTGGCTGCAGCATGTGAGGCAGCGGAGCTCCAGGAGGTGGCTCAGGGATGGGGGACCTGCCTGCCTGGTGGCACTCGGGCCCTTTGGCAGTGGATGTGGTGGAGAAGACAGCAGAGCTACAGGCAGCTGGCGGAGATGGGGAGAGAGATGGTGGCAGCCGATAATTGAAGAGTGGATGGGGTTTTGTTTGCACGGGCACATCGGGAGGGAGGATGAGTGGAGGAAAGCAGTGGCTGCCCGGGGCCTGTGGGACTCACTCAGTGCCTGGTCCCACAGCCACCCAGGAGGCCATGGCAGCCTCAAAGTCAAGAGCGCTCCTGGTGAGTGCAGCAGAGCCGGGAGTGCTGAGTGCTCCTCTGCGGGGGGAGAGGGTGGGAAGGTCTGACAGCTCCCTCCTCCATCGGAGCAAAAGGTGGAAGAGAAGTCGAAGAGACATTGTTTAAGGCATCTGTTTCAGTATTTCTGAAGCTGTTGCTGGATGCAATCCAGATGAATCTAAATTGGAAGGTGTTGCAAGTGCCAGATGGAGCAGGGATATGTAGCAGAGAAATATGAAAAGCTTGGAAATTCAGGCAGTATCTTTAAAGAGAAAACCAGAAAAAAGAAGAGCTTACAGGCCTTGGGGGGAAGACACTGATGACCTGGTCTTTGGTGGGAAAGAGGGCCATAAAGGGAGGTATGACAAAGAGTGCAGTTACCTGAAAAGCAGGTTGGAATGTTTTCAGTACTGATTTTTGGTCTAAATATGGCTGCTTTGCTGTTGTTGGACAACAGCTATCCTATTAGCACTGCTGCAGCTTCGGTGAAAAAGAGGAGTGAGAAACAGATTCCTTGTCCTGCCTCAGCTCTGGTCTGGGGAGCTCTGCTCCTCATCCTCCCCCCTTCATGCTCCATGAGCTGCTGCTCCTTCCTCCTGCCAAACAAGGCAGCCTGGGGCCTCGAGCATCTTCTCAGTGTTTCACCTGCTGCTCCTGGGCTAGCAACTTCCATCTGAAAACTGGTATTTGGATGTAATTCTTTGGGAAGATGCAAATGATTTTGTGGGATGACAAGAAAATGGCAAGTTCTGTGGAAGACCATCGCTGTCCGTTGTGTTAGCTGATGTGAGTTGGGCTTGTGAATGGACATCACAGCGCTGCTGCCCCGAGATGAGAACAGTTGATGATGTTGCATTTATAAATAGCTGCTGCTGGGAGATCTGCTTGCTTGGGTTGGGTTCACCAAAACAAGAGAAACTCAAGCTCCAGCTCATCCTTATCCTTGGCTACCACTGACGCCGCCTCCTACGATGCTCCTGCATAGTGCTGTTCCTGCTGGAACTGATGTCCTTTGTATTTGGAGTGACATAAACAATATTTGTGAGAGGCACTTTATGTAAAAAAAAGAAAAATAAAAAGCAGGAAGCAAATGAAAGCTGCTGCTTGAAGGGTATGACAGGGCTCATTCTGAAGTGGTCTTTTCACATTACCACACTTATTTTGTTTTGAAATAACCCTTTGCAGCATTTTTTTGCTCCTTTTTTGTCTGTGTATGTATGTGGTGTGCCACAATTTTGTTAAATTATTAATGCAGGGGATGAGACAGGCCCGTGTGAATAGCTGAAGTACATCACTGGCTTGTTTTTGATGCTTTCCAGTCTTGTACAGAAACATTTGGCAAAGGACCTGTATAAATAGCTCACAGCTCTCCGTGCTCGTTTCTTGGGTTTCCAGTGTTAGAGAGGTTTCCTTGTCCTTTTAGAATACTGAACTTCAGGTGGGCTTTAGGGTACACTTTATGTTTATCCAAGTTCACTGTGATAGAGCAAATGCCTTTCTTTTCCTCCAAAGAATAAGGTTTGCGTTTCTTTGAGATGAACAAGCTGGTCTCATCTCATCAGCATCACTTCCATGCCTACGTGTTGGGCAGTGTCCACAGGGGTTGTCACCCAAGAGTGGAAGAATACCCCATAGAGATGTTTACAGTGATGGTGACTGCAATGGATAGCCTGAATTTTAGTGAGTAGATTTACATCCGAATTCCATATTATGCACTTGAGTGCACATCGCCACAGAGTTTGGCTCTAATTCGACATTCATCCTGGATGAAAGTCATTAATAGTAATTATCTCTAGGAACAATTTTCACGAGTCTCTTCCAATTTTCAGCGAGTGTCCCTTCTGGAAAAAAAAAACCCCAACCCTCCTATGATTCTGTGTCGAGAGCGTTTTTCACCCAAATAACTGTTGTCTGTGAAGTTCCTCTTGGCTGGGGTCACCACAGGCATCACGGCGCTGCCACAGAGGCTCCGCTCCCATCTGCCTTTATGTGGTGGGTAACACTGCCCCTCGTTTCCCTGTGTGAATTTACCAATAGTGCCCAGGGAGTGAAGGACCCACGACTAATCCAGCCCATACCTGCAGACCTTGATCCCTCTCCTGCATCTCCAGAAAGGAACAAGCTGCTGGATGCCCCATCGCTCTGCGCTGGGAACATCAGCGAAGCTTCGGAGCGGCGACCAGGCTTTGGCTGCAGGCATGACCCATCCGTCATCGGTGGCTCTGACTCCCATCCGCAGTGCTCATCGCCATCGGGAATTATTATGGTCTGGCCAGCAGGTGGAAGCAGAGAAAAAAAACCTCTGCCAAGGCTCCTGCGTGTTTCCATGCTGTTCACAGAGGAGCTGTTTTCCTCTAAAATCGCAAGCCATTAGGGATACAGGATGCTGTGTAATTTCGGTGTGTCTTGCATCTGGTCCATAACAGCCTGATCTGTGTGATGGTGCAAACAGCTTCCTCTGCCAGCCAGCCCCAGTGGGCTTATTTTTGTTTCTTTCCCCCTACTTTTGTGCACCAGCAGCCTCAGGAAAGGAAACTCGTGCTTAGAGCCTGCGTCTGTGTCACCCGTTATTACACTGAGTGGCCCTTCCCCTGAAATATAGAGGATTTTGTTAAGCATCTGGCACGGTGCTAAATGATGCCCAGGTTCAATCTTTAGCCAAGCCTGCTGTGGTGTGAGAATCAGGAGTGTCAGGACCAGAGTTGGTCGTTGGGATGCTGCGCTAGCTCACTTACAGCAACTTTTCAGCAAATTGATGCTCGCCCACTACAAAGTGCCTTGAGGTGTCTGCTGCTCCCCAACTCCCCTGGAAATGACCACAGAAGATGGGTCCTTGCCCTGGTGCAAGGTGCAGAGTGTGCTCGGTGTGGGAGAGCTCTGCTTGTGGCGAGGCTCCCAGGGAACTGTGGTGCCTGGGGTTGAAGTGGGCTTTGGGTCCTGGTGGTGATCCGTGCTCAGGTAGAACTGGAAATTCATCTCCGCAGCCCATGTCACCTTCATATGAGTGATTTTGTCATCTAGAGTTACATTTCTGACGCTGTGATATGTGTGTAAGGTACTTGATGGCTCATAGCACTGGGAATCTTGTAAACTGGGCATCTGTACAGGTGGTAGTTGTTTATGGCAAGTGGGCAGTTGTAGGGCAGGGTAGCCTTCGGTTCAGGAACAGCAGCGATACTGTGCCATTGTTCTGAGTCAGTGTGACTTGATAACACAGTCTTAATGTGTGTCTTTCCCCTGTGAAAAGGTTTAATTCCTTTGTAGTTTCAGTAGACTTTAGCTTTATAATTTCCAAGTACTGTCAATGTTTGCAGAGGGGGGGGAAAACCAGTACCAAAGGAAACAAACACAGGGATGCAACGCTGTCTTTCTGGGATCAGACACTTTGAAGGAGGTGGTCAATGAGAAATGCAGAAAGAGAATAAAAGTTCCAGATCAGGAATCAGTTCCTTGGTTTCACAGGTCTTTCTGTCCTTCCCAGTGCTGACTGGTCTGTGCTGGAGAGTTTTAGGGAAACTAAACTTCACCCAGCCGGTGGTGAAGGAAGCTCTGGGTCTGTTTGTGATGGCAAGGCAGACCAGCTAATGCATCAGATGAAGACCCAGCGTAGCTCGATGACACAGGCAGAAGGGAGATGCCCGGGTGGGAATAAAATACCAAGCTGTAGATCCTACTGTTTGGATTAATGGCTATAAAAGCATCTCCAAAAACTGGGTGGGACATCTTTTCCTAGCGAATGATAAATATATTTTTTTTTTTTATTTTTAAAGTATTTCAAACTTTTATTATTATTTTATATATAAAAAAAGTTTCTAACCTTGTTAGTGGCATCTTGTGGCACGATGGAGCCCGACTAACAGTTGTTCTCAGTCTCTTAATAAGAGTGATCTTCACATCAATCCTCAGTTTATGAATTGTAATAGAGCTGCTGTAATAGTAGTAATTGGTGAAATTAGTTTGGATGGTTGCATTAATATTCATGCATTCCTGCAGCAGCACTGAGCTAATTAGTATCTCTTCCTTCTCTATTATGGTGGCAAAATGGGACAGAATAAATCTCAGAGGTTAACTTGTGTGCTGAGCGTGGTCACAAGCCGGAGATGGGAAGGGTTTCCAGCGGCACGTGCTGGAGCTGCATCCGTACCGGGAGTGGGAATTGCTGACGCATCTGGGGCTGGATGAGGAGGTCGGTGGGAGCCCGGCGGGTTCGGGGCTGTGAGGAGGATGAGGGAGTTTGCTTCTGGGGAAACATGAAGTCACGTTGCTCCCTGTAATTATTCCGCAGTAAGCAGGAGCGCGGCGGGGATCTGCGGGGAATACTCCTCCGCATTGGCCTAGATATGGAATAGGTGGTCTGAATGAGCTTTGTGGGGGGTTTTCCCCCCATCCCTGATTTCCAGAGTCCTAAAAGATACCAATGAAAGAGCTGGGGTTTTCCTGCCTGATTTATTCAGTTTTGCTGTGATATATATATATATAATTTTTTTTCCCCTTCTCATGGGGAGCTGTAGAATGAAGGCAGTGAAGTTTCTTCCTTCTTCCAGAGGAGCCCAGAAAGAGGACAGAGTCCTCGTTGTTCCCTTACTGCATTCCTTGGGGTTTTGTGGCATCGTTCTGCTGTGTTCTGTGTGGGTCTGTGGGTGAGGAGCTCCCAAGCAGGGGGTCTAGGGACATGTTGCTGGGGAAGGGCGGTGCGTTGTATGCAAAACCCATAGGTCCCATGGGGAGGTTTGGATAGCTCTTGGGCAACCCATGGCAATAGAGTCTCATCTCCGAATCCTGAGCCCCCCAGCACCTGTGCCACGTTCTCCTGTGCTGTCGGATGGGTTGGAACGCGTTCCCCTCTGTCACATCCTTGTTTCTGATGGCTGGGGATGTGTCTGGGGTACCTTCAGGAGGCCGTGGGGGTGAAGAGAAACTTGCCAAGAGATTGGCAAGGCTCCTGCCATCTTATTCAGGAAAAAGCCCCTGTTGCAAGGGGTGGCAGAAGAGCAGGTAGGGATAACACCCCACTCTGTTTGTCCAGCCTGGGAATATAGAAGGAAGCAGTGGAGTGGGGGAAGTGATCCAGAGACCATTCGTCTTCCCTGAGTTCTGCCATGCTGTGCCAGGCACCTTCCCTTGAGTGTGATGTGCTGTTTCCCAGGGGCTGGGATGCAGGGGGTGGCAGGAAGCCCCCCCAGCCGTGCCTGACATGCATCAGGCACGCTACCCTGGCCTGGCAGGCACTTACCAGACAGGTAGTATCCAGGTTGCAGGGACCATTTCCTTGAGTCTGGCTCTCAGCTCTCATTAATTCAAGCCTGTGTAGGCTTGATCTAAATTACACAGCACTCGTTCTCTCTCTTCTTCCCCCCTAGTTCCCCATCCCACCTGGGAAAGGTGCAGCAGTCAGGGCTTCCCTGAGTGGGGATCAGGCGGAGGATGTGTGAGGAGTCCCCATGGATGTAGGGGCACCCACAGGTACCAGGACTCACCTAACTACACAGACAGTTCTTTTAAATCCTTCTTTTTCATCTTTCTTTCTTTTTTTCCCTCTTCCCCCGACACGAAGGGGAAGCTCTGTGCTGGGCTCCACGTCTTTCGCAAACAAATGAATAAATAAAGCCATAAATGAAGCGAGCATTTCTCTTGAAAGCTTGAAAGGAAGAAATAAGGAGAAAATGCTATTAGTTCTATTTTTAAAGACTTGCGAGCTGCTCGGATACCATGGTGATGGAGTCGGTGTAAGCACCTAGATAGGTACAAATCTCCCGCATGCCTGGAATAATGTAAACGGAGCAGGACAGCGTGTGAGTGGAAAGTATTTCTGTTTATCTAGCTTCCCTTCAGCTTTCTGTTATTAAACATGGTGATTTCCAAGCTGTCAGCACGCATGTTAAAATCTTCTGGCATTTCTGGCTGTGGAGAAGTATTTCCAAGAGCGCAGGTGTGGACCGCTTGCCTACTGGCCCCAGTGAGCGGGGAGCCCCAGGGGGGTGATGTGGGGGGGAACCCTCTCTGCAAACCCTGCACCCCTGCCAGTGATGGAGAGGGCCTGCCCGTGCCCCGGCGCGGAGTCGCAGGAGCATCGGGGGAGCTGGCGTGGTGTTAGTGGGAAGTGGCTGACAACCATTTTGAGCAGCTCCAGAAGGGCACAGAAAAACCTGGGAAGCTGCTTAGCAGGCACTGCGGGGGGAA
>VZTU01011774.1:288681-349014 GCA_013400835.1 Zapornia atra | reverse complement strand
GGGGGAAGAACAAAAGAAAAGAGGCTTGAGTCAATCGGTTGTGACCATATAATGACTCTGTATACAAATTAGATGGATTCACATAGTGCTTATCTAAATTAGGTTGCCATTTTACAATGCTAATTTTCCTGTTGGTTGCTCGTGATACCAGAACCCAGCGCTGGGAGAAACACCCGTGTGCCGCTCGGCTCCCGAAAGGCGGCGGTGATGCGGTGCCTCCGTACCCCGCAGGGTGAGCGCAGCCCGCTGAGCTCCGGCGGCCACCGCTGGCTCCAGCCTCCTGAACTGCTTGTAAGGTTGATAACTGTGACTGCAGTAATTAGTGGCAAGTCTACAGATCTTGATGAAGTATGCACAGGGGGCTTGTTCCTCTGCGCTGTTCTTTTACCCTCCAGAGGAATAAATAACTGGAGGGAAGGGAATTGTCAGGGGAGGAGGAGGGGATAGGGGGGGAAAAAAAAAAAAGCAATGAAGATGAAAATAAAAGCTGTATGCTTATTTTGAAAGCTGGTACCTAGGAATCTGAGAGACACATGTGAGATCTGAGTGTAGAAGTCAGCGTTTAAAAAGCTACCAGCATATCCTGATAAAGCTGCTGTCATGCCATGGAGTCGGAGCAGGAGGGGCCACAAAGAGCAGGACTTGGGTGCTGAGTGTTTGAAAACCCATCTGGATTTCTATTTGTCCCTCATGTTTTATTGTGGCTTAACAGGAATTAAGACAGTTCCAGTTTGCCGCTTGCGTGGGAAAGCCCATGTTCCTTGATGTCAGTTTTCACCTTCACAAGGGTGCTCTTTGCATTGAAAACCCTCAAAATATTTTCAGGTGAAGCAGCCTTCCCCCCTGTCCTGCCCATCCTCTCCCTGTTCCCCGCTCCTCCCCTCTGCCCCCTGCTCTCCCCTCCCCTCCTTTTGTAGAACGGGGGCTGGAAGGGCCGATCCGCTCTTGCAGTGAGCTCAACCACTGAGATGGCTTCGGGCTTCTGTAAACATGGGTCATGGAGCTTGTCTAATTTCTGTCAGGAAGATGATGTGCTGAGCCCAGCCCTGCTGGTCAGGGGCTAACAAGGAAAATCACATCCCATCACCACCATCAAAACAAGCTCTTCTTCCTGCAGACCTTCCGGCGCTGCTTGATGTGTTGTGGTGATAGCTGACCAAGGCCTGTTATGTTCAGTGCTTCAAAACGATCTGACACCCGACATTCTGCATAAGCTTGCTTTTATAGAGGTATCTATTCCAAGAGGAGTAAAAAAAATGCAGCAGTTTGGGGTCCAAACTGCACATGCCGTGATCTCCAGAGCCGTGCTGCTCATTGTGATGGGGTAAATGCAGATGCATGATTATTTGCAGAGCCCCATGCATGGCACTGCTAACTCCATGCATCGCATCTCTGAGCTGTGCAGCGTGGTAGAGCTTCGTGGTAGCTGGTGGCAGTTTTCACCAGCTGAGGATGTGATGCTCTACGTGCAATTTTTATTTCAGAGGAAGGGGAAAATATGTTACACCAAATCCTTCTTCCCTGCTGTTGGCTTTTCCTCTGCTTCCATAGCTTGCTGGCTGCACGTGGTTCCTGGAAGTAAACAGGTTGCTCTGCTCTGTAGCTTGGTGCATTTGCACCTTGCAGTATCAAGCCCTAAATAACTCCACGCACGGAGACATTAGCAGCCTGCTACACAGCGCAGGGATCTTGAAATATTTAGTGGTTTCCAGAAATGGGCTCTGTACCTTTTATCTTTGGAGTTTCTCAGGGTCAGAGCGATCTCTTTCATCTCAGCAGAACTCGCTTGCCCTGCGCACGGATCAGCTAAAAAAAAATCCTATGCAAAATTTCAAGACACAACTGCCAGCAAAATCCCTGCCACTGAGAGGGAGCCAGACGTGGAAAGAAAGGTTAAAAAAATACAAGACTGCCCAGGGAGCCCATTAGTTTGATCTCTGAGAGCTGAAAGCCAACCTGTAGGCAGGGCGATGAACCAGCCGAGTGCCACAGAGAGCTCGAGTTGTCAGTTGGCTGAAGAAAAAGCCGTTCCAAATCCTGACGTGTGGGTCCTCCAGGTACCATTCGAGTTTCTGGAGTAGCTGTGTCGTTCCTTGCTAAAAGCATTGCAAGAAGGAAAAACTATCATCGAGTTTGTTTTGAAGCTGTTTCAGCGCTCGAGTGAAAGCAGCTTTATTTGCACTTGGTTTTTATCTCCCTCCCTTTTGAGACATAGAGGAGCCCAGCTCCAGTGCGGCCACAGAACAGGTCAGGTCTATTGAGACAACTTCAAAACCAAACCAGACCCAAGGTCCTTCAGGCCCAGCTTGTTGATTAACAAGCCTGTGTAATATCCATACACTGAATGCTGACAGCGATTTACACCAAATTTGCACCCCTGAATCTTCAAAAGGACACTGAGCAGAGAGCTGTGATCCTTTTTCAATGCCTGAGAATGATGTTAACAATGGACTCACATTGGCCAGTTCAGCAAAGGTAAGAGAAGGGTTAGATGAGGGCTAGGAAAGGTGGGTTTATTAATTGAAAATGGCATTCAGTGCATTTTACTGAGGATTAGTTTCACTGTAGACATGGATATAAGTGTTTTCGTGAAGGATGAGAAATCTCCTGTGCTGTTGGGTTGGTCCACCCACCTATAAATGTTTGCCATCGATGTGGTGTTATAGGAGTGCTTGAAATGGCTTCTGCTCTGGCAAACTGCTGTGTGTTGCCTTCTTTTAAAGTGAGACTTTAAGTAATTGGAAGTTTGTATTTGGTTCAGGGAAGATCACACTTATCAGGGCTGTTAAAGGGGGCGAATGACGATAACAGTAATCGCATGAAGAACATAGGAGATTTCTGCAGTCTTCTGTAATCCTTTAAGCGACTCAGTTTACCAGCACTCCTTTGACTTGAGGGATTAGTCCCTGTCTCTGACGCACTGCCTATGAGGGATGAGGAAGAGTGTTACATCTGTCACCCAGTGCTTCACCAGCCGCACCAGTTCTGGCTCATGGGAGCCAGAGCTGGAGCATCCCGCTGAGATGCAGGCGGAAGCACCAGCAACGGTTCAGGAAGGAGCCCTGGGAGGGGGGTTGCCCTGTGTGTGAGAGTCTCTGGAAATTAGTTTCACTTGGAGGTGAGACCAAAGCCAGAAATGTAGAATCTCCCATGAGGAGGAGTGCAAGGTAGAGAAGAGAAATAAATAAGGGGTCATGGAAGAAGAAAAGCATTCTGTTGGGTTGTGACAGGAGAATCTCAGCATGGAAGTTGCCCTGATGGCAAGAGGCTTTTCCTGCAGCCTGTCTGGCCCTGGGGACCCAGGGCACGCTTCGATGTCTCTGGTCTGGGGCTGGTGAAATTGGCACCTTGTGCCCAGGCTGGCAGGCACGTGGCTCTTTGCCCACTGCTTCCCCATGCCAGGGAGCCCAGTTCAGGGGGTTGGCCAGATCTGATGCTCCTCTCTCTGTTTTTCAGTATCTCTTTTAAAAAACGACTCTCTGATCCAAGCTGAGCGGGTTTTTTGGCACACTTCTTGTTGTACCACATCCACAGTCGGCTCCTTTCCCCTCCTTTGCTTGCACTTGCTGCGGCACGGGGGAAGGAGTGTCCAGCCCCTGTGGTGTGGTTTGCATCAGGGTGCAGAAAGACAGAGGTGTCAAAGACCTTTAAAAGAATAAATAATATATTTCTATATCTGGTTGCTTCTGCATGTGTCTAATAACATGGCCCTTAGAAAGTAATTTGGATTAATTAGAATGTGTGGGCACTTTTGTGATAAAGACATGCCGAGTAATTATCCAGTGTCCAGAATAATCTATCGAGCTTGTGAAGTTTAAGTCTGAAAATTATTCTCCCTTAAGTATTTGTCTTTCTAGCTGTATTTCTGTTATTAAATTTGTTTTCCCACAAGTTAGATAAGAAGAAAATGTAATTATTTAGCTGGCAAGCTTAATGTCGAGGTGAAGAAAACCAGTGACGGTGAAAGTGTGATTGCCTTGTGGTTTTCCTGTAATAATACATAAATATTTATATGTGTAGAATTACATGGTGATGATGCACTTTGTAAAAGGCCAGAGATGAAATATAAGGGAATAAAAGGTATAGAAATTCATTGAAACTTCCCTATGCCCTATAATTCTTGTATATGTAGCCGAAGAAATGTCACATGCAGATTTCTCCCATAATTATAACCCGTTCTTGCTTACATCTCTTCTTGCTGCATCTCCTCCCTCTCCCTTATGCCTAAAGTCTGTGTCCTGAAGGACCTTGTTCGGTTCCTTGTGCTCAGAGGATGCAACAGGCCCTTCTACTCGTGATAATGTTTATTCTGGATTAAAGAAAACACCAAATCAAAGGCAGTCCAGATAGAATGACGCAGTGTCCCTGGTGAAACCCACCCCCGCGCCCCGGGTCAGCACAGTGTCCCTACAGAGCTGCTTTTTGAACTCTCCAAAGGAATATTAAGTGATGCCTGCGACACTTTTCATTTCAAAGGAGTGAATTTGTGACCTTGTGGGCGATGAAGGGGATGTGGAGCGTTTTGTACCGTCCAAGCATTCATCTCAGCAGTCCTGCCTCCCCTCCAATGCTGTGCTGGTCCCTGGGGCGCAGGCAGGTGATGCCCTGGGTGTTGAGCTGAGGAAGACCAGTCGTAGATGCTGGGCAGGGTTTGGGAGTGGGCATCGCTGCTGTGTGGGAACACGAGGGGCTCGCTCTGCCAAGGAGCTCTTGGAAGAAGACAGCAGCTTCTTCCAGGTACAGGTCAGCATGTTGGTCCTGCCTCGCTGGGGAGGATGCGTGGGAGGGAAGGCTGCTGTGCTCAGGGGCATGGGACCAGAGGTGCTCAGGGATGAGCTTGGAGGTGACAAGGTTAAGGAGAAACGCTTCAGAGAGCAGACCTGCAAGCATTTCCAAGGAAGCTTGGGGTAAACTCTCAGGGCCAGGGAGATGGAAAACCAGGTGGGGATGTGGTCATGGATGCTGAGATGACACATTCCTCAGGGAAGGATTATGGTCCTCACAATCAGGGCTGATTTCCCACCTGGCACTGCCCAGGTCAGCTGGTGCTGGGAAGCCATAGTTCTCCGGGAGAATATCCTTTAGGAAGACAGCCAGCCTTGCTGCAGTGATTTTGGGGGACAGGAAGCTCGTGGTCAAAGGCTGGTGGCTGGGGTTTTCCCATCACTGCTTTTCAGGTTATGCAGCAGTGGGGATGCAGCTGCATTGTGACCCGGGAGGGAGGTGTGGGGAGCAGAGCAGGGCATCGCAGGGCGCTGGTGTGCTGGGAGCACAGCGTGGGCTCCCCGGGGCTGCTGGCACTGGGACCTCCTCTGCTTCCCATTTACCTGCCCCTGCTAGCCCTCACCGGTCACATCCCGCTCCAGATACAGCTGGAAAAGCCTAAAACTGTGATAGCTGAAAACAAGAGTAAGATCTCTGGAAACCAGCATCTTTCACCTGGTACATCCTGAGCTCATGTTTCAGCGAGGGGTGGGGTGCGTGACATCACACTTGTGCTGTTCCAATGCGATTGATACCCTGTAGCACATGGTTAGTCCTGGCTGTAGTTTATGTACCTCCTCTGCGTGTAGTAAACCTTTTAATATTGAATTTCTCTTGCTGTGGGTTAACGGTGAGATTTTTTCCCTCTGGCAGCGCTGTCGTTGCTGCAGCAGGGGATAACGTTCAATAGAGATACACAGGTAATTTATCTAGGGTTTGGGTACAGGGGCTAGCTCTAGTGTCCTCGACTCCTGCTCTAGCACTGATGGACTCATGGGAGCAAAAGGCTTGTAGGTGCTTCTTAAATGGAGACTTTGCTCCAGTCACCTGAAATCGAGAACATGATGGTGGCTTATTTTTGCTAATATTATGTATAGAAATCTATTCTGTGTACTGGCTGCTGCTGTAACTCTGGGCATCTTAGGTGCTCTGAAATGCTCTTCTGTATTACATAAGGCAAAAGGCAGCAATTTGTGAAAGAAGAGGAAAGAATGGACAGGTTAGACTCCATCCTTGAGCTCGTTCAGGCTGTAACGTGTCTCTGGCGGTTGCAGGAATCGGTTTGTGACAGGCAGGAACACTGGCACCGTGCATGTGGATGTGGCAGGATCTGCTCTATGTGCTCCATCTCATCCTGGTTTCTACCTCAGGGTGTCAGATTCAGCAGGTTAGCTGTGACGTGTCTCCTTGTTCCTCTTGCCCCATGCACAGTGTGGGGAGTAGTGCTCCCCTGCTCCCCTGGCAGTGCATTGGCACACCCACAAGCTCCTTGAGAGACCACTCGGCTTAAGGGGAGTGTACACTGCTTGCCATCACTTAAGCACCAGTTTTGGTACAGGGAGGCACATGACTTTGTGCCTAAAGGAGAACTGGTTTTCTGCCTCTGGGATTCACCATTTCCAGGTGCAGCTCCTTAGCCATGGTCCCAACCTGGGCATCCAGAGCAAGCCATGTCCAGGACAGATGACAGACGTGGAAAAGCCCAGCTGGAGCATGTGGGTATGAAAGACTCTCACTGAAGTGAGAGACCCAAACATGACCATGCACATATTCCTTTTATCCCACAGTTTTGCTCTTGCCACAACCTTTTAATGACGTGCCCATCCAAAGGAAAATGGTTTCACCTTCTATGCAATCGTTCAGGCAACCACGGTGTGTGTGCGTGAAGGAAACATGGTTTTCTGTATAGTTTGATGAATTTTTAAATGCAATAATATTTCTAATATTGTGTGGAAGGAAATAAGGGAAGAAGTGAGCTCCAGAGCCCCTGTTTAAAACACTGTTTTACTGCTTGGAATGTAGTGGGTACCCCTGTGGAGTTTTCTTAGAGGCTCTAGGGGAGGGGAGCTGGGGGAACCTTGGCTCTGCAAGACCCTGCCCCTGTAGCCAAGACCACTGGGAGATACTTTTGTGAGTTTAGATTCTTAATTTTGCAATATCTGATCAGTGAAAGTCATTCTCAGGAATTTGGGTTGGCTCATCGTGCTATTCAGCTGCTTGCTGAAAAGTTTAACTTTACAATGAAATTGAAAATAAACCCTCTATAGAGATAAATTTGTATTGATGGATTTTAGATGTGTTATTCTGGGAAGACAATAAGGCCACGGGCTTTATTCTCCTTGACTTAAGATGCTTTGCGGTATTGAAAATTTAGGAATAAATATTCAAATCACAGCCTTACTTTCTACAACATAAACACGGATGCTCATCTAGAAATGCAATTATGAGATATGCTCAAATACTAACTCGACAGCTTTCATTTAGCCTAATAACTAAGCTTTGAAGGATGATTGTTTCACATTGTGCCACATTGCAATTTGTTTCCACTGTGGTGGGTCTGTCTGTGCCTGTGTTTGCCTATTACTTTCAGAAAACTGTGTTATGCCGTTGAGCTTCTCAGTATTTCAGCCTGTCTGCTGAATAAGTCGTTACTGTTGCTGTCTTTTATTGGGCTACTTTCAAAATCAATGAGATTTATAATTGCAGATTAAAAACCTTTTAAAATATGCATAGACAATATAAGGTTCAATTATATGTTTGCAATGAATGGAGCGATGTGTACACATAAATAAAACATAAAAGATGCTTTGCTGTGTTTATCTTCTGGTTCTGATTTATTTTCAAAATAATTAGGAATTGTGAGTCCATGTTTGGCTGTGTGAGCTCCAGTCACTGCAGGAACATCTATACGTGGATTTATAGCCGGTGCACACATGTCACTGCTCTGTCTGTTCACAGGGACTGACTTGGTTTTCCTAAATGTGGACAGGGTATAGGAGTGGTGTTAGTGAGAGGAGAGGAAAACGAATTGCCTTCTGCTGCCGTGTCCCATAGCTGAGTGTGGGACACTGGTTTCTGCTCAGCACCTCTCTGCATGGTTGAGATGCCCTGCTTGGTGGGGATCTGCAGGCTGTCAGGAGCAGGCTCTGCTCCTCAAGGCATCGCTGCCTGGCATCTTGAAGATCTCGGAGTGCATGCCCAGCCTGTGTAAGGGGCAGCCCCTGCCTTCGGCCTCCCTCGGCTTCGTCGTGCAGGACTTTCCAGGTGGCAGGAGATGGGACAAGGGGAAATGGCCTCAAGCTGTGCCAGGGCAGGGTCAGCTCAGATAGGAGGGAAAAGTTCTTCCCTGGCAGAGTTGTGGGGCTGTGGCACAGGCTGCCCAGGGAGGGGGCTGAGTCCCCACCCCTGGGTGTGTTTAACAGATGGGGAGATGAGGTGCTCAGGGATATGGGTCAGCACGAGACAGGAACGGTTGGACTCTTTGATCTTAAAGGTAGTTTCCAACCTTGTGACTCTGTGCCTTGGAAAGCCTTGCTGTCAGCCTCTCCCAAATGTGAGCCCACCCAAGACAGGCAGCAGCATCCCTTCCTGTTCTTTGGTGGGTTATGCAGCTTTAATCTCACTCATAGCAACCCAGTACGCATATGGTTGCTCTTCTCTACACAGGTTATTTTGTTGTCTGGAGCATTTAATGGACAGAGCTTGGTGCCCTCCCTTTGCAGTACCTGTTCTGTCTGCGTGCTTTCTTAGGCTGTGCTAGAACCAAACAGCCTCAGCACTAGGTTCAGTCTTAGCACAAACTCAAAGAATGCAGAATCCGCCCCTCCTGGACCTCTTCATTCTCTCTCTTTCCTTCAGTATCTTTGTAATTATGTTTTAAGCATTGTGGTGTGTCATGGGATAAAAGTGTGACAGAATATCCATGTATGTTATTTGTAGGCTGAATTTAAATCACAGCATGAGGCTGAAAAGACGACTGCTGCATAAGCAGCTTTGTTGTACCATATGATTACAGAAATGTGGCCATTAGAAAGGTTGTAGGGTCCCCGTACTCCCATCACCTTATGTGAGTTCAGCTAAAAATTGGCTTGAAGTATTAGCTCATAATAGACAAGATCCTTTGATGCTTTGTTAAGATTTCAAATTACCTCTAGCAGAGTGCCATCTATTATTTTAATGCCACTCTCAAGCTTTCATTCTATCAGGGCCGGAGTTAAAATATGAAGAGCTGTGCATTCTTGCGTTGCAATGGATGGGCAATCACCACTGATATTTTAACTGATGTATCCTAGGAGGAATATTCTAGTTAATACTGTAAAATCAATGAATATGCACTGGTATATCTAAACGTGCTGTGCTGGTCATAT
Organism: Zapornia atra; assembly: GCA_013400835.1. Classification (NCBI taxonomy): domain Eukaryota; kingdom Metazoa; phylum Chordata; class Aves; order Gruiformes; family Rallidae; genus Zapornia; species Zapornia atra. The sequence continues at coordinate 339,883 of VZTU01011774.1, read as the reverse complement.
CTCATCCCTGAGATCTGCAAACCAGCGGAGCTTTATCGCCTTGCTAGTTTATGGGCAGGCCAGCTAAAATTCTTAACAAGTTAAATATTTCACTTAAAAGCATTAAATGCTGAACTTTCCTGCTAGAGCATGTCCCTTTGTCTTCAGGATCGATGGTGTCTCTGGTGCAGTAGGTAAATATTTCTGTTGGCAGATGGGAGCTGTAAGAGGTTCCCTATATACACCTGGATGTGTTTGTCATAGAGGCTGGGAAATATTTTGGCCTCTGTCTGTCTGCACGCGTCTGTATGTCCAGAGGGACCCAGGCTGTGTGGGGGAAGGAGCTCATGCCTCTGCCTGCCTGCATCAGGGGATGTGTGGATGCGTCTCAGTGATGCGCAAAGGAGGAGCGGGGGGGGGTTGTGTGTGTGTGTGTGTGTGTGTTTTGTAGACCACCGACCCACACACACCACTGTCACAGGTGGCCTCTCCCCCAGTGCATGATGCTGGGAGGGACCAGCTTCAAGGCCATCTTCCCTCATAGCAAAGGAGGATCTTTGTGCGTCTAGGGCTAGAAATAATAATAATAAAGGGTAACTTAGATTTTGAATTTCATATTATTGATTCAAAATGCAGGTAAACAAAGAGGAACTAAAGTCTAAGTTACATAAATAACAATTAACTTTACTTCTGAGGAACGATGGCTTAGAGCGATCCTCTTCACGATTGCATAAACCAAACTTTATGCTGAAAGAGGAGTTTTTACACATAAATAGGGCAAGTGCATATCGAAACATCTTTTTCCAATTCAGTGTAAATTCAAATCTGGTCATTGTGTGCGAGTTTTCCTCAAGGACTGTTCTGAAACAAAAGAAATCCTGAGGTATGGGACCTTGCTGGGAGAAGTAGCGAAGCAGATGATAACTGTTGGGTTTATGAACCCCACTAATGACTGCAAACAAAGAGAACCTCTTTTTTTTGAGCTGTTGCAGGTGTCCTGTGACTCAACAACCGAGACACGTTGAAGAGCACGGTGTCTTCTGATACACAGGGGACATATTTTTGTCTCCTGAAGGAGTAGTCTGCAATATGCATGAAGCTTTTGTGTCCAAACTGCAGCATGGGCTGAGATTTTTATTTAAGTAATTCTCTAAAGGACGTGAAGTGAAGGAGTAGCTGAATTCCTCTTGGGCCTCACCTATTTCTAAAACAATGTGCAGTATTGACAGTGGTGGTGAAATCCTGTCCTGCCTCCCTCAAAGGGCTTCTATTTTCGTCGTAGCGATGCAGTGGGAGCTGTGCTTTCTGGCACAGCTCGGTCCAAAGGTTTGAATGAATTATTTTTAAGTATCAGAAACATTTTGAATTGGTTCGTAGACCCTGCTCAAAGGAGCTTGATTATAAAGAAGGCTCTTTGCCCAGGGAGAAGGTTATTAGACTGTTAACTGCAAAACAGGCGCTTACTGCAGCTGTAAATCTCCAAACATTCAGCTAAGTAGGTTATCTCAGTGCTGCTGCTTCACGCCTTTGTTTGCCTCTCCCCTTGCAGCAGGTCCCTGCGCAGGTCTGGGCCAGCTGGGTGTTCCATGTGGGGGTGATGTGGGTGGCCCCGCCGTAGGAACCACATCCCCCCTCTTCATGCTCCCCACTTGGTTCTCGTACCTCCTCCTCCTGGGTGACAGAGAAGCATGACTGATGAGGCTTCTAGTTTCAGTAGCCATTAGCTGACTCAGGTGGTGTTCCTGGGCGAGCTGGGACTAGCTGGATGGTCTGCTGGGAGCTTGAGGGATGGGAGAACCTCCCTCTGAGAGGGATGCAGTGTCATGGGAGAGATCTGGGTTTTTTAAATTCCTCCTGTGCCTGCGTAGGTGGGGAAGTGAGCCTGTGGGCTCGTTGTAAAATGCCTTGGCACAAGAATTTGTGGATCTTGACCTATTCCAAGTGGCCAAGTGAGACATGGGGATTGGTCTTTGTGTGCCGGCGCACCCTAATGCACAGGGGAGGCAAATGGAAATGTTAACGATGAAAGAGTCAATGAACAATTCTTAATCAGCAGCATGGCAAGTGTTAGAGACAAGTGTTATGTTATATCCTTATTGCTTAGAAGCACAGTATTATTTACAGCCTTAGCTTTGTGCTAAGACTAATTTTCATTAAAAGTGTGGGTTCTGGTTTCCAGTCATCTCTCCAAGGATCTTTTAGCATCTCAGAGCTGAGAGATCAGCTCCTGTTTTGCAGCAGCAAAGGCCCAAGCTCTGCCATAAGCTCCTTGCTGTCCAGGCAGACCCAGTTCTAGGCACAGGCCGTCAAGATGAAATGCAGGGATGTTTTGCATTCATGGACACCTCTTATTTTACTCTGTGTTTATAGGTGGTTTTTTTCTTCCCACTTCGTCTCTGAGTTGATAAAGTGCCTCCCATGAGCCATGTGGACAGTACTAATTGCTGTCATTATTGTTCTCTTAATTGCTATAATTATTTTTTCCAGAGCAATTCATATGAGTACTTTCCTATTCTAGAACAGGAGGCAGGAGAGACTTTGGATCTATGGAAAATACAGCCAGCTTGTCAATGTTATTCCGGGTGTCTTTCTGCTTAAGTGCCATGGCAGTTCTGCTAGGGATGAAGGTTGATTTATGTGCCTGGAGATGGGCTCTTTCTTCCGCTCTTTTCAGGTTTGAAATTAATTTAAAAAAAAAAATGCATTCAGTTGGTAAGCCAGTGATGGGTGTATTTATTGTTTGAGGAAACCAAAGTAGTGTTGGAGGTGTTTGGTATTGGATTACACCTGTAATAACACTGGTCATTAAGGTGTTGAGTGCCTCATGGTCTCATGAAGCAGAACCATCTCTGGGGAAGCACGGCAGTACTCTGGGTTGCTCCACAGTGCTGGGACATCAGACCAGGGGTGCATCGCCCTCCTAACAGCACAGTTCAGGTCCATCGCTGCACTGTTCCATTACAGTGAGCCCTTTGATGGGACTGGCCTTCCTTCTTCATCCCCCACAACGATCTGCCTGGGACTTGTAATGTCCGTTCATTAGGTAGGGAAGCTGAAGTCTGTGCGGCACAGCAAGATGGCTCAGTGAAAGGAAACCACCGATCACCTCCACCCATAGTTCCTGGTGCTCTGTCCCTCCTGTTTTATTCTCCTATCACTGATGCTCTGGAGTTATCTGACACTGAGAGGTCACAGAGTGACCTTGCCCAGTTGTTCGTTGACCCTTTGCCAAGGACACCTATAGTTCTCCTGAGTGGGGGACTTTGACATCCTACTTGAAAGCTCCCACCAAATAGAGAACTTAGGTGAAGTTTGGGAGTGCTGACATAGGAGCTCAACTGCAGATGCTGAGAGCTCTGAAAACCTCTCCTTTAAAATGCTTTGGAAACTGGGATTTTCTGTGAGCCATTGACCTCTTAATAATCTTTGTGTTCTGTGAGGTCAAGTTGAGAGAAGACCTGTTCACCTATTGGCTGAAGTCTTAATAGCAGACAGGCGGTGTGAGATGGGGCTCACACAGCGTGGTGAGGTTTGGTGGAATGGGCCAACTTGGATATAGGCAAAATTTGTGCACATGCATGATTTATTGGGCTTATTTTCTTAGTGTTTCTTCCGTTGCTCTTGAAGATATTTCTGTTTTATTAAATATACTTCTCCTCCAGGCTCAGCTTCTCATTTGTATTTGATGTTGTTTGTATTTGTATTTCTGTACCTTATGAAATATCTATCCAATTCCCTTGTAGGTGATTGTGTTGATCTCTAATACATCATTAGGAATTCACTGTGGGATAAAATAGGAGAGGCGGCGATGTGAGCAAACAGGACCTTGTTTGAACACCACAGCTTTAGTAATTGGTAAACAGAGTGAGAGAAACCGAGGTGATCTGTAAATAGATTAATGGTCCTGAAAAATTTCTGTTCTCCAAACGCCCTTCTTTGGTTGTGCTGCTTCTGAGAACTTCTCAGAAGAATTTCCTCTTGCGGTGTAACTTTGCGACGCAGCGAAAGGTTTGCCAGGTGTAACCCTTCCAGACTAGGGCAGAACGGTATGGAAGTGCTTTCTGTTGCTCCTAAAACTGATCAACATAAAAACTTGTGTTGTTGATTGTATTGCCTTGTTTTCCCATTGTCAACATTTGATTCTTGAGTATAAAAACCAGCTTGAAGTGCACTGCTTCTAAAATTTCATCATAAATCATAACAAGGAGGGATTATCAAAGCACTTTGGAAGGATTTGTTCTCATCATTACCTAAGACTGTTGGGAATATTATTCCCTAGTCTTTCAGAAGCCCTGGAGCAAGAACCACAGTCGTGCTTGTTTTCAAACCTGCCGTTCAGGGCAGAAATAGGGCGCACGCTGCTAGATTGACACCTCCAGAAAATCTGCCCAAAGCTATGTGTTCAGCGGCGTTCTGCTTTCGGAAGGCCAGGTGAGGAGGAGAACACCAGGCAGGGATATTATTTGCTATGCCTATCCCCATGTTGAGTAGCTGGTTGGCATGCCACGAGGCCACCGACAGCTGCCGGGCAGGTGAGACCCACGGCCACCACACTGCCCCACGGACATCAGCTCCTGATGAAATGGAGTGAGCTTGAATTCTCCCTCCAACTGAGTGGAAATCAGCAGGAAGATTCATCCCTATTATCTGTGCAGGCTTTGAGTCATGATCTGATCTTATTTTGTACCTTGGGTAAAATTTTCTTCCTGCTCGGAACGATGTGAAAATGAAGGAAGTGTTGGGGAGTGCTTTGCCCAGAGAAAACAGCTACTTAGAAACTTCAAATAATTCTAATTCAAGGCAATGAAGACAATTATATGCAGTTCACAGGATGCTGAAGCTGTTCCTTATGCGATTTGAGAAGTAAATGGTGAACAAAGAGTAGTTGCACTAACTGATGATTAAATCCTGACATGATAAATTTCTACATGAATAAAACCTGAGACCTAAACAGACTCGAGATTGTTAGTCATCCATCAGTTCACACCAAAGAGTTTTGCAGCCAAGTGAAAAGTCTTCAGGCATCTTATTTTTGTAAAGTGAAGCTATTGGCAGGATTTTGCAGTCTGTGTAGCCTGACACGGCGCTGCTGAGTGAGATGAGTTCAAGAGGCTTTATCAGAGCTGCGGTTCCAGGTTCCTTCTATTGTCAGGAAATCATATCAATAAAACTTAATAGGAAGTTGAAAGTAGAAATGCAGCAAACTGTGAACTTAATATTACCCTGGTGGGAGCTCATTAATATCTCAACAGGTATACTCATGCATTATCTTAATTGCACATGGTCCTTAGGGAAATTGCCTTTTCTGAAGTTTTCTGACTACTGCCATTTGGTGAGTTGGGTTCAGGTGCACCACTTTATTAATCTTTTAATAAGTTACCAAGGAGAAGGTAGCCTAACTCAATCACCTTTCAAGTAGCACAGTGGCAATTATGATTTTTATGGTCCCACTGATTTACGAGGTTCTCGGCCGTGTGAGTGCCTCTGCAGGCAGAGCCAGGCAGAGGGGATGGGGTGTGGGCAGTGAGCCCGAGCCTTCTGGCAGCTATCACAGCACCAGTGAGAGTGGTTTGTCACCTGGCACCGGGTCTCCTGTGTGTTTCCAGCTGAGAAGCTTGGCTATTAGAAAGGAGCTCACTGCTTGCTCTCATCTTGGTTGGAAAAAAGGGTCCATTGAGCGGTGAGAGGAGGAGGAGAAGGGATGAGGTGATGCTATAAAAGAAGTTGTAGCTTAGCCCTGTGTGGAGCCAGGAGTTGGACTCGATGATCCTCATGGGTCCCTTCCAACTCAGGGGATTCTGTGAAGTTTGAAGAATTGGAACAGGTTTATATTTCAGTTGCTTTTTACTCTGAAAAACACAGTTCCAAACCTGATGTTGGGTGATGCTTGACATTGCAAAGAGTGAATTAGGAGACCATGAGGGACACGGGATGGCTCTTGGTGTGTTTATTGGTGCAGCTGCTCGCAGACAGGCCCTCCTCTTCAAGCAAGACGACCAGGCGTGGCAGCACGCTCTGCATTACCAGAGGAAAATGAAATAAATGAAGAATAATGTCCAATGTTAAAAATAAATTAACAACAATTAATCACTGGCTAGGAAAACGTTCCCAGCATTAATCATTCACTCTGGCTGTGATCAGAAGAGCAGCCAGGCAAACGACATGTCAAGCTCCTGCGTGTGGTGTCGGCCGTAGTCGTGTAAACATGAAGACTGCCCTCAGGAAAATCTGCCGCCCACATCACTGATCTGCTTCCTCATCTGCCGACACCTCAGCATCCTTCAGAAGGCTCCAGCTCCAGCTGAGCCTTGCTGCGGCACTGAAGGCTCAGGCAGGATGCCTTTTGGCAGGAGGACCACCACGGGCTTTTCTCTCTCGCAGCCTTGCTGGGCAGGGCCAGGGGGATTTTCATCCCGTGTGCTTTATGGATCGAAACTCTCCTGCCAAGATGTTGGAGCTGTTTGGAAAGCAGGCTGTGATTTCTTGGAGCTTTGTGATGTTTCAGAGTAGAAAATAGAAAAAATGTGATGGAAGAGAAAGCTTGCTGCTTTAAACTCAAGTCTGGAGTGCGAGAGATCAGCAGCGAGCAGCAATTTACCACAACGAAAGAAACAGCAGCTGAGAGACAGAAAATATTTATCTGGTTAATTAAAAAAACCTCCTAATTTAAAATACTCTGTGTTGTGATCCTGCGGTGATGTCATTGTAATGCTGGCTGGGTCTGTGGACATCCCAGTTGTCCCCATGGCAGCAGGACGTGATGTCTCCCACTGCACCCTGGCAGGACCAGGAGGCCAATGAGTATGGCTTAAGAGCAGTGATGTGTTGGAAACCACTAAAAATGAGCAAAGCCATAGCAAAGGGGCAGTCCAAGCCTTTTTGTTTCAAGTGTCAGTTAGGTGAATGGGACAAATGCCCAGGTTTTGGTGTGGTTAGAGCATGGTGTGGGCCAGCTGGTGCTGTCAGTGGCTTCTGTTTGCAAACCTGACCCGTCTCAGCAGCTTGCTGAAGCAAAACGGGAAGAAAACCAGCAGCAATTGGTACATCTGAGAGGATGTTTGGGGACACACTAGGTAGCCATAGGACTACTCTGGAGATCATCCTTACTGCTCAGGCATCCCTGGCATGGTCCCACAGCTTGTTCTGCCTTCCGCTCACTCATCTGTTGGCTGTGTGTGGGTGGGAGGCAGGCTTCCCATTGCAGGGCTGGTGGTTCTGTGCCTTGCAGCAGTGTGAAATGGTGGCTTTGCAGACTGATCGGGGCAAGAGTGGGTTGTGAAACGCCGGCTGTTTAACCGTGGGTTTTGTGAATTGCTTTACTGAGGCTTTTGCTGCACCTTTGAAACTAAAGCCCAGCCTGTATGTGTCCAGCCATCACTCCAGGGCCAGGAGGTTTGCTTGTGTGCTGGGAGGCTCCAGCCCTCAAGGCTTGGGCCATGGCAGGAAGCACCAGCGTGCACTCCAGAGATGGACCAAGGGGATGAGTTTCATGATATTTAGAGAGAATATCCAAGTTATAGCCCTTCTCCTTGTTCTTCCTTGGCCTCCCCTCACCCCCCGGCCCCATGAGGCTGCCTTTATTGACTCTGGGAACAGAGAACTGTGATGTTTGACTCCCTTGGGGTTGGGTCTTGATGAATGAGGTCAATCCCTGTTTCTTTTCTAGTGCCCTTCGGTGTTTGAAGGAGCTGAACGTGTGTGTCTGTGACCTCCTGTACAGCCACCAGCACACAGGAGCCCTCCGTGCCCTGTGGCTGTTGGTCTAATTCCCATAAGCCCTGTGATGGGCTCTCAGTGGAGAGGGGGGCTGGCCATTGGGATGGGGCTGGAGTTAGCACAATGGTTGTGGTTTACAGACTAAAGCCACCCCAAACAAGATGTTAACATGGGGGGACACGGGGTGCGGAGCATGGGAGAAAGGCTTCCAGCTGAGCCCCTGCGAGGTCTGGCTGTGCTCAGATGTGTGCAGGGAACAAGGGAGAGGAGCAGAGATGCTGCGTGGTTGGTTTTAGCTGGTACAAGCAGATGTTTGGTTAGGACTGAACATGTGGGAAGGGAAAGCACCTGGTTGGTGTGTGTCACATGCTCTGTACTGGGCAAAGAGGAACTCCAGGGGCTCCAGCCTGTACTGTGTCTGGTTGTGCTTTTCTCCCTGTACTCAGACACCATCGTATGAAAACTCTACTCATACATATAACTTATTGTCACTTTTAGGTATCCTGTAAGAAACAGTAGTAAAAAGAAAACCCCAATGCATGTTTTTTGTACTGGAATGGACTGAAACAGCCAGAAATGGTTTTATGGGCAGAGGAGAAAGACTAAAAGCCCAAGGCATCTCCCAAGTTACGTGAGCAGCGGAGCAAATCCTGTAGAAGCTTTATGTTCTCTAAGTGTGCAGAATGTGCTCCAGCTGATTTGCAGTTAAAAGCTGTTGCTGGCAAGTCGGAATGCAAACACTAGCCACAGATGAAAACTCCTATTTCATTCTTTCTTTCATTTATAATTAGGAAACCCAGCACTTGGCTATCTCAGTGAGGCTCTGCCAGTGGGACTGCGTGTTGTGTACCTGATGCTCGTCTAATTAATAACAAGTAAACAGCACCCATCATGTCAGCCCGGTTAACAGCTCCACTTTTAATATAATACCACCCAACCAATAGATGAATTAAGCTGATGAGCAGCTGAACAAGCTCTGCTGACTGCTTTGTACAAATGAGAAGAGAGCCATCCTGAAATGTCACCGATCATTCCTTACAACAGCGACTGTCGGCGCCGACAAATTAGGAATTTCAATTATTTTTGATGGCCGGGGTGCCCAGCATTCTCTCTGTGACTGCAGTAGCTGGTGTTAGCTCAAAGTCATCCCTAAGGTAGATTAAAAATAAAGAACCCCTGATAAATTGGTGTAATCGATCTATTTGTCTTTGAGAGTGGTCCCCCAGCTTTGCTGGCCCCCCGGGCGAAATGCTGAGCGAGTAAATCACGTACCAGCGGCCAGCGCCGTGCTGTGCTCTTCCCTGCAGCCTCAACTTTGACTTTTTTAATTTTCTGTGACTGGAGCACTGGAAGGGCTTGCTGGCAACGTGCTGTCCACAAGCCACAGATCTAAAATAAATCTGGCAGGGCTCTGTGGAGGGCTGCTGTCTTGCAGTAAAATCCTAAAGCATCCCAGCTTTCAGCTTGATTAGCCACCTCTCTGGCTGTAAAACCAGGGGACGTGCAAAGGAGTGACACGCTGCATCCGAAGGAAAGACGGTGCCAAGCGACAGGGGATTCAGTTCCCCAACATCCGCAGTGACAGCCCGAGCACCCGCTCGAAGTGGAAGCGTTCGTTTAGGTTCAACAGCTCCCAGCAAGCAGGAGCAGTGCCACGGCAGAGCCCCCACTTAGCAAGCTCCCCACACAGGGTCCTGGGCTTTGAGCAAGGGCCACGAGCTGTGCTTGGCTCCAGGCTGATGCTGAACGGTTCTGCAGGAAGCCCCGTGCTGCGGTTTGCTGTAGTAGTAGGTAGTACCTCCATGGACAGGGACAGGTCTCAGAGCATGTTGGGGTGTTTGAGAATTTCGGGTGGTTCGGATAATCTCACTCATCTGCTGGGTCTTCAGCAGCAATTTTTGCTTTACAGGTCAGCTGCTACCCTGCTGCAGCAGCTGCTGATGTATATACAGACGTACAGATACAGGGTGTGTTCTGTGGCACTTGCTGCGCTGGCTTTTGTCTGTCACTGACCTCCATGGGGACCGAAGGCACCAAGCCCTGTGCAGGGCTGAGCCTGGGGAATGCAGCATGTGCCCTCCTGAGAGGGCACGAGAGCTAAGGGGTGCTTGTGGGAATGCTGTGCAGAGACAGAGAGTGAGAATGCAGAGGATGCTTGTACTGAGGCATGAAATACTGACCTTTCTGCAGCCTGGAAGTCTCACATCATTATATGTGATCATGTTTGTATCTATTGCAAAGCTCTTCCCCCCCCACCCCGTGGCATCTCAAGTGAGAATTATGGCAGCTTTCTTAATTTAAGGAGCAGTCCCAGACAGTTACTCAAACAATCGCATAATGGGTTTGGGGATTAACGTACTGTCAGCTTGGTAACTGCTTAGGGACCTCTGTTATCAAGGAGAAAATAGCCCTGAACGACATTCTAGGCCTTCTCTTATTGTAGAGAAGGTGAGAAGGAAAAGCCAAGAGCTGGTTTGTCATCAGCAGGCAGCGTCGTAGGACGTGGCCGCATCGTGACCGTATTGTCTTTGAGGGACAGCAATGTCCACGCTCAGCAACCTTCCCCACTGTTCTTCATCAGAAAGAATCCCAAATAAACATCCTTTTGCTTAAATCTGGAGTCACAGCTTAACGTTTAAGAGCTCCTTCATCCTCCAAAAACCGATGAAGGGTCCCTGTGGCCTGCAGCCAGCGATGACAGGTATAGCTGTATACCCACTTGCTTCGGGATCCCAAAATAACCCTGAGCACCAATAGAAAGGACATAGTGAGAAAAATGGTTTGTGTGGGCTGTATTTGATTAGGATTGACTGAAGGGAAGAAATTATGAACGTGCAAGTGTATACAGTTGTTTTCAATTGATTAATGATTTATTTTGTAACCTGAAGTCGGTGAAAATGCTGTTTCTTTGGCTTGTATATTGTACAGGAACATGGTGGAGACGTGTAGATGGATAGAGTGAAGATGAACTGAGGCTCAGCTGAAGCCAACTGCTGTAGCTAACTGCTGCAAGAAGTGCAATGAGTATATGAATATGTATATTTATCAGAAATTATTTTTTTCTACAGATCCCACAAATCAGTTATGCCTCAACTGCACCAGAGTTGAGTGATGACAGGCGCTATGATTTCTTCTCACGTGTGGTTCCTCCAGATTCCTTCCAAGCACAAGCAATGGTGGACATTGTGAAAGCTTTGGGATGGAATTATGTGTCCACTTTGGCGTCTGAAGGGAATTATGGAGAAAAAGGAGTCGAGTCCTTCATGCAAATTTCCAGAGAGGCAGGTAGGCAAAGCCCACCCTCCCTCCAGCAAGCGCTACGGAAGTAATGAATGTTGTTGTGCACCAAATGTTGTGTTCTGTTTCTGGAACGTGTACTTGCCTCTCAAAGTGCTCTGGTTCTTTGCAGTGCCTCTGTAATGGCTCCTAGCTGCTCCCGTTCCGAAATCGCTCGTGGACTTTTCAGAGGCTGAAACCTTAGTGGTTTTCAATCATTTCTGGGGAAAATAGAAAACTCTGAGTCTTATCAAGCTCCTGCTGTTCCACTGGACGGCATTATATTGTGTTGACATGGGTAGAAGACAGATTTGAAAATGCTGAGCTTTTATCTCTCCACAGCTAGAAGCTCTGAGAAGCTGCTTGTTACCAGACATTGGCTCGTGTCGTGCTATTGCTGTTCGCCGCTCGGATCGCTGTCTGACTTGTTTTGCTTTCATTTAGTGTTTCTCTTGACCCTTTCAGTTGAGAAAATTCATACTCTTTTCCCTGAAGGCTCGAGGATTACTGGCCTGGGCTACAGCAGCAGCAGCAGGCTCAGCGGCGTGGTGCGGGGCACGCCAGACCTCTCGGGCGTCACGCGTCGTGTTCTTCCCGCTTTCGTTCGGTGGTGCCCAGTGAAGGGCAGGCTGTGTGGGACACAGCCACTGCCAGTGAGGGGGTGTCCAAGAGGACATCCAGGGGGATGCTGTGTGTGGGGCACCAAGGACAGGGTGGTGTGTGTGTGTGGAGTCAAACCGCCCTAATCTTGTTGACGGGCATCCCTGGTGTCACAGTGTGCTTTCCTGTTGGGTACCAGAGCAGAGCTGACGTGTGTGACGTGCCCATACCCCTGCCTGGGTAACTCGCTCCTCAGGGTATGTAGCTCTGAGGTTCCCAGAGATGCCAGAGCACAGGAGGACTTTAGGTGGCCCTTCAGGGAACAGAGGATAAACCCACAGCAAGCTGACTTGCAGCCCAGAGTCCTAAAGGTTTGGAAACAGGAGCAATTTAAAACTGTTTCCTGTGCTGGTAAGGACAAACAAGCAGATGGCATCACCCATTATTGGTGAGTTATGGAAGGCCCATCTCCAGAAGCCTTCAGGGATACATCCTGGTCAGGAACCCACCATCATTGTGTAATGAGCTCTGCTGTATTCCCAGACTGGCCTTTCAGGTCTCCCCCCAATGACACCCCAGCACTGTGTTAAGCAAAGAGAGAGCGTAAGGCATTCCACACTTCCCTCACCGCTTTCCCAAATCACCAGCCAGGTTAGCAGGAGGGTGACAGACAAGAGTGGGACGGGACAGGCGCTGCTCTGGAGCAGCCATCCAAGGTGTCCATCCCCTCAGCTGTTGCAAGGCCAGTGCCACAGCACACACTCAGCCTCTGCAACCCCCCTGTGTTATCTGCGAGGTGGAGCCTCAGCTCCCAAAGTGCCTGGGCGCCGCTGATGGATCGCTCTTGGCAGCAGCATCCAAGGAGTGAGCAGAGAAGGCGGCTGTGCTGAAAAGAAAGGGGCTTCAGAGAGAGGAATCCAGAATTGTTTCATTATGGTGATATCACAGAAGGAACCTCTATTTGCATAAATGTGTCTGTTCGTTCAGATGCATATTTATGTGGTATTAAAGTAAATGGCTTTGGGTTTAATACCCCAGGAAGTGACAAATGCCAGTGTTCATTATAATTTAAAATTGGCTTTATTTGCAAATATCCACTGTTGCAAAATCATACCAGAAATGTGTTCTCCATGTCAAGGACAAACTCCAGATGAATGGTGCTATGCCGCTTTATGGACCTTCCCCAGAATTAAATTAATAATGGGAGCTGCTCCTGGAGTCGACACGTAAGTCAGCGTCCTTCATAAAGGAAAATAAAGTGTAAGATGAAAAGAGTGCCTTTCTTAGAGCAGGTTTGCACTCAGGCTGAGACAGATAGGTCACACTGACAAGATTAAGGCACTAACAGGGACAGGACATGAACTTTCTTTGCTGTACACAGCCAGTCTCGCCTGGGAACTGGAGTAACCCACCACCTCTGGTTCAGCACAGCAGCTCTCTCTTCTCAGGGCCCCCATGATTTTTTTTATTTTGGTGTTAAATAAAGGTGAGGTGAAGTTCTGGGGGGATTTAATGCCTGTCAGCATGTTCCCTGGCTTTCTAAAACCCTGGGAAGCATCGTGCAGCCCTGTTGTCTAGATACTTAGAGGAGCACCCACTGCGATCTCAGGCAGTGCTGCCCTGGAGTTGGGTCCAGACCTTGACCCCCTTTGGGAAGGGACACCTTGTCCTCAGTTGGGACCGTCCCCAGGTGCTGTTGGGGGGACTTAACTGTGTTCTGGGGACATGCTGCAGGGGGTGCAGCAGTTTCAGGGTTGCTTTCCCAGTGCCCGCTCTGGCTGTGTCTGCTTTGGGGATGTTTTAAGCCAAAGAACTTACTAACCGGGCTGTCCGGTGCTTGCTGTAGTATCAGGGTTGGGAGGAGCCTCTGAAGAAGCAACAAGCAGTGATAATTTGACTGACCTGTAGCCATGGTGCAGTCTGTAGCTCCTGGGTCTCCCTATTCACAACCATTCCAGTGGTGCAGAGCTGCGTGCCCTGACACACGCCGTGCTGGTGCCCTGGGGCCAGGAAAGGAAGGGCCAGGAGGTTTCACAAGGCAGAGGAGTATTACTAAGGACCCTGCTTTGGCAGGGGGGGGGCTGGACCCGGTTATCTTCCGAGGTCCCTTCCAACCCCTGTGAATTTGTGATTACCAAGATCAGTGCTCTCCACGTATTAAATATATTTAACAGGTCAGAACACCCCAGGCCTGATGGAGGGGTGTAATTATACAGGGTCTCCACAAAAGCCACGGAGCACAGTGATGCGTGCTGCTCTGTTGTGCCGCTGCAGGGCTGGGGAGGAAGGGATGGGAGAGGAGAGCACACTCCTGATGTTCCGCTGCTGCGGTGTGAGGAGATGAACATGGTGCTTCGAATGCCAATCAAACTCCTGCTAATTACAAAACTCATGCCAGAAGCAACTGAAATGCAACAGCAGTGGGAGGAAGCGTTTTCCTTAGTAAGAAGATCCAGTTTCTTCTAGAAACCAGTGCAGCTGTGGATTACCTCTCCATCCCACTGTGGGGGTGTGCTAAGCAGACCCTGCGGGGCCGTGGGGAGGATGGGGCATGGTTTTCCTCGTTTTCCCATCAGCATGTGGTGCTCCTCAGGAGGAGTTGTGCTCTGTGTGGTGTACTGTCCGTGTTATTTCTGCCTTCAGGCTTTGGTCAGGGCTTGGGTGCTGTGGCTGAGACAGAGCCTGGCCAGGCTGGAGCCAGGCTTCGTGTGCGGGCACGCTGGCTGCTGCCCCGCTCCCCCGCCCCGGCGTGCAAGGGAATACCTGCAGTCGTGGCACAATGAGCTCCGTGGTGTGGGTGGGGAGGGCAGTAGGTGCACGTACAGCTCCAGGCTTGTGCTGCCTGGGCCATGCAGAGCTGGCTGCAGTTGTGGCTTAAGAGCTTTACTGTCTGTCGGGATGGCAGGGCTGGTGTGAGTCCTGTCCCATCACCCCCTTTTGTGGAGCTGGGGGGTGTCAGTGCAGGGTGCTGGCTCTGGTTGTCCCTTGAGCATCCACTGGGAGCAGGGACAGCCCCGGAGCAGAGGTAATTAGCCAAAGCTTGAGACACACCATCAATAAGCAGTGATTATTAGCTCTCAGACAATCGCCTTGCATCTCAGAATCAGTGTTCCTTGGCAGAAAAGAAGATTCAGTCCATAGGTACCAGTGCTTTTCTCTTTGGTCCCGAATCCGTAGCAGCTAATTATCCTAAACTCCATGTTTTATCTAGGCTTGTTTCTGATTCAGCCAAGATCTTAGGAATTGTGAGGGTGAGTAGAAAGCGCTACCCTTGCTTAGTTTTCAAATGTGCTTTGGTATATAAAGACTTTGCTTGATCCTTTGAGTTAATAATTCTTCACAAAGTGACTTTTATTATGAGTACTTCAAGTGAGTTTGAATATGTCATTGTGGCAGGAGATGAAGATTTGAAACATGCTCTGCAGTCTGTGGGATTAATAAATTAGGGGAATGGTCTAATTATGGAAAATCTAAAGGACAATTTCAGATTATTAATGAAACTACTGAATCCTTGAATTTCAAAGATTAATTCATCTTTGATTTTTTTAAAAGATTAATCTGTACCAGAAGGTTAATTGCTATCTGTAAGAAATATATATATTGAAGTCGTTAGCAAAAGACCACTTGAATGCCTCCTACAGATAAAAATCCCGCACGCATTTATTCATCTTCCCCTCTCCAAAAATCACCCGTTTTCATGGATGAACGCTGGCTGCTTCGCTTGTGGAGACTTTGGTGCTCGCTCTGAGGCCCAGCTGGCGCAAGGGATGGACGGAGGGATGGGTCTGCAAACCCTGCTCCCTGTACGTCTGCTCCCTGTGCATCCTCCTCCTGCCTGTGCATCCTCCCTCATCCAGCTCTGGCTCAGCAGGAAGTGTTTCTGCCCAGCAGGGCTGGTGCTGAGCTCACTCCTGCCTTTTGTGCTAACTAGATCTGGTGTAGAATCAGGAATAGGCTGCCCAGGGGGGTGTGGAGTCTCCTTCTCTGGAGAGATTCCAGCCCCGTCTGGACACTGACCTGTGTGACCTGTCCTAGGGACCCTGCTTTGTCAGGGGGGTTGGATTCAATGAGCTCTGGAGGCTCCTTCCAACCCCTACGATACAGTGCTTCTATATTGTACAGGGCAGCTTGTCGGTAATACGGTGTCTTAATCTGCAAACTAAGAATTAATTAGTTAGATGATGATCTTCAACCACTCTGTAGGAGTGGAGGAGAAAAATTCTGGAAAGACCTGTCGTCTTCCTCTGTGTACTGAGACAGGAGAGAAAAAAAAAAGGATTAAAGCTCTTGTAGCAGTGTGCTGATATGATTATATACACTGAAGTTCCCTCTGAAGACTTCAGTTGCGTTGTCATATTTTTTAAAAGGCTATCATCACCTTGACGGAACAAAAAAGCAGAATAAACTTTAATCCGCTTTAACACAGGAAGCACAACACTTGCAACAGTCTCTTTATCTTCTTTCCTCCTTTTTTTTTTTTTAATGCTTGAAGACTTTTTTTTTTCCTTTGAAACACTCATTTCTTTAATTCCCCCATCTCCCTGAGCCTCGAGTGCTGCTGGGCATCTGTTACGTAAGGAGGAGAACATCTGCATGCAGCAGGGCCGGGCTGGATGCACAGGCAGCAGGAGCTGAATTTCCTTGGGAACAGAGGAAGCATCAAAGCCCATTCACTGTCGGGGCAGCGAGGAGACCCCTGGAATGCTGAATCCCTCTCTGTCTAAGGAGACCTTTTCCCAGCATCGATACTGAGCGCTGCAAGGAGACCCCTGCAACACCGAATCCCTCTCCATCTAAGGAGACCTTTTCCCAGCAGCGATACTGAGCGCCGTTTCTTTTCCATCCCTCAATTTAAACTCCACTTTTGGTTTTTATCTTGCTTTTTTCCCAGCTTCATTTATTTGTTGGTGAAACAGCCCCACACGTACACAGCGCGGAGACACGTCGCCCTCACCCCTAACAGGCGTCACTCCGCCTAAATCGGGTGAACTACTTTTCAGCCTGCCATTATAATCTGTGCATTGACTGGTATAATCCCCTAATGCATTGGTTTCTTTGCAGATTAGCTACGTAGCATTAAATACCTCTGACAGCAAATATTTTCAGTTGGGCTTCTCTGTAGCAAAGACTCTTTTAAACCTCTTTAGCCACCTAAATGTGAAAACATGAGTTTTCCCTAAAGCTCTGATGCTCGTTGTCTTGGCTGCCTCGTGCTTCTTAAAAGATCTGAGCCTTTTGACTCAGGCTTTTTGGTAGCCTGAATCATCTCCTGATGCCTTCTGTGAAATCCTCAATGTGCTGCATCATAGTACGGTGCCCTGATTCGGTGTTTATCTGGGGAAGCTGACACTGCTAAATGCTGGGAGCTGCTGTATCATCCCTGGGTGATTCACACAGCCCTTCTGTAGGCTCCTGTAGGTCTATTCAGCTCCTGCTGTGATCCTGAATCTGCATTTTTCTAATAGAACTTAATTTTTATGCTGTCTGTTGGGAATTCCATTAGCACAAATTAGTGCTGGATAACATGAGAGTTAAATCATTGCTACGAGGGAGCTGCACCACTCTGTTTTAAGGAGCCTCTTCTGTCTGTGCAGCTCAATAGACAACTGATTCCTCTTTGCCAAATGGAATATCCTGATACTCTTTTTTTGTCTTACATTGTGATGTTAATGAAACACATATCTCTCTTTTTTTTTTTTACCCATTAAAGCCCTACTGAACGGGTTTAGAATGCTCATTACTTGGAGCAGTAACTTTACAGCATAACCCAGTTAAAACAAGCCCAAGAACGAGAAGTGAAGGTAAAAAAAGCTAATGACATCACCATGATAGGTGAAGATGGTGTTGGCAGTCCAGTCACGTTTATTAGTGAAGCTTTGCTCTCCATTCTGGCGATGGGTCATCCCATACATCGTCCAGCAGTGCCCAGAATCAGTGATCTACGGCTCCTGTTCTTTGTGGCAGCCAGCAGAAGCCAACTTCTAACAGAGACGCCGTTCGAACACTCATCTGAGTGAGTCAGTGTTCTGGAAGAAGGTGGGCTGAGGTGGTGTACTGCCCACTGGCATGTCTGTTTCTCTAGCCAGAGGAAGGGCATCATGCAGGCTGTGTTCACTGCATCTCCCTCTGCTGTAACCCCAAGGGGCAGACACCCTCCCCAGCATTCCGGGTAGGGCGAGCAGCTGCGTGTGTGTGCTGACACATGGTCTGTCACTGTGGCTTTGAAGTGCAGGCCAAAAACCATCCTAAGAAGACCAGACGTTGTCGGGGTGGTGTTTAGCATGTACCTCAGGTGCTGTCACTTCAGGGAGCAGCAGCTTGCAGGGAGCTCTGGATCAAATATAGCAAGAGAATGAACATATAAACTGCTAATGAAATCAACTTATTTACATCCGAGCTCTTCCAGTGCTTTCCGTTTTTCTCTCTATTTTTCTCTCAAATATCCATGCATTCATCCCATTGGGTGTTCAGTGATGTTATGCTAAATATCAGTGTTATGAAATCTAGTCTTTTGCTTCCTGTGTTTTGTTAAATCCCAAATGTTTTCTCATTTCAGAGAATAGTCAAGAAAAATCACTTCCTGAAGTCATACCAACTTGTGCAGTGGGTCTGTCAGCTTTAGTGGGGTTTTCTTTTAATTGATCTAGTAGATGACACATTGGACTTGATTCTCAAGCACGTTTTGGATTGTATGTGGAGTTTAATGATACACTTCTGAGAGTGGAAAAGAAAAAGCAAAGCAAATCTGTTACTCTGTGTTTGTGGTCTGTGCTGCTGTGGCTTTTTCCAGTAGCATGTGAGAAGTGATGTCCATGAGTGGGGTGTCCCTCAGTGTTGACTGGACTTGGGATTTGCTGGGTTGAACTCTTTAGGTGCCTGGCTTAGGCTGTTGAGGAACCCTTTAGGAACCTGCTTGGTTTTTTTGGGTTCTCAAAACATCATGAACTCCATCTTCATCTCTCTAGTGAAAGGTCTTCCTACCTAAGGCAGAGCAGATGTCTGGAGTGAGTTGGCTCTGTTCCCTCTGCAGTAACGAGGAGCAATGAGGTCTGAGTTGTCCATTTAAAACAACCATTTCTCTTGACAACACAGGGACTCTGTGCACCAAATGTAAATTAATTAATGCATTTGCGTTTAAAAAAGATAGTCCCATCATCAGCATGTGATGTACACCCTTCCCTATGTGTTGTCACCATTGCAAGGTAAATACCTGGTGTAGATTTGCAGGGTTCGTACACTCTCCTTCAGGAACACGGTGATGCTGATGGGTGCTGGGAACTCGTGTTTGGGTACATACCACACAGCCCAGGGCACCAGGAGCCTGTCTGCAAACGGTGGTGTAAATCTGTGCTGGCATTAGCAGGGGTCAGGGTGGTCCTTCCTCCTCCTCTGGCTCGTGAAGAGTCAGTGAAATCGAGTTTGGGGAGAGGGAGGGGCTCAAGATGTGATATTATGGTTACCTCACAGGCAGCCTGAGGCCAGTCCCATGCTGGTGCATGCAGGAACTTGCACTCCCCTCCTGAATGATCTCACACCGCGGGTGTCTTGGCAGAGTATTATTGGATGGCTGTAACAGTCTGCTGTCACAGTTACAGCCCAAGTCACTGTAAGGATAAATAGCTGCCTTTTTATGGCATTTATTGAACGTTGGGAGATTGCATTTCAAGGACAGAATAAAACTGAAATAGGCAATTCTTGTTACTAAACAAATAACTGCCAGCACCCCTTAAAAACCTTACCCCATGTGTAATAAAGCATTGCTGGTGTGGTTGTGTGGATAGCTGAAAGCAAGGGGCTGGTTTTGGTTAAACCCTCGTTATTTCAAAGCAGAAAAAATGTATCGTGGAGCCTTTATTTTTACCAGTTAAGTTGGACCTCCCTGGGGGCTGCTGCTGAGCTGTGCAGTACCCAGCATGTGTAAGTGAAGGCGTTGGTTCCGTGTGGATTCAGTAAGTTAACCATCCCAATCCAGTTGGGTCGTCTTGTTCGTTGGTTTGGGTTTTTTTAATGTGTTCTTTGGAAGGTTTTCTGCATCTCAAGGGTGGTGTGTTCCTTCTGGTAAAGGGAGTAGTGTGGAGCAGGAGTGTAGAAGCAGGAGCGTTTGAGTTCGGTCTGCATCCATCTTCTGCTGGGAAGAATGGACATTTGTAAGAACCAGTGGTGGAAGTGGTTGGGGGACGCAGCAGAAGTGTTGATGTGCATGAGGATGCTTGAGGAGAAGCTCCTAGGGAAGTACCAAAGCTTTTTTGGGGAGGAGTCTGGGTGAAAGGAGGGGGTTCAGATTTACTGAGTACTCAAAGGAAGGGACAAGCCTGAGGGAACAGCTGGATGGGTGTGAGGGTTAGGAGAGGAGAGGTGAAAAGCCGTAAAATTAAAGTTCGTGAAGGTGGCTGGGGATGGAAATACTGAACTGTGGCAGCACGGCAGGCAGAAGAAAATCAAATCTATGGATAAGGAAGACTTGCCATGGAGAGGGAGCTAGAAAATCACATCTATTCCACAAAAGAACTAAAAATAATTGAAAAACCCCAAAACCATTGCAGAAACAGAATTGACTTTGATTGTGAGAACTTAAAACTTATGGAAGGAAAGATAGAAATTCTTCCCAAGGTCCGTTTTTAATGCCAGAGGGCAGTGAAACCAGGCCTTTCAGATGACTGCATCTGAGTACCTTTGCTCCTCACTACGCTTTTTCCTGCCTCCCAGCCTGCCCAGGGGGAGCTCTGTGAATCCTGGCTCCCGTTTCCCCTCCGCCTACAGAGCCTATTCCAGCCTGGGGTGTGAAGCTTCTTGTCAGCTTTCCTGAAGGAATAAACCGAATTTCATAAAAAACCTTCTGCAGAGGAAGCCCCTGCTGTCATTTTGACTTTCCCTATGGAAAACAGAAATATTGTGATTACACTGAGGTTTTCCCATGGGATATGTCTGTTTTGCAAAGTAGGATGAATTTGTTGGAACGTCATTTGGGACCGGCTCTAAATGCATTTCTGCATCTGAAGGGTAATACATAATCGAATGCAGTAAGTTATTCCAGTTTCTGTCACTGAAATCCTGCATCCCAGGAGGAAATACAAAATATAGCCTCATCTTGTACCTTCCATACTTCACAGTCCCTTTTCGCTTTGTGCTAATGCAAAGAACAGCTTTCATAGCCATGGGGGAGTAGCAGCACATAAATAATTCCGAGATGCCTCTTCCATCACGCGCCCTCCCCTGCCTTCTTCATTCCTCATCCTTCCTCAGACAAGAGAGGATGACAAACATCCCGAACCTGGCACACTCTTGGAAGGTGGCTTTCATGCACGGCTAGGGATCATCTGGGCAGGCCACAGATACCACCCAGTCTGTCTCCAAAGCTGTCTCAGCCATCCTCAGCCCAGCTTCCTTGTGTAGGGAGAAAGATCAGGGAGAGGAGAGGTCCTTCCACCCTGCTTTGCAGAATCGGTGCGGGTAGTAAATGATGAGCAATGGGAGTTTATAGTCTTTTCTTACACGTTCTTAGGGAAGTTATTTACCAAGGCAGCGCTTGAAATACCCAGACTATTTGCTGTAGTGTATGCAACAAGATACCTGAGCTGAAAATATGAGCTGCAATATGGCATCTTAAGTGGTTTGCACGTATAGCCAGGATGTTTGGAAGATATATACTCACCGTTTGTAGTGCAGACTGTTCTGTTTCCTTTCCCTTTGGTGTTGCAAGTTCATATGTTTTCAATCTATAAGGAATCAGGAGTCCATCTAGCCTGCTCTCAAGATGGGGCCATTATTTATTTTAACACTTTGCCAATGCTCGTTATTTACACAAAAACCTAATGCTGGCAGTACCCCTCCCTCCTGCCTGGCAGGAGCCTGGGCTGCTCCTGTATCATGCGATGCTGCAGGCATTTGCATCGGCACAAGTGACCTGACATGCCAGCAGCTCCCTCTGGGAATCACGGTGCTTTCGGTATCCCCCATCCACATCACTTTGGGCCCATTAATAACAAAAAGCTGGTAAAAAAGCAATTTATTATAACTATTCTATTATCAAAAGTCTTAACATGTATTTCGTTGTGTAAACATGGAGATGAAACAGATTAAACTTTGGGTAATGGAAAGGCAACTCAAACATCCAGATGTTCATCTGGACTTTGGGTTGGGCTTTGTGCTGACAGGAGATGCTGCAGCACCCACCTGAACTCCGACTGATAAATAGCAACGCTTCACCAGGCTGCTGTTTGCTTGGGAGAGCCCGAGTCCAACGCAGGGACCTGGCATCCAGAGTCCAGATTTGGCTTGAAAATCAGAAGTTCTGCTTCAGGTTAGGGACAGGTTGTCTTCTCAGCAGGTGTCGCTTGGAGGAGATGCGCTTGGAGCGTGGGTCCCTCAGGGCTCCAGCCCCCGTCCCAGCCAGCCTGCTGCCTCCCTTTCAGCAAATGCAGCCTGCAGGATGTAAAAGAGCTGATGACGAGCGGCTCAGAGACCATCACACCACGCTGCTTACGCAGCTCCACAGGGAGCTGCTCTGATCAACCACTCCCCTGATTCCCCTGCATGAGCTTCGGGGTGTCGCTTGGTCCTGGCACCGCTCTGCAGGAGCGAGTCTTACAGGGATGGTGGCTGTGAGCTGGTTCTTTGGGCACCAGCCCGCTCCTGCCAAGCGCCCGGCTCTGGCATGAGGGCGAGTGGCCTCCTGCGAAACGCGAGCAGACTGCTTCACAAGGAGAGATTGGATCCAGATGCCAAACGTCTGGAAGTGGCTATCTTGGGCTGCAATCAGGAAAATATCTCTTTAAGCATTGGTTAAAGACAAATTATGATTTAATTCCCTGAATGTATTTTGTTTCTCCCCTTAATTTCGCTAATCCACATGTCTAATCAAGCCCTTAATTAACTCTGGGTTTATCTTAGATTTGTATTTTGTTCCTTTTCCAGCCTAGGTTTTTTTTTCTTTCCCCTCACATCCCTTTGTGCTCTTTTCACAAGCATCCCAAGGCTACCCTTGGTCCCACACCTACTCTGCTTGTTCAGGGGCCCCCCAAGATAGGACGGATGTTCAGGATGGAGGGCTGAGCTCCTGCCCACCTGCTCTGCTGGGCTCTGCAGAGCTCTGCTAGACCTGGTGCTGCCCTGGCCCAGAGAAGCAGAGTTTCCTCCAGTGGGTGAAGTTCTGGCTCTGCTCTAAAATGCTGTTTTCTCTGCCTTGAAGTGTAGGGCAGCAGTGCTGTTACTGCATGGGTGAAAAGGCCATTTCAAAGCAAGTGGGACCAAGGTCAGGGCACTCCCGAGATGGGAGCATCCTCGGTTCTGACCCTTTCTCCTGACCACGCTTCCTCCAGGCTGTATTTGTTGATCAGGGCTTTCTAGGAGAGACATCCTCTGGTGAAGCTCAACAGCAGCGAGTTGGGAAGCCGACTGTGAGCTTCCGATGCAGTAATCCCAAATACAGCAGCTTTTCTGCTTAAAAAATGAAGGATTCCAGTTAAACGTTCATGTTTCAAGAAGAGAGCAGGGTGCAGATGTGAAGCAGCAGGAAGCTGCTTTTTTTTTTTTTGACAGTTTTTCATTGACTCTTCATTGCTTTTTATATATTTCTTTTAAAGCCAATTTTATATTCAGGCAAAAGAAAGTCTAGACAGATTGTCTAAAAACTTTTATTGGCTAATTAAGATTATACTGCTGGTATATCACTGCTGGATAACATGTGGACTCTGGCTAAGAAATAGCCTTCATTTGTTGCAGCCTGTGCCTCTTGCCAAGCTCGCTTTTATTATTCCTTGGGAGGGCTTTTTTAATATCTGCCTATTTCAATGTCGAATCGGAATGCCACTTGAAGTCTGAGGCTTGGACATCTGAATCTATATAAAGGAACCTGAGTGCCTTGATTTTTCCTCTTTCTGAGGCACCGAGCGTTTGTGGTTTCCATTCCAATTGATTGGGGATGCGATTGCTCTGGACACACAGAAATCAATCCAGCCTGAAATAGTGTCTCGGTGTTGTGGCCTCAGCGCTTGTGAAAGGTGGGAGACTGAAACAGGCAGCTCTGGCGCCGTGGTGCAGGAACCTGGTGACGTGTCTTATCAGAGACAGAATCCCAGGAGGAGCTGTGCTCCCAGGGTGATGCTGTTTGCTTTGATAGAGAGCTCCTCTGCTCCCACTGCCTGGTGTGTGAGCAGCAGCGTTTATCCAGGGGGTGGGATGAGCTGTGCTTTCTTTGGACTCCTGAGTATGAAAATTATTTTGCCAGCTCAAAGTGACTGAGAAGAACTATGTCCTGTTTACCCTGAGCCAGGGTGATTTTGATCTTGGATACTCCCAGGTTTGAGTTTTCACTACTTGGCAATTCCCTGAGCCTGTGTGTTTCTCACGTTCTTCATTCACAGGAGAGCTCAGGATGTTCCTTAGGGCTGGGACTCATCTCTGACCTCCAATTGCTGTAATCAAATAATTTTCATTTATTAATGTCAGGAGGGGAGAGAGGGAAGCGGCATCACAACATTGCAGCCAGATCTGCCTTGAAATAAGCATCGTTAGAAACATCTCCCCAGAAGCTCTCGGGGAAGTACAGCCCCTCTCTCCATTCCTCACACTTAGATGCCCTATAATGCCACCGCTCTGTAAGATGCACTAAAAAAGCAATTAGCACTTTTGAGTGCTTTGCAAGATTTTATTAGTCTTCTGCCTCTCGAGGCTCTGGCAAAATAATGCTGTTTCACTCGAGGGCTCTTTGATGGAGGTTTTTTTCTGCCTTTTCCAAGAATAAACACCAGAGCTGGAGGTAGAGTGCAGTCGACCAAGCAACTTGCGGTCCTCTTCCTCCTCCTCGAGAGCTTCCATCCTCGTTAGAAGCACTGTCCCTGCGTGGGGCTGCAGCAGGCATGGGCTCTGCTTCACCCACCTGCCTGTCCATGCGTTTGGGTCGCTGCCTCCGAGATTCCAGGTTAAGGACCACAGGAACTTCAGTGCCTGAGGAGCTAATGACTGGCCCCGAAGACAGTCAGCCTTCCCAGTTTTTGGTGGGGTGTATCTTATGGTGTTTTTCTTAATCTCATGTCTCCTGAGCAGTTCTGAGCTCCTGCTTGGCAGCACACGGTGCAGCACACGGTGCAGCCCCCGGAGAGCGGCACCCGCGGGCAGCGTACACCTCTCTCCTCCCTGGCTTCAGCCCTGCGGTGTGTGTAAGCACGGTGAGGTATCAGCCTGGTTTGGAGCTGCTCTTTGATTTTCCTGGGAAGTTTCAGTGACCTCCCTAGAGCGAGAAACGAAACGCGTTCTCTTGATCGCTTCTCAAATTTCAAGCAGGTTTCAAAGCAAAACCTATGCAGCTCTGTCAGCTTCAGAAAGCCTTTCTTAGAGCAGAATGCTATTGATTAAGCTCTAATGACATCCTTTTCTTAAAAAGGAGCCAAGAATCATAAACATTAAAGATAGGAAAGATGTAATTTGGATGTCATTAGCACTTAAGCTGCTTTTCTCTTTGGTACATGAATGTGCACAGGTGTATTAGCAGCTGGGGTTGGATATAGGATGTTTTCCTGCCCCAGCCTATATTGAAAGCAGTTGAAAGTGCCTGGTATTGAAGGCTTGTTTGCAGATATGTCCTTTGCTGGTCTAAGCAGTTGTGTCATGAATTGATCTCCATCCAAGAGGCGCTCTCACCTTCCCTCGTTTTTAACCAGCCAATCTATACACATAATGGTGCTTGTGGTGGCAAGTGCCTGCAAGAAATCCTTCCCTAGCTGAGGTCTTGATCTGTCTGTCGGCAGTGCACGGGCAGAGGACTGCATCCCTGGGCAGTCAGGGTCGGGGGTCTGCTGGGGGACCCCCGATGTGGACATGGGAGTGCTCAGCACCGGCAGGTATCAATCACTACTCTCCACTTCTGCTGCTCCAGTAGGTCAGGGACCAGCTTAGGGATATCGGCTATGCTCCTCACAGTCTCTGTAAGGGATTTGCCTCCAATTTAGCTGTCAATTTTAAATGCAGAGCATACAGTTATGCAAATGTAAAGCTTCCCTTCCTCCCTGCTCCAGAAGTAAAGATGTCTTCTGAAATGAATTGTGTTATCCTGTACTTCAGGAGCTTCTCTGCAATGTGATGTGTGTTAGGTGGGGCTGGTGTTCCTGCTGGAGACCCCCAAAAGCGCCACTTGTGCAGGGCAGAGAGGGCAGCTCTGACTCCCAGGTGATGCTCCCCCACCTCTGTCTGTAAAGCAGGTGCTGGGGAGGGCATGGAAAAAGGAAAACATTCACACTTTTGCCCAGTTCTGTTCATTACCAAGACGTGGATAGTCACCAGTTTCTTTTTCAAGGTTAACTGGTATGCTTGTCCTCTGGGTTGGCTTGCTGTGGTGCAGGATTTCATTGTATGATGAATTACAGGGAAGAGAATTACTAGGGAATTAATCTTGGAAAAGTCTGGGTGACGGCTCCAAGTATGCAAATAAAGGCCTAGAAAGGAAACCAAAGATTTGGAACCAGGATCAGAAAAATGCAAAATCTTAAATATTCAGAGGCAAAGAATATGACAATGACATGATCAGACAAAGAGTCACATTATTTTAACTAAGAGCCACATTTAGAACAGCCTGGGAGAACATCTTCTGGGTAGCTAAGTCTGCCTGAGTGAGAAAATGAATTACCCCTCTCAGCTTCTCCTTCCCCTGATCCAATGTATGGATGTGGGGAAATGGTTTTAGAATGAAGATCAGCACTGTCATCTACATCAATATGACTTACCATAAAGTGTTGGGCACTGTGGCTGGAGACAGAAAGCTTGCCAGGCTAAATTAATTAGAGGAAAAGCATGAAGAGTAATTGGCAGTAAGTGCTCATAGATGTGGTCACTGGCATTCGAGCACCTAAGGAAGTCTGCAGTCGTCAAAGCATGTATCATCCTTGGGAAGAGCTTCCTTGAGTTCTGTGAGTGACCTTTGAACTGTCTTGGGGATAGCTGTCTGAGCGCAGGTACCGTGGGGCTCTGAAGTGATGTATCTCCCTTTGTACACTGCAGTAGCCATTCCCCACGCCAATAAAGCTAATACAGTACACTGTCCGAGAGGTTAACAGCAGAGAAGCAGCTGGCACATCTCCTGCCAATGTGTAGGGTTTGCTCCACCTGCTCCCTTATGAGGCAGATTTAATTAGATTGTAAAATCTGGCATCTTAGGGGAAAGAGGGTGGACGTGCTGCTGCCCGGCTGCACCTGCAGTGCCAGCGCTTCCTGAGAGCCTTTGGGAAAGATTTCCTGTGCTGTGCCGTGCCTGTGGGGCTGTTGGGAACACACAACACCAGCAGCATCACTGCAGGAACCAGGCTGTGACCAGACCTACCCATGGCCTGGGAAACTACTCAGTTTTGTGAGTAGTTGAAGGGAAGAAAAAGCCAGGTGTTTTGTCACCCTGTGTGTCAGGGTTAAGGGTATTTTGGGGGGTAGGAGCAAAAAGGGAGATGGGGGTGGTCCAGGCCAGCTTGTGGCTGTTTGTGCTGCCAGTTGTGTATTTCAGGGACGATCTGTGCCTGTGTGCAGGGAGGTATGTGGGAGCCCGTGCAAAGCAAGGCCCCGGAGATCACCAGTAATAAATCCATCCAGCCTCATTAATAAGTCTGTGTGCCCTGGGCGTGTCATTCGGCATGCCATCAGCACCCCAGAGCATCCATCCGTTGTGGCCACCTAGACAAAGAGGAGACTTGTTAGTTAGGGGGATGAAAGAGATGGCAGACAGCGATATTTGAAGCTCAGAGCCTGCCTGGGTTGTGTGCAGAGCAGCGCACACCTCCCATCGCTCCTGGCAGACGTGGTGTCTTAAAATAGTTTAAAGAGTTTTGGGAAGAGAGGAAGCATCATTGGAAGGGCTCCTTCTTGCCAGAGCCAGGGAGAAGAAAGAGAGAGACGCCCGAGGAAGAAAGGTAGGTGTGTGATCAGGGACTTCCCTCCATCAGGGAAGTGATGGGGCCAGATCCTTAAAAGAGAAAGGGAGTGTGAAGGTAAAGCAAGCTGGGAATGAAGCAGCTGAAGAGACTGATGTTGTGAGCACAGCAGGTTCTGTACTGGTGGCCTTTAGCCTCACTGGAGGGGCTGGGCAGGGAGTAGTGCCAGCACCAGTGGCAGTGGCCCTTCCTCTTCTGCATTGTTTCCAGATCACCATGACCGGTCATGTGCCACTCTGTGGTGTTCTTCCTCCTCTTCCTCCTGCCTGGATGATGACCCCCGATCCCCTGGTTGCTTTAATTTGGACTGTTTGCTTTGATTTTAATTAATTCCATTGCAGCATCAGCTCTTCAGTCAGCAGAAGCTTTTATTCCTATATTTATATGCCGACTATCCTTAAGGAAGACCAAATGCCTCCTCAGAATGGATCGAGTGAAGAATTCCAATGAGTTTTTAGATAACAATTTTTAAGGCCTCATTAGCGACATTCAGGAATGGTAATTTTATTTGCACAGTTGTGAGGAATTATGGCAGATAAAAACCAACATCTGACCTCAGATCTCTATTTTAGAAAGCTCTTACTATTTTTGGTACAGGCAGACCCATGTGAGAGAAGGAGCAGTTTCTCCCCTTCCAGTCACCCATGTTTTTTTTTTTTTTTAAATATAATTTTAATTGTAAGGAGGAGAGAATTCATACCATGGAAGCCATTCTTCTTCCCCCACCATCTGTCATCAGTGCACTGCTTGCAGTCCCTTCAGTTTGCAGGGTTGGGCTCGGGGTTTCTTGTCTGTCTTCTCCAGCTCCAGCATCAGACACCTGAAGATGTGTGGGTGTCTGTGTACATACGTGTGTGTGTATATATGACCTCATTTGTGATGTAACGCATCACATCAATGCCATGTGAGTGGGTACTAGTAGTATGCTGGTGTTAGAGATGGGGAGGCCAGACCCAGAGGAGCTGATGGTTGTCACTAGGAGCGTTTGGCTGATCAGGAATTTGGATATAGCTGTGTCCACATCTTTCCTGAACTGCAGCAGCCTGAGTGGGAAAAGCTTAGGGCATATAAGGTGTGGAGAACAGATCTCCTGCTGGTGAAATGTGTTGTGAGAAGTCCAGTAGAGGAAGCTGGGCTTGAGGTGCAGCAGCCAGCGTCGGGCTCACGCCAGCATTGGAGCCATGGCAATGGCATCACCTGCCTGGCTGCTGGGCAGTACCTAAAGATGCTCAGCTTGAAATCGGGGTCTTGCTGAGCAGCATGGACAAACCCCAAGCGTTTGTGTCATGGTTCCAAGGCTCAGTGAGGCTGGGAACACACAGACATGGCTGTCCCAGGGCCAGATGCTGCCCGCTGGCAGGTGACCCTGCATCCCCAGGAGCAGGGACCTGCGTGCTGCAGTACTGCCCAGTCCTGGGCACAGACAGCAAGGGATTTTTTTAATGGCTCAGGCACTCCTGAGGAACTTGGCTGTGGAAACTCAGCCTGGTTTCCCTTTCACTTGGTCCAGGGGCAATATCTTCTTTTGTTCAGGGCAAAGTTCCAGCTCTTGCAGCCATTTGGGGGATTTCTAATCCTATTATAGCGAATGGTGAAAGTTTTCCTTGTGAGTCTTTAAACATCCTGATCAAGTGTAAATGTCTCATTGCTTTGGCAGCTGATGTCTTTCTTGAAAAATTAACTCTTCCCTAAAAATGACATCCTTTCCATGAGATAAGCCATTTGCTTCTGTCAGCTCATTTTTGGAGCATCCAGCCCCAAATCAAACACGTTTAAGGGGAAGCCATTTGGTCATCAGTTAAGATGCTGCTCATTAGTCATGCCCATATTATTGGAATATTACTATTACTCCATTCTCCTTTGTGTTGATGCATTCTTTTCGAGGATTGGTCAGTAAATGTTTGAGGAGTCCTGTTTTTTGCAAAGACAAACCCAGGAAATCCATCAGCAGGGAGATGGAGCTTGGCTCAATGCAGAACTGTATTAGTGGGAAAGGGGGCAAGGTTCAAATCTGGTGGTTGGCTTTTCTGTGTCCCCTTTGGTGCTTCTCCAAAGTTCCTACAGGTAGTCTCTCCTTTGTAGCAACTCAACCTTCCCTCTCTGCTGGCACAGACCTTGTGTGTCTGTCGCTGGGAGAAGGATCCCAGCATGGGGAGGGACATGCTGTGGGATTGCTTGTGGTACCCAGGGTGGGGTTTGTGTACTGGGTGCCAGTGTCTCTGCGTTCAGCTGTCGTGGGGACACAGGGTACAAACCCAAACTGCCTGATCCGGATGTTTGTGTTACAGCCTGGGCTGAGTAGGATTGTGTGTTGGGGTGTGCGTTGGCACTGGGGGGCAAGCAGGAGATGGCCAGTCTAACTGAAACACTGCGGGGGACAAGAAGGGCACGGCCCTGGGGGTTCCTGTCTCTGGGGGTGATGCCCCAGTGGCTTGGGGGCCTTTGGCAGAGCAGGGATGTGGGGTTGGTGCCCATCAGACAGCTGGAAAGCAGCAAAGCAAAGCAGTGGGGAGAGGACTCAGGCACCAGGGGTAGGAGCGCAGCCCGGGTGTGGGTCGGAGCCCTCCATGCCTGGCCGAGCTGTGTGGGGGCAGATCCGAGCTGGCAGGGCTGCCAGGGCACGGTCAGAGACGCTGGGAATGGCACGTGGTGTTGCTGATCAACGTGTCCCTTAAGAAGGTCGGGAAGGGGGAGATGGATGCAAGTGGCAGCATTTGTCCCCTGATGCCCTGTGTGTGCACAGCAGCCCGTGCCCTGTGATGGAGACCAGCCTGCCCAGGGCAGGGGCTGTAATTATTCAGCACCAGAGAGCCCCCGAGGTGGGTTACGGAGACGTAATCCTCCTCAGAGAAGTAGAGTGTGTTGAGAGAGCACATTACAGTCAAACTTGATTACAGAGAGCAGCTCACTATTTCTGATAAAATCATTAATCTAATTTTTGTCTAATTTTCCCCCTTTATTCGCCGTTGCAGCCATCCCACGTTACTTTCAAGCTGGTGGTGAGGCTGAGGAGGCTGATTAAACTGCAAAGCAGACTTTTAAATGAAAGGATCCATATCTAGCTGCACTCATTATCAGTTCCAAGAAATTAAGTCTCCCATAAATGATTTAAACCAAATCAAATAGGCGTTGGAAAGACAAAGGGCAGAGTGGCCGGGCAGATTGCATCTCGACGGAAGGAAGCAGCAATGGAAAGGGAACCAGAGAAAACACAGACCTGACAGAAGGGCTCCAGCATTCCCTGCACCAGCCTGCAGCTTTGCACGGGGCGTGTGGCAGTGCATCCTGGGGTTGCTGTGAACACTGGGCGAGTCAGTTGCATGGCAGCACACAGTGTTTATCTCAAGGAACCCAAAACACTGTTTTTCTGTAAGCTTTTCCTGCTGGCTTATGTAAGGCTTGTGCTACCAGGCTGTACAGATCGCTGGTCCCCTCTGCAGGTCTCTGTATTTGTTATTCCTCCATGGATGTGAATTAAAAGACCCTCTAGAAAATCACTTTTGCTCTAGCTAAACCTGGACATATAAACTTCATCCTGGGGGTAGAGGTGTTCCTCAGAGGGCTGAGCTTAAAACCACTGCAGAGATGCCTGTGCAGTGATGCCCAGGGACTTCTATCTGCTGTTTTGCCTCCAAGCATGTGGGGTGGGGAATATACACAGGACTGGGCATATACATATATTATTTGGGCATATACATATATTATTTTTTAAATATATGTATCTCTCAGAATCCCGGAACGATGGGGGCTGGCAGGGACCTCCGGAGATCACCCAGTCCCACCCCTGCCAGATCAGGGTCCCCTTAAGCAGGTCCAGGCTCAAGGGCGTTTGAACGTCTCCAGAGATGGAGACTCCCCAATCTCTCTGGGCAACCTGGCCCAGGGCTCTGCCACCCTCCCAGCAAAGAAGGTCCTTCTCAGGGTTAGGTGGGATTTCCTCCGGTTCAGTCTGTGCCCACAGCCCCTTGTCCTGTCCCCAGGCACCACTGGTCTGTATAGTTAGATGATGTATCTTGAAGATTATCATCTGCAGCTCGATCCCTGGTCATCCATGTTTCTTAATCCTCTCGGATTAATGGTGTTACTGCACCAGACTTCTGCCAGGCCCCATCAGGGAGGGTGAGGCCAAGGGTGGTTGCTCCTGCACGCAGGGCAGTGGGGCAGGGGAGCAAAACCCAGTGCAGCTGCCAGCCCTTGTCACATCTCTTGCTTGGAAGGAGCGACGGCCACCATCGCCTTCCTGCAGCTGCACATGAGGAGTCCCCACAGCCGGAGCTTTTCCATGTGACCGACGCATGAAGTGACAGTGGTGCCTTTTGCTGAGCTCAGACTGTTCCTCCATCACCTGGTGCAGGTCGGTGTGGCGAGGGGAGGGGAGGTGTCACTGCCCAGGCTTGGAAACAGACCCAATGAGGGAGGGCAAGGAGGGATGCTGAGAGGGTGAGGGATGCTGAGAGGGCGAGGGATGCTGAGAGGGCCAGGGATGCGGAGCAGCCGAGTGCCTGTGGACATGACAGGGAGCACGTCGAGCAGACGCTTGTTACTGCGCTGCCGTAACCAATTTGTTTTGGTGTAGGGAGCCTTTAGAAACGAGCTGCTGAGTCAGGATGTACGTGAGCAGGAAGAATATGTCGTTACTCTATCAAAATTACATACCCAGTGGCCTCGCTCGTGTGCAGACCACCCAGTTGGTTCTGCCCGCTGCCTGGCAGGCTGCCTGGAGCAGCTGTTACCCTTGTGTTTAAATAATAATTAAAAACTTTTAAAAATAAGGCAACTCCCCCAACTTCTTCTTCATGATTTTTCAAATGATGTGCTGCGTGTTGCTCAGGCCATCCTTGGGCTGGTTCCAGTGCCAGGGAGGACTGGGGCTGGATCTGCAGTGCTGCTGCAGTAGGTCTGGGTCAGTCGCAAGGTTTTCTGGAGGATTCTGAGGCTGGTTGAGGTCAAAAGAAGTCAATGAGATTTTTCACCACACTGCTTTCAGCTTCCCTGAGGGCAGTACCAGAGTGATGTAAGTTTACTTCATGTTTGGGCTTCTAAATGTTTTCAGTTAATGGCCTGGAGATCCTCTTGGCAGAGGCTGCAGAGCAGTCGAGCTGCTGTTGTGAGATGGGACTGTTGGGCATGAAATGTGGTTAAATATAGTGGGTCTGTGTGAAACCACAGCGTGGTGAGAGGCGCTGGTCCTCGCCGTGCCTTGTACTGTGGGATCTATCCACGTGGCTGTTTAACCAGCATTTTCTTTTGAGTTTTAAGATTTAGTTTCCCCTAATTCACATGTTTATAAAGGAGCACATATTTTTTACTGTAAGTTCATTTTTCAGGCACAAATGATGCGAATGTGGAACTTCATCTTATCTCAGTGCATGTTGATAAAAAAGTTTAGCTGTGCTCCAGCTCATCTTGAGTTTTAAATTATCCTGAAGGAAGATTCAAGGCAGGAAATTCCTGTGCTTTTTACAGGAAAGAAATGACAAGACTTGTTCTGCAGACTTTCCATATTCTTAAGCCTATCCAGTTTGGCAGAGTCATGCTGTCTCCAGTGTGCAGGTTGTCCCAGGGTGTTCAAACCTGACAGATCAGGTGGATTTGTTAATCCAAGAATTCCCATTAATTTCATTTCAGTTCACATTTCCAACCTCTAATTCATAGCCAAAGGGCTGAGGGTTTTCTTGGGTTGTTGGGTTGGTTGGGGTTCTTTTAACCTCCATTTTTTGAGCCAAAGAAAAAAGAACAAGAAGGTGTTTTCTGGTACAAGAACTTTCAGACTCCATAGGTGGTTTAATTGTGGTCTTAGTTTGTGATGTCTTTGGAAGAGCCTTTTGAGGGTGATCCTCCCTCAGGTCTCTCCTTGCACAGGTGAGCTGCAAGACAAACTTCTCTCTCTGCTTCCTTGACTTTCTAGCGGTTTCCTTTTCATGTGCTCAATGAAGAGTTTCAATTAGTAGAGAGGAAAAAGAAGGTAAAGGGTGTTATTTGGATATTTTTTTATTCAACCTAAGTTTTATTTTCATTTCACACTACATTTTTTGCATGGGTAGGACTGCTAATTAATGGACAGAGTTGACTCTGCTGCAGCAACTTCTGGTAATGATTTAAATAAAGAAAAAGTAATTAAAAGCATAGTGTTCTAAAAACTTGCTTTCACGTGTGTCTCAAAGTTTGTAAACGTGTTGTGGAGCCCAGCTGGCAATGGAAATGGCAGCACAGGGAAAACTAAGGAGTGGTCATATGGGACACGAGCTCATTAACCCGAGCTCATAAAGCATTTAAGCACCAACCAGTGCTGTTCACCTTGGTGGGCCTGCTAGCCTATTTACTATAGCATGCAGGCTTTGGGGCTTCACTCTCTTGGGCTTTATTATTGACACCTTTCTCTGTAAAGCTCTGCCAGTTCCCCTGGGAGAAACCAACCAGCGTGCACCGCTCACACGCTTCGTTTTCTCCAGCCGTGCTCCGTGTGGGGTCTGCTCTGTCCCTCCTGGCTCTGAGATGTTGGACCCGATCAGATCTGCAGACAGCACACAAAAACTGGGAGGTTATCACCTTCATCATTATCTTGAGCTCTCACAGTGTTTCACATCACAAGAAGTCTTTCTCCCCTGGTGCACGCTCCTCCCTGAAGCTGCTGTCAGCCGGTGCCGATGTGGCGGGTCGTGTTGTGGATGGAGATGGCTGTATTCTGGTCAGCAACTGGAATTCGGGTAAAAAACAGTTGCTATTTTCTTAGGTAAAGTTGTATCCAAGGAACTGTGAGTGTTTTGGGCTTCATGAAACCTTGAGGGACTTGGAACAGATCCCTGGGCATAGTCAGATTCCTATACCAGTAACTGAAGTACAAAGTACCAACTGTACAGCTCTTACCTGGAACAAAGACTGTTCCTTAGCATGTAACTTCTATTTTGTGTATAGATATAGATATATATGTATAACTTTGTAGCTTTACATAATCTTCTGCCTGGTGTTAATTGAATTAGTCATGCTTACAGAATGCTAACAAGCTTTGCCCGTGGGAATTTCTCTTCAGTTTTGAGTCAACAGTCGATTCGCAGGATTTGGTTGTAGTTAGTGACTTCTTTATTAAAATAAACAAGATTACTGACAGGGAGAGATGTTTCCTGTGTAAGTATGGAAAGGAAGGATGGGGAATGCCAACACGATGCAACAGGCCTTACATATCACTGTGGAAATGGGGGTCTGTGGGGAGGATGGAGCTGTGAGGTGACTGTTTGGCAAACAGCCTGTCCTGGGATTGCCCAGCCAAGTTACAGGTAACTTTTGTACCTTCGTTAAAATCAGACACAATTCACCCCAATAACCAGAGGTTTTCTTCTGTTTATTGAGAGCTCAGGCCTGAAAGCAGCAGCTCTGGGAATGGCAGGGGAGTGGGGCTGCTGCATGGTTTTAGGGAAGGAGGCTGTGAGACAGCCAGGAAGGGAAACAAGAAGCCTGTCAGTTTGTGGGATTAATTCATGGCAACTAGAGGGGAATGGAATAATAGGAACAAGGCTTGAAATTCTTTTGATACACCTGTCTTCCTATCATACTGTGTTTGCTTCTTGTGCTGAGTGGCCAGACATGGGCAGGGACTGCAGGAGAAGTTGTGTTGGCTCCTTCCTGTAGGTCCACCATGGCAGGAGCTGAAGTCGACTGAAGCTCTCCAGCATCATCTGAGAGTAAAGCTGCTAAGGGTTACACCTCGGTGTGAAATAACAAGCTTATTTCTAGTTGTCATGTCCTTCTTTTCAAAAAGAATAGATCTGTGAGTGCAGCTTACAAATTGGACAGTTTGGGGAGATTTGTTCAGATTTTGACAGGTAGATGAGGTGCTGGGGGATGTGGTTTAGCAGAGGATGGGTATGGCTGGACTTGATGATCTCAAAGGTCTTTTCCAACCTTGTGATTCGTACAATTCAGGAGAGGCAAGCTAAGAAAGCAGACTGTGAACATCTACATTTACCTGCTAGGAAAATTTGAAAGGCACTGGGGGCTTTCTGCACGAGCAGTATTATTATGTAGGTCAGCTGGGATCTGGGTGTGTTATCACAAGTGACATTGCCAAAGAGAAATCAACAGAAAATAAAAGAAGCTTTGAATAAAAAATACCATAGATACCAACTCTGTGTTTAATCCAGAAATGATTCTTTAGGCACTCTTAAGCACTATATTTTCCTCACCTCCAGACTCTCTGCCAAATAATGGTGGTAAAAGTACCAATTGTTGCTCACCTGAAACAAATAGATGTGTTAAAGTAGTATAAAAATAGGTAACTGCTACAATG
Source organism: Zapornia atra (assembly GCA_013400835.1). NCBI lineage: Eukaryota > Metazoa > Chordata > Aves > Gruiformes > Rallidae > Zapornia > Zapornia atra. The sequence goes on along the minus strand of VZTU01011774.1, from coordinate 304,120 downwards.
CTGATAATTTACAGGAAATGCAGTGTGATTTTTCTTAGATTATCTCTCATTTTGCCTGAGTGGCTGGGCTGGGAAGTCCTTTGAAGCCTTTGGAAAACTATCTGCCTTTTCTGAAACTGTTTGAGAAATTGGAGATGTGATTGAGCTCTGAAAGGGCCTGGTACCTGCTCCCCTCCGAATCAGGGGTCGGAGCTGATGATAGACCATCTGTGGAGGTGCTGCATGGATAATACGAGGGTCCGTAGGGTTTCACCTGGAAAAGATGGAGCAGCTAGTTAGCTGTGGAAGATATGCCAACACCTGATAAAGTGAGCTGTGTGACAGGAGAGTGTCTAAGGAAATGGTTGAAACATTAAAGGAGTTGTCAGCAGTTCTTAGTTCTTGTTTTGAACCCAGGGAGTGCTTGAATGCTTCACTGCCAGTGTGCTTTGGGTGCATCACCCATTCCCCAGATGGGACAACGTGGTCTGTCTGGTCCCCTCCTTTGTACGCTGGGGTTGGGGCACTGGGGAGATGCTCACTGGTGGTGCCTTAGGGGCACATAGAGACAGGACTAACGTGCTCCTAGGATTGGGTCTCAGGTGCAGATATCAAGAGTATTGAACACAACCAGAATAAGTTTTAATCTTAACAGGGAAACAAACTGGTTTTGTTGGTTCCATTCCCTGCTAATGCCAGGTCTCAGCTTCTTCAAAGATACAGGTAGAGCCTCCTTGTGAGATGTCATTTCAGACCAGTTCCAAATGATTTTCTAGGGTTTCTTTCACCATGTCAGATGCTTCAGATGCAGTCGGCCACCACTTCAAGAAGGCAGGCGTGTAGGACTTGAATAGAGCAAGAGAAATGTCTGATTTTATGCTTCTGTTGTGCATGATCCTATTCATTTCCTTCAGGAGATAGTTCTGTTGGGACAGCTAAAGTAAATTCTCAATTAACAGCTTCTGTGTTAATGAACAGATTCACTTGTATTTGGGTTTAGCCAACTTTGAAAGCTGCCTGTGGCCTTATAGTCATTTGTCCTGAACATTATTTCTTCTCTTCTCTTCAGACTTGGGAACAAAGAGTTCTTTGAGTGGATGCAAACTTCCATCAGCATCAGCTTGTGTAGTCTGACCCGTCCTGCTTGTCGGAGATGTAGGTTTATATGAGCTGTTCACGCACGATGGAGCTGGTCCTGTCTGAAGGGCTTTAAAACTCACTTCCCAGACCCAGACCGTCCCTTTAAAGGCTCCCAGTTTTTAACTTCAGAAACTTTTACTCCGTGTCATCATTACGCGGTGAGACTTAAGGGAGAGGTTTCTAATGAGCTCCGAGTTCCTGTGGAGCAGTGTAAACCTTTTATTTGCCTTCTGGTGGGTGTGCTGGTGCCAGTGCTGTACAACCGAGGTGATTACACCACTCACATGGTAGCTGCAGCTGGCCTCAGCACCGCCGCGGCGCGGGTCCTCCAGGTGCCGTTAGCTCCGGCGTACGGTGACTCATGAAGCTGGAAAAGCCCAACTAACTAACTAACTTTTTAGGATGTCTGGTAATTATAAAATGTATAACAAAACGTAATGACAGCCTAAATGTTTGCAGTATCCTACTTAAAATGGCCCCTCTTGAGTTTTAACAGGGTAACATCTGTTAAAGAGCCTCCGTTGTCTGAAAGATGCTCTCGGCACCGTTCCCTCTGTGAACAGCCCATAACCTTCACCCGGGTGCAGATTGGTTTGGCTCCACTCGCCACGGCTCTAAACACTTAATTGTGGAACAGATGTACTGACCAGAGCTGGATTACTGTAATCTCCTAAATCTTCACAAAATTATCTCAAAGTGAAGACAGTTTCTGTCAAGGCAGCTGAATAACGGCCGGAAAAAAGCAGAACAGGCTTGTGTGAAGGAATTAATCGTGGCCCTGAGCATGAGAGTTGTCTTCTTGCCTTTCATGAGTTGTCTGAGATGGGGAAGGTTCTGCTACTTGAAAACTCAGCTTGGACCTGTATGAGCAGCAAAGCTGTCATGCAGCACACCTCACTGCAGCCTCAGCTGATGTCAGTCTCCAGGCCAGTGTTCTTGCCTGAGTGCTGGTTTGGGGGTGAGTTTGGGGGATCAGGCCATTGGGAGTTGAAGGATTCAGCAATTTCTTAGAAGACAACGAGGAGTGTTGTTTCATGCATGTACCTTCTCACAGGGCTCCTTAGGGAGCACGTGTGGCTGCTCAGAGTCAGCATCTCTTCTAGATAGCATGGAAGGGATGGGGCCAGCCAGCCCAGCCTTCCCAGTGCCAGGCATTGCCACCACTGAGTAGATCTGGTTACCTTTATACACACTCATAGCTCAATGAGCCTCACTCTGTGCAGCTCCTGTTCCTTTCTCCACCCTGTGGGGTTTTTTTCTTGACTTAGGTGTCATTCATCCTGATTTCCCATGGGAACAGGGGTCCCTGAACTACAGCTCTTGTGCATCTCCTGGCCAGACTTGCTGAAGACTTTGAACTGGCCAGATCAGCCAGCACTTTTAGGATGACTGGAGAAATGATGATGCAAAATCATGGGCGTTTTGCTATTTAACTTTTAATTCTATTTCTGCCAAATAAAGGAAGAAAAGGCCAGACAGAAAAATTGTCCATAGCAAATATAGTGCAGTAAAGATCAAGTCGACCCGTGAAATAAATAGGCATAAGTGGTCATCAGCAGTGAACAAAGTGAAGTTAACCCATCAGACCATTCCAGCAGCGCTGTACTGAGTCCTGGGAGTCGTTTTTAGCTGTTAGCAGGAGGGCTATAATTTCACTTTAGCTCATATTCCAGCTGGCAGGCAAAAATCCAAATACATTTACTAGAATTTGGAAGTTATGGTCAGTGCCATCGACTTCCTCAACCTTTTCACCTTTGAAGAATTCATGATAAATTGAATGTGATTCAACACTGATTATTCAGGCACAGCGCTAGCCTGGAGCCAGAGCACCACAGTACGTGGGGGGTTGCTTTTCCCTTATTTTAATTAATTTCTCATTTAAAAAAAATAAATAACAAGCTTTTCCAAGCTTATTATTTTATCCAAGGAAATTATTGTTGCTGAATGTATGGCTGGGGAAAACATTGTGTGGCAGTGAGTTTTGAAATGGCAACGAGAAGAAACCACTGTCAGTATTAATTGTATTTCCTTCCTTGCTTTCCCCCTTGGCACAGCAGCAGTAGGATGCAGGTGCTGAATTTCTGGAAGTAAAACTCTGGTTTGTGTTCCCAGCTTTACTTTTAGCGTAGCAGCTTCCTGTGGTTGTTCCTTCCAAGTACTCAGAGGTAGCACATCCAGTTGAGTTACAGCGCGGAGAACAAAGATTGATGGCAGGCTGGTTTAATGTAGCTCTTACCAACAATTTGCAGAGATTAGGAGGTTGTTTCGTTGGACATCTATCACTGGAAGCTTGGGGACTGCTTTCTGAAGTCATTTTGAATTGGCAAGTAACAGATAGCTTTCTTTGATAGCTCTTTTATGTGCAGGTACAGCTAAATGAAAATCAACCGCAATGGGGGCTGGCTGCCTTTGTTGTTACCTTTGGGGGTTTTTAGCCCTGTTTCATGCATCACCACTCTCCAGCCCATGTGTGGCCACGTCCGAGCAGTGCATGGGTAGAAGTTGGGGATCCTCAGGGACCTCCTCATGGCCCCATAAGCCAGGAAGGCAATGGAGAAAGCAGCCTTCTGCCACAGTCTGCAGCAGCATTTCCTTGCATCTGGCTTGTGCCTGAGGACACGGAAAAGTCTCTGGGCGTTGTTCTTACCCAACGCAGCTTTCAGATGAGGAGGTGTTGGGAGGAAGGGTATGAAAGGCAGCAAATGGACTGGGAGATTCTTGTGAGATAGGCCTGTCTCAAAAATTATCGATTGGTGCAATGTTTTGCCTGGCATCAAGGCAAAGCTCTGGCCTCCAACAAGCCTTGTTTGTCCTATTTTTCACCCGGGCGCTGCTCTCTCTTAATTTGTTTTCCTATCTGGTTCCGACAGAAACTCCAACCTCTCCTGAGGGGCTGGTTAAAAACAAAACCAAACCAAACAAAAAAGCATCGAACAATCAGTTGTTTTAAAGGGGACATTACGTCATCTGCCTTTGCAATCATATGAGCTCATATCAGCCCTGCTCAGAAAGGCAGAACCGATAAAGGAGGGTTACTAAGGAGGGTTGTTAAGCACGTGTTAAAGCTGCAGCCCCTTTGCTCGGTGGAGCTGCAAGCAGCACACGCTGCAGCAGCAGCCACTGTTATTTACTGGTTCCCAGCAGCTGCTGGTGTTTGCAGCTCCTCTGCACTAGCACAAATGTTCTGCTGGCCTGTTCCCTCCACACCTGCATTTCTCCTGGTTTGTTTGTGTCCCTGCATCTTCTCCTTTGGCTGGTGCCAGTGCTCTTCACTGTAATACATGGAGAATCCCCTGCAGACATCACTTGGACTGGGAAGTGCCTGGGTGCCCCGTCCCGCTGGAGCCCCCCGCGCTCCCGTAGCCTCCCTGCAGCACAAATAGGCAGGGACAGCAGTTTTTGTGGACTGATGGATTCTTCTGGAAGGGAATATAGAGTCAAGTCTCAGTAATGTCAAACAGCTTTAATTTTGTCTGCTCTTTGGGTAAAAATCCTGGGGAAGTGTGTATTTCTGGCACAGGAGGGAGTGCCCACAGGATCCCAGCATCACCTCAGCATGGTCACTGGAGGTTTCTTCCAATGGCCTGTGGGTTAAGGGGCCTGAACTGGTATGCAGGTGGGTGCATTCCCAGGAGGATGCTACCTGAGCCAGGGGGCTGAGGCCAAACAGGCAACCTTGGCACCCACTACCCAAGCAGCCCAGGGGGATTTTGCTTCTCTTCTCCCCAGTAAATGCATATTAAGAACCAGTCTTTGCCCCACACTTATTTGATGGGTATGGAAAAGAGAGATTTCCCTTGGGTTTGAGTTGTATACTTGCTTTAGAACTCGTACCATGAGGGAGGGATGCTATAAACTGCGCTTCTGTCTGCATCGTGTCATGAGACGTTTAATATGCAAGTGCAGCTCTTTGCTCTGTTTTAGGTGTTAGTGATGCCTCCAGCTGTGGGAGGGGAACCACAGAACAGTGAACTCCGTGTTTTGGTAGGTAAAGAGTGTTTCCATTCCTCTTTCAACCAGTGGCAAAATGCTGTTACAGATTTGGGGGGGAAAAAATAGATCCCATCGTATTCATCTGGTGAATATTCATCTGATGAATATTCATATGACGTGACTCCAACAAGCCTGCATCAGACTCTGCATTTCTCTCTACGAATCTGTACGCTGGCTGGTTGCTCTGCAGCAGTGGGAAGGGACCCAGAGCGTACGCTAAGAGGGCACGTGGGACAACTAATCCAGGGTGTGCAGATGTGCTCCTAAAGCATCTCAGGAATCGCAGCCTCTCCCCAGGGCTTACTGGAGTTTAGTGCCGTCACCACAGCTGGGTGGGATGCAGGCAGCGAGTGGCACGTGTTTTCTCAGCTGCCTTGAACTTGGCTCCAGACTGGGGACAGGATTCTGTTTCTGCCCTGAAGCTACTTGGGGTTTTGATGCTGAAACCATGTAACCCAAGTTTATCTGGATGTAGATCAGGTCTGTGCAGCTGTTGTGAACTGAAAGGAAAAGGGAGCGGAGGGGGAAAGAGATCTCTGATAGGTGAAATAAGATTTTCCTTTCCCTCTAAATTAGAAGTGATGACTTACTGTGGAGGTGAGTTTTCCATTCCTTGTTTTTAAAGAAGTTTCTCTTGGGTGGAGGGACTGACTATGTGATGAATTCATTCCGAGGTCTCTGGGCTTCCTGATGTTCCCAGTGTCTCTGACGTGCCCTGTGGTGGGACTTTTCCTGTTGCTTTTTGCTGTTGTTTGGTTTCATCTGATGTCAGGTGTGCAGGGAGCTCATCTGCAGGGGAGGAGCTGTGGTGGCGGCGATCGTGAGGATGCACATGATGTGTGCCCTGGCACAGAGGGGCTCGTACCTCACCGGGCTTCAGCAATGAAAGCACGTTGGGAGTGTTGCACTACAGAGAGTGGGTGCACTAGGCTAGAGCCAGGGAGGGAGAGGGGTATAGCAGTCCAGGTTACACAGCAAATGGGTGCCTCACGTCTCAGAACCTTGGAACAGGGATGGATCAGGAGAGCCTGGCTGGATCCTGCGGGTCCAGACGCCTGCTGAAGCTGCTGAAGTGCAACCCGTGGTTGTTCTGCATGGGCAGATGAAGTCGTGCCACACAAACTCTAATTGCAAGGTCTAATTCTAATCTGTTAATGCAATGCACAGTTATAAATTCTAAATTAAGCAGCCTGTGATGAGAATTAAATGCCTTGACTAATTCTAGAGTAACTGGGAAGAAATTTCCCCTGGCACTGGGTACCAAAGGTCTCGAGGGAAGGACAGACAGCTCTTGCCCCATGGCAGCATCTTGGGTGTTTGGGACTGGCCCACAGTGAGATGTCCACTCTGAGCTGAGGCTCCTCCAGACCATGAAGCACAGAGATTTACAGTGCTCACAGGTGTGAGCCTCACTAGCATAAACACGTAATGCTCCTGGAGGAGAGGAGCTGTGACATGCAAAGCAGAGTGTTAATGAAGGTAACAGCAAAGAAAACGTGTCACTCCAAAACCTGTCCTCTAGTTCTCTGACAGAGGTCTTGATGGAGGAGGTGTATTGCCTCTCCTGCTCCATTGCATGTGAAGGTTTTCTGTGGAAGAAGGCTGGCTTTGCTCAGGGACAGGAACTCTGTTACCAGGAACTTATTACCACATATTTAAAGTCATCATTTTTTAAAGAGTCTGAAGAAGGTGCTATGTCTCCTGCAAGCCCCCCAACCCCGAAACCAACCCAGCACCAAAGCGGTGTCTGTGCTGACCTGACGCGATGCTGGGGGAAGGACCCTGTTCCCACCTCTCAGGAAAGGTTTTAATTCCCAAAGCCACTGGATCGCCAAGGTAGCATTCTGTCCCACACTGCTGGGGCTCCTGTGACAGTGGGGCTGAGCCAGTGTGATTGAACTGCACCTCTCCTGGCATGGCACTGAAGTGATGTGAGTTTTTTAATTACATCTGTCTCTCATGGTTACATTCCTGTACCCATCTCACCCTCCCTTTCAGTTTCCAATTATTCCTTTTAATTTATCTCTTTTCAAGCCATTTGAGCTCCCTGCCTAGTAAACAAGCAGAGGAGGAGGGAAAAATGCAGGAAAAAGCAGGTGTGCCAAGAAGGAAAAATATGTTCAGACAATTTTGCTCCATAATTGAACATATTTTCCTGCAGGTCTTCCTTTCACTCAGCCCTCCCTCACTTTTGTATTCACCATTTAGCATATCTGCTGGACAAAAGCATCATCTAGTCATTTTAGCCTCATGTTATCCTGAGATTTTATGCTTGTAGGTATTTTTTAAGGGAAAGCAGACTTGAGGATGCTCGGTTGAAGATGCCAAGGTACAAGCAGGGCAGCGGTGGTGGGAGTTCAGGGGAGGAAGCAGGAAGCCCAGTCAGAGCAGCTCCCTAATGAGGTGGTATGAGAGAAGAATGTTCAGCTGCTGGTGATAATTTCCCTGTTAAAGGTAATCCTAGTAAACAATATTCCTGGAGGATGCAGATGAAATTATCCCTTTGAATGGCTTACATTTGAGAAAGTTTCTTAGGAAAATGAATTTGTAGCGATCATCTTCTCACCCTGATGAGACCACGTGCTAAGTAGAGCTTGGGTTAGAGGCTGTGGTGAGATCAGATGGTCTGTTGTGCTCGTCCTCCCTCAGGCATCGCCTGTAGTCTGTCAGGTGGAAATGGGAGTCACAGCTGATGGGAGGTCTCACGCAATGACGGTGTACAGTGAAGTGGAATATCCATTGCCTGAGCTACATGTGTGTGGTGGTTTTTCCCTGTCAGGCTCCTGTTCTCTGCCAGGGGAGAGACAGGAGAAAAGTGCACCAGAAGTGTGTTCTCAGCTACTCAGCTGATGTTAAACCCTTTCCATTCCTCTTAAACTCTGTGTGGGCACTTTGTCATGAGGCTCCATGCTGTGCTGTGTGTGTCTCGTTGTTATCGTGGGATTTACAGGTGGTTTTCTGAAGTTTATAACAACACAGAGAATCCAGTTTTCTTTTTAATCTGAATTTTTAAAAAAAACCCAACTAACCTTACCAAGCCTGACCTCACCAAACTCAACCCCCGTGTCTGATGCGCTGTGAGGGACACACGCTCGTGGCTTTTGTGTCAAAAAAGGCAAACACAGAGAAATGATTAACTTTGAACCCCTTCCACTTGGGCTGCGTGCAAGGGCTGGATGTCCACGCTCTGACGTGCCTTCTCCTGCCACCAGACACTCCTCCCACCGCCCTGCTTTTCCCTCCTTCTGTTGCAAGGAAAACAGAGAAGGCTCCTGCCGACTGAAGCCTTTTATCTGCGGCAGAATGTGAGTAGCTGAGATTTAAAGGCTTTAATGGCTTGAATGCTGACACGCCGCCGCCGTGCCAATAGCAATAGCGTTATAAATAGTGTATGAATATACACTTGTTTATCTTCTCAGAGTGCATTTCCAATTCTGTCAGTGTGCACGTAAGAGGGTGGAAGGAGCTTGTGTTTTGAATTCAAATACTGTCATGAACCGCTGTGTTTTTTTAATGAACTTATTGAGGGCATCTGATAGGTGAGATATGATGAAGCTTTTTACCAGGGGGATATTAAGAAATACGGGACCAGGAGTTGCAGCGTAACATATCCTTTCTCTGGAGCTCCGTTTTACTGACTTGCAGGGAGTCATTTGAACCATCCTGTTAAGAATTCCATTTATTTATTGAAAAAGAAGTAAACATTTGAAGCACATCCCCACTGCAGGGCGGACGGGAGCTCATACTTCAGCCAAAGTTATCTCTCTGATGACAAAGCAGAACAGGACATAAACCAGTGTAGAGGATTAAACCTCTCATGTCCTTTCCTTGTCCTGACACAATATTACATCAAATTCATGAGAGTGTCTTGTGCTTTACAGTGTGATGGGGAGATAATGATGTGCGGGTTCAGAAGTGGGATCCTGAATGTTAGTTTTCCTCCTGCTTTCAGCAGCATCCGTGTGCTTTTTCAGGAATGAAAGCATATTATAAAAATATTTCATACTGTGCCCCCAGCTCTGAAGAGTTGTCTTAAAAGAAAGCCCTTATACTTATTTAAAAACCTGCGGGAACATTCATTATGTACTTGAAACATAGGGAAAAAAAACACACTCTCTCTCTACACCATCCCCTGTCACACCAGCTCAGAGCCTTAAAATAGAGATTCCATTAGTATTCTCTAAGCCCAGTCAGAAGACATGAAAATCTTTGAACTCTGCATTTGCTGGATAAAGCAAACAGCACATCATGTTTCTAAACTACTGAATAAAGTTAAAATAATGATAATAGAATGAAACAGCCTTTTTTTTTCCAAGAGCCAGTGAGGAGGGAAAGGCTAGAAAGTCAATGACTTTGAGAGATCGTTAGGCGTGCTGTAAAAAATTGAGCACTGGGCAATTATTTCCTTGACTTTGCCAGGGAGAAGGTCTTGTGTTGGGAGAGGGAGAGGACAGCGACACCAAGTTCTACGTGGGGATGGAGCAGGACAACCTGCCTTTCACTTGCCCATCACTTGCCAGTCAGTTTTCCTGCTGCCTTCCCATCCTTATGGAGAAAGTTGTCAGGGATACGTACCGGGAGGGATGGCTCCTAAGCATCCTATGGGGTGTCTGGGGGGTGTCTGGCCGAGGTACAGGGAAGATACAGCCGTTAATGTGTGTAATGGATACAGTAATTAATGCATCACCTTGGATGCAAGGTCTGAATTCAGCTTTGGCTCCCGGGCCTCATTTGTGACAGTGAATGTGGTTGTTAAAGGGAGATCAGAGTCATTTTTAATAAAGGAGCTCAGAATTAGATATTGCTGGTTTGATATTTGAAAGGCAAAGGTGTCTAGTGCCAGTGACCTTAACCCAAATAAAAGGCATATGCAAATCAGCCAGCACTAGCAATTAAAAAGGAAAAAAGTCTCCCAGGCAGTGTAACATGTTTTTGAGAAAAATAACACCTGCTTAATATGAGGCTGAAGGAACCAGTCCAGGTTTGCTTCCAGGGCCCGTGAATCGAGCAGTGGGTGTACAGGATCTGCTGTGTCAGCTGGAATCCTCCTGATCCATCAGGTTGTGTTGGTGGTTTGTGAATAGTGCTGCTAATGACAATTCCTCATCAGCATCCGTTTAGTTTTGACAGAAATCTTTACCCAGTGTGAGAGGAGTCAGGTTTGCATTTAAAGGCTTCACTGAGCTCCTTGGAGAGAGCAGCTCTGCTCTGCGCTAATGCTCTGAGCCAGCCCGAAGCAATGGGGGCTGCTGCAGCCCCCCGAAATACGGAGCGGGGTGCTGTGGTACCCCTCAGCCTGGCACATTCAGGTGCCTGCAGAAAGAGGGGTTCAGAGGGGTGCGGAAGACAGTCCTGAGGGTGCTTTTCCCAGCACTGGGAGCCCCACTGTTGCCAGGTACATCACCCACACCAGCATCCTGAGCCTGCAGCGGGGATGGGGACTGGTGGGTGCAGGCCTGGAGCACCTCTCCTGCCAGGCGTGATGCCAGGGGAAGTCACTATGCAAACAGAACGTGCTGGAAGCAAAGGCAGGTGCAAAGAGCACTGTGTAAGTATTTTCCAAGGGATTTTTACCAGGTGCCTGGAGTTTGGCAAGGCAGCTTGCAGGGGAAAGGTTTTCTCTCTTGTGGTGTAAATCGCTTGTGTGTCCCAAGGACTCTCCAAGCCAGAGAAACCAACAGCTTGGTGGTTATTTTGGTGTTTTCTCTGTTCCCAAAAAGGAGGAAAAGCTCCTTCCCTGCTCCCCAGGGCTGAAGGCAAGTCTTATTTTTATAGATCCTGCCTGACGCCTGCAGACTGCTGGCTTGCCTTCCTCGTACCCTTTTTCCCTTCGCCTCGATTCTCTCCCAGTTTGATTTTACATCCCGTCTCCACGCGATAATCACCTGGCCTCTAAGTTCCTGGTTTCCAGTAGCAGCTTCTTCATTAATATTTGAAGCATATGATTTTTGCTTGTTATCAGCAATATCCCGGGAGACGGCAAGAAAGACTGTGTAGGAGGGCATTTTAAAAGCTTATCTTTAAAACCATGGTGTTTTGTGATTTAAAAATTAAATATGGATTAACAAATGGAGAACTGACACTGTCTGGGGAATCGAGATGGGATGTAGAAGGAAAAAGAGCATGACTCAACAAATTGCTTTCTCACAATAAACTGAAGCTATTGGTGCGGATGTGTAGCCCCAGTAAAGTGGAGCTGTTCAAAATATTTGACAGTCAGATATTACCTAAGTAACTATGCAGTCAACTTAATTAAACACATTTATTTCCCCAAAATAAGAAGGCAGTGGAACGGATGAAACCAAGCAGCTTAAACAAGGCTCGCTGAAACTGTGTGTGTGTTCTTCTGTTTATCCTTTCCTTTGGATAAAGGAGGATTGCCTCATTTGGCAATGGGCACACAGAACCAGGCTCTTCACCTCCTAAAAGCATCTCCTTTTTAGCAAGGCTCCCCTTTGGGATGCAGGGTCCGTTCCTGGCCCGGAGCAACGCCCGGTGAGCCATGGAGAGAGCGAAATGCCAACTCGGACTGTTCCTGTCGGTGCGTCTGTCCCTTTGCCTCGGCTGCTGGCCGGTGGGGAGGATGCTCTGAGGACAGTGCCTGGCAGCGCTGATCGCTGCCTGCATCACGGCCTGATGCTCTTGTAGGAACACGTTTCAAACCTGTGGGTAGTTGGACATTGCTCAATGAGACGTGTGAGAAGGCGAGTGTTCTGGCAGGGATTGGGCGCTGTGTCTGCCTGCGTATGGCCTGGCACCCTGACCTCGGCCCCACTGCCAGGGTGCACAGCCTGTACTACTTCCTGAGGTTCTTAAAGGAAACAGAAGATGAATGGAAATGAAAGACAATGGGGTGATGCTAGTGAGTGGTGGAGTGAGTTCCCAGCGCCGAGGCCTTTGGGGCCATGGCATCTCTAATTACTGCCAGTGGTGCTTTACCTTTACAGGAAATGGGTAGGGTTCTCCGTAAAGCGATCTGGCATCATTTATTCAGCAGTGACCCGTGCTTCTCAGAGGTAGTGCCTGTTCTCTTGAACATGTCCCCTTTGCGGGGGGGGGTTGCCCTGGAGAGGCTGTGTTGGGACCAACGATGTCCTTGCTCTGTGAGGCTGGATGTGGCGGCTTCCCTGGGCCGCTGGCACGACATGCGAGCTGTGCAGCCACGGTGCTCAAAAGCTGGGTGTGCCAAGGAGCTGCCCTATGCTTCAAATGAGAGCCCTTTATCCAGGGCTGTATAGGGTTATGTGTCCCTGCGTGCGTGATGGGGAGGTTGGTCACGTTTAGCAACAAGCTGTGACAGCCTACCTTGATTTTGATGTACAAAGTTTGAGAAATATCAGTAAATGTTATAGCACAGAGATATGAGCCATGAAATGAGCTAATGTGTGTGTCAGCTTCGAGCAGCAGCATTTGGAATAGGGAATTCCAGGCTCCCTCTTCAAACAGACTTGATAGGAAAGCAGCTTTTCAGTGGCACTGGCGCGAGCTCCCAGTGAGTAGGTTGGCATGGCACGCCAGGGAGGAACGCAGTGACATCCCTGAGCTGTCTCTTCAGTCATTGTTGTTGGAATCAATCTAATTGAGTCCTTTCAATATGACAAAATATTGGGAAGGACGATTAATTTAAAACCTTTGCAACCAAGAGGAGTATTTTAAATGAATTTTCAGCGTGTGGCAGTAGTTGCTGCCAAACAAAGGTAGCTTCAGTCATCTTTCTGGTCACACAATGAATTAAAACTAAAGAAAGTGGATGTTTTATGGGAAGTAAAAGGTAACATCTTTTTTTCTTGGTAGTTACATAGATTTACTGGTGTTTAACTTCTGTGGTCCTCAGAACATCATCTCTATTGTGTCATGCAAGTAGCAGGCCCAGCAGTGTCAGGAGAAAATATATTGCCCCTTATCTGGATGGCAGGTGATGAAGGCTTTAGGTGGTCCCAGCCTGTCCTCCAGCTCGGTGAGACAGCACGGAGCAGCAGAGCTGGTAAGGGTTTGGGTGGGAGAATTCACATCCTGAAGCACAGGGATTTCTAATGCGAGCAAAAAAATTCCTCTTCATACTAATTAGTTACACACGTACATTTTCAGCTATCAAGTTGAGCTTTTTATCTCTTAAACTCCCATGAGAGATAATAAATGGCAATTGAAATAATGGGCTGCTCAGCAGTGTAGCTGTGGGTGCGTGTCATGAGGTGTAGGTGGAAGAGTGTGAAATTTGATCTGCAACTAATATAAGAAAAGTTAATTAAATTTAGACTAATACTTTGGGTGCCCCAACAGGAAGGGGAAGGGGCACACTCAGCATAGTAAATTTTTTTTCCTCATCTTTTTTGTGTGTGCAGCTCTTTGGACTTCTGGAATTCTGGAGTTACTGGTGTTTCCTTGCTGTAATGAGCTTCCACAGAGGGTCTAGTGGCAAAGCTTTTTTCATGGCATAAAGACTGTTTAAACAGTTCTTGATGTGTTGATTCAGGGGTGTGCCCCCATTTCCTGCTACCTCAGGTACCAAAGAGCAGAAGATGAGGGTATCTCGAGTCCCCAGCGTTCTTGCTGTAGATTTCTTTGCTTTTATTCTTTCTCCTGGTGACATGGTAAAATGGTCCCATGTTTCCCACCCTGCACCAGCTCTGGGTGTGCAGCTCGTTGAATCAGGACTGCAGGAGACAGAGCTCAGACAGATTTGAGGATCCTCCTCCTGCTTGAGCGGTGATAAAAGACCCATCCAGGTCTGTAGGTTTGCCTCAGCACAAAGCCCATCCCAGTAAGAGCACAGGAGTCCTTTAAATTGGCATGGTGGTGTTGGGCAGAGGGTTGGGTGTGATGATCTCAGAGGTCTGGTCCTGATTCAATGATTCCTATGGCTGACAGATGCCTGCAGCGTTGCTCCTGCCCTGCTCCTGTGGGGTACTCACCAGGGCAGTGCAAGCTTTATGGGGTCTTTGGAATGTGTTTGATGAGTAAGTCCTGCACGCTGTTGGGGGTGGATGTTCTCCCCTGCACGTTCCAGTTAGGATGAGAAGAGCTTTTTTCCATTGCTTGACACTAGTGTGTTAAGAAATGTCCTCTAGAAATTAATTCTTACCCCAAAACCCCCAAAACTTCAGCACTGGTGTTTGATGCTGGGGTTGTGTCTATTTTCACTTGGCTTCACTCATTTTAATGTCACATTTTCGAGCCACCACGTAGGGAGGTAGAAGAACACACACTGGAAGGTCCTCTCTGTCCTTCTCCCCGTGACCCTCTTGGCTGGGTAGCCCCAGCATCTCTCTGGATCCCTCCACCACAGCCTGAAGCACTTTGATTTGTGTGTTTGATTCCCCAAAGTCCCAACACTTGGGTTTGGGCTTTTTACTGTAGGCAGCAAAAGGGACAATGAAGTATTTTTTCTTTGTTCTTCCTCCTGTGAAGGGAAAGGAGATGGCTTCTCAAAAACTGCCCTGCCAGAGGTGCAGGCCTGCCTGTTCCTTGTTGAAGGGAAAACAAAGACTTGAAAGATTCCTTATGGGTTTGGGTAATTTGCAGGGCAGTGTGGGCTTCGCTGGGGGAGTGATTCCTGCAGCAATCACTGTTCCTTCAGTGAAGCACGTTTGGTAGTCCAAATATTGACAAATATTTCATCCACCTCTTGAATTGAGCATCCAATTAAGAGAATAATCACATTGTCTCTAACGAGCTGTTCACTGCGGAGCACCCTAGGAGAGAGCGTCAGGGAAGGCTTTGTGCTGGAGCACCTCAGGTGTCGCTGTGTTCAGTCTGTCCCCAAGGCTCCTGGGTGAAGCGAATGCGAGTGCCTGTAGAGCTGGGGGGTTCCCTGTTGCTGGGCCAAGCACATTTCTTGTTTCTTATGGTTCCCCATGTTGGAGTGCATTTCATGCCTGTGATTCCCCTGCGATCCCCCCAAGGATCCCCCCAAGGATCCCACTGCCCAAGGGGATCGCAGGGGAATCACAGGCATGAAATGCACTCCCTGGGCAGAGCTGGGTCTGCTGCCAGCTGTGTGAAAGTCCCTCCTTGTGCTGTGGCAAACTGGGAGTGACCACGTTCAGCCATCTCAGGACCTAGACCACGACTGGGAGGAGACACCTGAGCAGCCTCCCAGCCCCTACCCCGCGGTACTCGCTCTCAGAGTCTGTGTAACTTACTGAATGTTGTGGTTTAGAAAGCAAGTGAGGAAGCATTTCCCCTGGGAGCTCTGGTTGCCAGCCAGGACTTAACACCTCCTCATCCCCCCATCCATCTCGTTTCCAGGGGATGGGACCACCCCTCCACCAGCAGCCCCCTTCCCAGTACCTGTTGTACGTGAGACCCGGCGCTGTGAGGCTGAAAC